>CM021109.1:585453370-585959281 GCA_007115665.2 Sequoiadendron giganteum
AATATCCATCTCCACCTGCATCACCTATACCTATGCATGTAAATCATGTACCTCTGCATGCACCATATCCCTCTCTCTTTGTGCAATCTCTAATTGGGCCTCTGTTGCCTCTGCCCTCGACCTCGCCTCCCCAAGCATTGTCTCTATCACAGATGCCCTGTCCTGGAGCTCAGTCCTCTCCCTCACCAATCCTTTCACCTGCGCTCTCAACTCCTCCATCTCGGACCGCTACCCATCCTCCCCAAACTTCTGCTATTCCCTGCTCTACGCTATAGTCATTACTGCTTGTAATCTGTCTCGATCCCAGGTCACCCTATCTAGCTCAGTGCGCTGCTCATCTCTCTCCCTCTCTGCATCTTGTACCTATGAAGTCAGGTAGCCCACCATGAAGTTGTAATCTCTCTATCCTACATCCTCTAACCTGACTACCTCTGCCTGAAGCCTCCTCCCCTCAGCCCTGAGTTTGATAACTTTTGCCTTTGCAAACCACAGTCTCTGCTCTGTCATCTGGAGCCTCGCCTGGGCCCCCTTAATAATACAACTGAGTCCTTAAGTGGTACATACGGTATTGTCGCTAGAGGCTCCACCACCAAGACGTCCACATCCATCACATCATCCTGTGTATCTCTCTCCTCATGCACCTCTTTCTCTAGTATCTTGGGCTCCTACTGAGCCCCGATCATCACCCAAAATCTCCTCAGATGTCCCCTCCGCCCCACCCTCATTTGTCATCTCACCTCAAGCTCCTTTCTCTCCTCATGTATCTCCATCTCTGGCTCGTCTGGAACCTGCTCGGCTTCGCTCTCTACTTGGGCTCTCCTCCGCTGTCTCCTCCTGCTCGCTATCCTCGCAAGCTAACCTAAGGTCCCTGCCATCTCTTGCCCTATCTCCTATGGTTGTCCCTCCTCCCTCATCATCTCTACCTCATCTGGCTCTTGCTAAGCTCCCACCTCTACCTCTAGGTCACCTCTCATCGCCGCATCCTACTGCTCTCGCACCACTCGCTCCCTCCTCAACTGTCTCCTCCTCCTTGCCGACCTCACCAACTATCCTGTGACCCCTACCTCTACCTGGCCTCTGCCTCCTACGCCTTGCTGACCTACTACCCTCTTGGTCCCCTGGCCTCTCCCCCTCCCAGTTCTCATCTTTGCTACTACTCTCCGCTCATCCTCAGATCCCCATCCAAGTGCACCTGTAATTGGTACCTCCAGTGTAATCCTCGCCCATTGATGCCTGTTGAACCAACTCTCATACCGATGTGTCACTCTTGCCTCCACCTCCCCTATAGTTCTCCCTAGATAAGCCTCTAGATACAATGTCACCCAATGCTCTTTGAAAAATCTTGGCTTAATCGACTCCCCCATGGCCACTCTCGGTTGATCCGATGAAACATGTTTGGCCTTTAAGGAATATCCTGCTCGATCCTAAACTGTCTACCCACTTGATCGAGCCCGTGCATCTCCACTATGCATGACAACGTCCCAACTATGAAGCACCTCGTGCAAAAATAACCCCTGTGTCTCCCCTCCGCTATCCTCCATCTGGTAAACCGCTAAAACATGTATGGTCGCCATACTATGTCCTCCCCCTCTAGCTTATCTAACCTTTGTCTCCATCTCTCTAAAATCTTGAGGCCCTCGTAATGCAGGACCCAACCCTGCTCGGCACCGTACCACCAAGCCACGGGTGTTGCCTCATCTATTGTCCCCACTCTAACCACTTACGGCCTGGCAACACTAATATGCTCCCATTCCCACACCTACAATAGGGTCACCTGCGTTACACTAACTACCCCTCGATAGCACACCATGTGCATGTCCCGATATAACTGTGCTAATACACATGTCCCCCATGCGAACCGATCCTCTCTCCCCTCAACAATATGTTGAATGATCTCCATATATCTTAGGCTACAGTACCGTTCGCTCTCGTTCGATAACAGTAACCCACTGATCAAACTCCATAAGTAGAGTGGTAGTACTGGTACCCCCACTACCAAACACTGATCCACATCTAACCCATGTTGATCAATGGGAAGGTCCTCGCGTCCAAACAACACAACCAAGGTCTGATCCAACTCCTCCCCTGTAGACCTCATCTTGCTCACTAGCCACCCTACTATAGGGAACCTCAAAATCCGCCATACGTCCTCCAATGTCACCATCATCTCCCCTGTCAGCAAGTGGAATGTAGATGTCTGTGAACTCCAACGCTTTATGAGCACTGTCAATAATGCCCGATGTGCTCTCATCGTGGGATATCCTAGTAAATGTCATACTCCAGCCACCTCCAGCGCATGGTGGTCTGCTCCAGTCATGGCCTCCATCATCGCCGCAATCACTTTAGACCGCCTCTCTCGCGTTCGCAACACCTCAAATCGTTGCACCAATGCAATGGCATTATGTTAGTCATTTCCCATCACATATCCTCTCCTTTCCTGACCCCGGTTTCTCGTTATCCCCTCCCTTTTTTTTAATCTTTTCTCCCCTTTTTTTATCCTTTTCTCATGGGGCTTGGTCGCCCCTTCCTAGGCATCATCGCCCCTCTCGAGGCACGATCACCCTGCCCGGGACATCGTTGCCCCTATCGGGGCGTCGACGCCCTTCTCGGGGCGTGGCTGCCCTGGCTCGGGAGGGGCCGCCCTGACTCGGGTGGGGCCGCCTCATCCCGGGCGACATCACCCTAGTCGGGGCGGGGCTACCTCCGCTAGGGTGCGACCACCCCCATCAGGGCATGCCTACCCCGCCCTGGGCGGGGCTGCCCTTGGCTAGGGTGTGGTCGCCCCTGGTTGGGGTGCGGCCGCCCCGGCTCGGGCGGGCCCACCCTCGTCGGGGCATGGCCACCCCAGCCTGGGCACGACCACCCATGGCTGGGGGTTGGTCGCCTCTCAGGGGGCGGGGTTGCCCCTACGTTGGGCACCACTGCTCCTTATCCTTTTTTCTTGGGCAGACCCAACCCAGGTCGAGCCCGGGGCAAGTCTGCCCTCTTTTTTCTTCCCCCCCTCTTGTTGCTTCTATTGACTATTCTAGCTACCCCATTGGCGAAATCCCATTTTCGCCTCCAACCCATTTTCCTAATCTACCCCGCAAACAAAAGCCGTGTTTTACAAATAGCATAAAACTCAATTATTATCTCAAAAATTGTTTAAAATTACAAAGAGGGTTTTGCCATCTAACCTGGCGTGGAACTGTGCGCGAATGGAAGAACGCCCGCACGTCATCCGCTTGGTGGACGATCACATCATCATAATCGATTGACATCTTTGTCTCCTCAGCTCCTCCTTTTTCTTCTCCTCTCTCTCTCTCTTCTTCAACTGCCAGGTGTGCAAATGAGGAATAGTAACTCTCAAGTTATTATAAGTAATTCTCCCCCCATTTTTAAATTACTTTTAAGTGGGGGATATTTTTACCTTTTATTTATCCTTTTTTGGCCCTCATTAATTCCAAAACTTTCACAGGCTGCCATTTGCACACCGTGTGTCAGATCTACTCCGTTCAAAAGGTAAACCTGCCTAATTTTTTGAGATCTATCCAATCGTACCCTTCGTTTATTCATATCGAGAAGTCATCTGGGGCCCCCATTTTCTTCCCCTGTCGCCCTCTCGAGGGGGCATACCCTACCATTCTCACACATTCATCCGTCATGGTTATTTCCTTATGAGATTGGGGCATATCTTTTCATTTCCCTTCATTTGGGCAGCTCGCATAAGTTCTCTCATGCTAGGGCATCACTTTCCAATCGCTTCTTCTATAGAGTCATCTGCATTTTCTTATCCTCAAAACACTGTTATCCTAACAATATTTCGAAGAGGGGCAAAATGTAGACATCCAAATTTGAACACTTCCATATGGCCAAATTCGTATTCTTACACTTCTATGACATCAACATTAATTAATGTATTTATTTAATTAATATTCCACCTTCTGCCTAAGGTTCCTAAAGTATTTAATTTTATTAAAAACTTTATCCTTTATCCTTTCTTCTCTAAATTAAATAAAACATATCAATTATTTAATTTAGTCATTTCCCCTTTTTTTGAATTTAAACCAATTTTAAATTCATCTTTTTTCTCTCTCCTTGTCACATCCTCCATAACCCCTCTTATAATCTTGGATAATTTAATTAATCTGTCATTAAGATGTGCACCAGTTAATCAAAGATTAATGTCACATCCTCCTACATCTCCCACTTGCTTCTAATCCCTCATTAATTTGCTTAATCGTGTATTTGCACAAAATCTAATCCCCTTTCTACATTTAGCATGCCTTTTTTTGGTCAACTTTCACATCTTCCATATTTGGTATAGGTCCTCTTCCCCATGTGAATTTAAAATTCACTCTTTATTCCTCGAAGAATCTCCCTCTTCCCCATGAATTTAAAATACACTTTTGATTCCCCCAAGAAATCTCCTCTTCCTCGTGTGATCATTGAAAGGTCACATCAAGTCACATGGAAGCCAAAAACCTTCCATTATAAGGGCCTTATTTTATCCACAAGGCACTTTTCAACCTCTTCCATAAGAACCTCCTCTTATCCATAAGGTGCTTATCATATGAATTTTAAATTCATATTTATTATCCCAACCACCTTATCCCTCCAATCATGTGAATTAAATATTCACATTTATTTCTCCAACCAATTCTCTCTTCTCCATGAGGATTTTTTGAGAAATACTAAAATTCCTCATATGTCACTTTCACCTTCATTTGGGGACAAGAGGTTCCTTTTTGAGGAAATCCTCTCATCCCCCAAGGTACTTGCAAAGTACTTGTCCTTCTTCCACCTCACTTGTACCCTTTTCCATCTCATCATCCCCTTTGGCACCTCACCCTCCACATGTCAAGATGTGAGGGTTTGTGAGTCCTGAACTCGCCACAACCTTCCATCTTGGCCATGGTGGCTCAATCCTGACCGTTGAGTTCTCTAAAGAATTCAAATTCCTTTATAAATACCCCCATCTTCTGTCATTAAGGGATCCAAAGACTTCAAATATTTTAGCACCCTTATGCTCTTGAATTGCAAAGCCATTTTAGAACTTGCATTAGCTTATTTTTCATTGCATTCATATTATCCATCCCATCACATACTCACTTCATATCCATTCTCATCCCATTGCCATCCAAGGAGCACACACATCCAGCTACATCAAGGGTCAACCAAAGGACAACGTAGATAAAAGGTATATTTCATTGTTTCATGTTATTTCATTTATTTGTGTTAAACGTGGCCCAATCGTTGAGGTGGTCTTGTGTTTTGTTGTTTGCATTTTTAGTTAGATTTGGACTTTTAGGTAGGAAAAAATGCATGCACACAAGTAGATACAACCATCTAGAAAGATTGATATTCTCCTTCCCTTGTCTAAACACCTAAGTTGACTTGTCTTATCAGATAGTCCTCTGAGTGCATGTTAGGCTCATACTCATCCACTAGAGGGATTGCTATTTGAGCAATTTTTTTCCCTTTCTCGTCCTCTTTCCAATCCTCTTCCACACCATTTTGTGAAAAATGCATTTTGCTTAAGGTGATTTCTTGGCTCTTGCATGATCGTTGTTGGAATAACCATAGCCTTGTTGAGCCGATTCTTTTTGTAGCTCTCTTGTCCTTGAGGCTTGGTGCTAGTGAACCCCTTTCTCTTGTCCTTTTGTAAGAGAACATTTCTTGGTTATGAAAACCATTTGTAATTTTCCATCTGCTTCCATTTTTCCTTTTTCCCTAATTAGATAGTGTTTGCCCACGTGGCAATATGTGAGATTGGATCTCTGGAGGGTGTGAGTTGTTGCTAGGAATTAGGCTTTTGGGGCTCCTTCCAATCACAAATATCTTCAAAATGCTTGCTCTATTATGCTAGACTCTTCCAATTCAATGCCCCACTATATTGAGATGAAGTTCAGTACCTATATGTGAATTGCCTTTGTCGCCCATACCTATTGCCAAAATCATTACTTTCAAATTTTAGTCCGCTTTGTTGAGCATCCCTTGCTCTTTCTTTGAAAATTAGATTTCCATGATCTTCCAATCTCTAGCCTTTGTTGTTTTGCTAATTATATTTTCAACCAACAATCCCAGAGTTTGCAAACTATTCTTTAGGATTTGCTTCCTTCCAACTTGTGAATACCCTATTTTCCCTTGATGTTTTTCCCTAACTATTTTCCTCGGCCTTTCCTGATCTTTACCAATGCATTTGTTCGCAATTTTTCCATGTTTTCTACACTAGAAGGTCTACATTTGCTACATTCACCCAGACTTTGATCCTTCGCTCCATCTTCCTCTTATGTCCATAACTTAGGGGATTTTTTAATTTTTATTATTATATTTTTATTGTTATATTATTATTAATACTTGCCATTAGGCAATACTATTGCAATGAGTTTTATTTCTCTTAGTTAATTAGTTATTAATAAGTTAGCTTTCAACCAATCAAAAGCAATAATTATTTAAAAAAAAAAAATCAATATTATAAAGTGAGCTTGCAAAATATTTAATTTTATAAAAAATATTTTTCATGAATATGATTGGCTAAAATTTTTGTGTGTTATTGACGAATTTTCACGAAAAGTGAAAATTAACTATTATTTTGCCTATTTTTCAAAAAGCTAAACTATTATTTTGCCTATTTTTAAGAAACAAAACTTAGGGTGGGGTCTCATGGGGGGGGGCCTTTAGGATCTATTTTTAAGGAGCAGGAGGTCTCATGAAGTCAAAAACATATTGCTATAGGATTAAATGGAATCTATTCATCAAAAATAGCAGCTCCTACTTGTGAATGCTTACTCTAGACCTGTTCAAACATCATCAAATAACACAATGTTAGTCAATAAACAAATCTAATACATTCCCCATGAAATTCATTTGAATGTGAAAAACAAAAAAACAAAGTAAAATAACAAATGAAAGCTATGAAATCCTATTGTAAACAATCAAACCATCATCCCATGGGGGAATTGGTGCCATTTTGATGGGGAAAATGGTCCTTTCCCAATTCCTTGCAAGCTTGATGATCAATGATGAAGATTCTATGCTCCTTGGTGAAATTTCTCCATAACCTAGCTATGAAAATATGAAAATGGATAAAAATAGATGAAAATTGCTCAAAGATTGAAGATAATGATATTGCATGAAGTTGTGGATCAAATTGTGGATCCTCTTTCAATATAAGAGCTCTTCATTTATAGAAGAGAATGATGGAGAAAGAGGCAAAATGGATGAATGTGGGATAATAGACCAACCAATGAGAGGAGGCCACTTGTCCACATGTGATTGGAGGAGGAATGGACACAATTTGATGAATGTGCACATAAATGCAAGTGGTTGAGGATTTGAAATTTGAAAGATGACAAGTTGGAGGGAGAAAGAAATGGAGTTAATGCCACTTGGCTCAAGGCAAAGGACATGTAAGATGCTTTTAATGCATTGTTAGAAGTACTCATCCCTTTTGGAGGGATTTTTGAATTGGAGGAATATTCCACAAAAGATGTCTTTTTGAATTGAAATTAATGAATTTGTAAATCGATAAATTGATTTATTGTGCAAGTTGCAAAATCTAGAGGATTGGAGTGATTAGGATTAACATTAATCATGATTTGATTAATTTAAGTAGAAGTTTGATGATTTGACAATTTTGACTTAGATTTTAGGATTTATTTAAATCAAAGTTGAGAGGAAAAATGATTTTAGATTTAATTAAATAAAGATTGATTTATTTAATTAAAGGGGGTGATGTTAGATTAAACCAAATAAAGATTAATTTATTTAATTTAAAGGAGACGATTTTAGAGATTAATTAAATAAAGTGAATTATTTAATTAAAAGAGGGATTATAGGAATAATTAAACAAAGTGATTTATTTAATTAATAGAAACAAATGACTTAATTAGATAATTTTGATTTATTTAATTAAGAGAGGAAATATGGTGAATTTAATTAAATAAAGATTATTTAATTAAATTGATTAGTAAAGGAGATGATTCAGAATGAACTGGTGTTAGTAAGATCAGGATCATGTGTAGAGGATCAATATGTATATTTTCCATGTCTATACTACATTTTAGGGCTACAAATTTGAGAGGATGAAAATGGGGTGGGGTTGGAGATTGCCCATGCACTTTAGGAATTATATCTACCATTTGTCATTCAACTCGTATTTTGGATTTCTGCCAAAATAAAATGGGAGGGAAAATTATGTATGTATATCTCTATTTTTATCGTGTTTTTTACACTTCATCAAGAGTCCATAGCCTAAAACAAAGCAGCAACAAGTTCACCAGTAATAGGGTAGTGAGTGGAATAAATCAAGCAACAAAAAGAGGTACTCTATTTTTTTTTTACTGTTTCAGCTTTTACATATTTTTTTTTACTGTTGTAATCGAATTTGGCTTTATACCTGCTGCACATTTTTCCCAAATTTGTATTTGTAATGTCTATCATGAACCAATTTTTTTACTAATGTTTGTATTTATAATCTCTATCCAGAACCAAATTTTTTATGAATGTTTGTATTTGTATAAGTTTATGGGACCACTGATTTCCTTAAAATTTGGAGCTTAACATTTTAAGTTGGTTGCACTACTAAGTTCATGGGACCACCAGCTTTACAAAAATCCTAAAAAATTTCAACAACACCCCCTTAAACTTTTCAGGAAGCCCCCCTCCATGGGACACCAGCCTTATTATATTTTGTTAGTTTTCAAAAAATTATGTGCAACCGCTAACACCCACCGTTGATTGGAAAAAAAGTTGTTGCCTTTTGTTTACTATAAAATGTATACAACGACAATTACGAAGTCGATGAAGGAGTAGATAGATACGATGTTGTTTTTGTGCTCAAAACCCGCCCCCCAGTGGCAACACACGATGGGAAAAAGCAAATAAAATTTCATCATTTTGTTGCCAAAAACAGTCTCACACAATCCATAAAGGCATTTCACATTTTACATTTTTAGGGTTTCTGGATTTGGGTTAAGTTTGTTTAAATTTATATTATATAATCAATAAATATTATTTAATATAATATAATAAATTTATATTATACTATCATTTGATTTGATTTTTTGTTTGTTTGATATTTATAATATCTTTATAATATTTAAAATTTTAATATATAATTATTTGTACATATAAGATAATTGATTTTTTATATAATATAATTAAGATAAAATTAATAATATTAATATTAATATAAATGCATTTAACTATCTTTTATTTCATTAAATTCGAATATAGGCATTCATTATCTTACAATTTACATTGTAATGATTAATATATTATTTACATAATTTTAATAAATTTAACATTTATGTAACTTTTTAAAATATTATGTCAATGCTATAATTAACAAAATGAACATTCAATAAAAGCTCAAATTTAATTTGACGTTTTGGTGAAGGCTAACTTTATGTTTAAATAAGAATGGGATAAAGACTAATTTATTCATCTTGATAACTTTTTTTTTATTTGAAGAACTTTTTCTATTTACTTAAGAGTTGTTTTATTTTTCTTGAAAATTATTTAAGAATTAATATTTGTAGGTTTTATTATTGCATCAATAAAATAATAAATTATACATAAATACATAATATTTATTATACTTTTATAAAAAATAAAATAAAACATAGAATATTTAAAATAGTAATTTTTTTTTGTATTATATATAAGGGGGTCACAAAAACATAACCAGTTACATCAAAATGTACAAAAGTAAGAGGCCAAGCCTCACAACAAGAGTATCACGATATCTACATATCAGATAGTCCTATACATGGATACAAGAAGGTAATCAAAAGACTAGTGTAGGATATCATCATGGGTGTCAATCCAGGCTGTCCACCCCATAGATCCCTCCATCCACACAATGTTTTTCTTCTCTTGGATTTGTGCAAGCATAAGGAATTGGTCCTTTTTGGAGTTTTTGTTTTTCTTAACCTCCTGGTTAAGCTTCTTGCAAGTCCTCTCGAAGATCTGCAGGTTATCCATATTCTTCCTCCATTCATATCCATCCTTCATCTCATAGATAAAGAAAGTGGCATATCTCATCTTCAGGAACCTTTTAAGCTTTTCCTTATCCATCATCATGGTAGTATGAACCTACAAGAAGATTTTAAAATATGCAATTTTTTGAAAAGACTCAGTAAGAACTCTGGGGGTGTTTTGATACCTTTCCTCATTCCTACATTTCCAGATTTGTGAAAAGATTGCGAAAAAATCGGTGAGAAGTTTCAAACACCAGTTGTGAAAAGTGGCAAAATACGGTGACAGGCAATTATGTTTCCCCGGCGACAGTGCGTTGACAGGTGTGCTCGCTCCTTTTTCTTTTAATGCATTTAACACGATTAAGACCTCTCCATCTTCCCTCTGCTGCTTGGCAAAGGCCGTACCCCCCATTTCCCCTTCGACTGCGCCTAGGGCATCAATGGAGTCTGACATACCAAACATAGTTAATCCCACTAAAACCAACAATTCATTGCTTACAAGACCCAAATCGTTCTTTGAGGCGGTGGCTAACTCTGGTATTGCCATTGACGCGAGTGCAAGGTTTAACTTGTTGAGTGTTCATGGAGCCTGTGAAACCGGTAAGAACAATGGGGTTGTTGCATTACCTTTCTCTGTTTCTCCAAATTCGAAAATGCTTGTTGAAATTGTGAAGGAAAAAAATAGATTAAGGAATTCTACTATTTTATTCTCTGCTGTTGAAGTGGATAAATGCCCTCTCAGGAAATTTTTAGATGACTGGTTCCATAACTACTGGAACTTAAAACTTGGTTTCCATATTTCATTTTGTAGGCAAATTCAGAAAGGTTTATATGTGATTTTCTTTGCTAATCATGAATCCCAGGCCGAAGTTCTTAAAAAACAATACTGGACCGTGGGTTCTACCTCATTTTGCACCCTGGCTTGGTCTCCTGAGGCCATTCTTGAGGAAGTTCTTGCCCTCTCAGCCCCTCAGTGGATCTTGGTTAAACAGATCCCGCCATTTCTATGGCGTTCCATTCCCCAATTGCTTGAACCACTAGGTAAAGTCATTTGAATGGATGACACTGTGAGATTGGTTCCTCATATGGATGCCAAGATACTTATCTCATTGAATCTTGGTAAAGAGATTCTGGTTGATATTAACATTAACATCTCTGAGGATAATTACTCTTGTCCTATTGAAATTCTTGGGGGTCTGAACGCTTGTTTCTTGTGTAGAAGAGAAGGGCATCTGAGGAAGGACTGCCCCATCCTTAAGAAAAAACCTATGTCGGCTAAGCCCTTGTCGCTCCAAAAATCCACTAATACTGCTAACCCTAATGTGGAATCCTCTGTGAACAAAACCCCTCACATAGCTGAGCCTTCTAATCCCCTCCCCGCTATGGCTTCCAACTCCCCATCCATCCCTATTTCCCTTTCCCCTACATCAATCTTGACTGTTTCCTTGTCCCTTGAGAACGAGACTCAAAATATCGGGTTCCAAACTGTGACAAAAAATTCCAATAAGTGTAGACGAAGGACCAATAAGTTGGTTAACACCTCTATTGTGGGCTCCTAGTCCTTAAATCCTCCTCTAGCCTCTAGCACGGACAACCCCGTCTTGGCCGTCTCACAGGAAACCCAAATTAGCTCCCCCCAACAAGTTTGATCAATAAGGACCCCTCTGTTAATTGCATTGACTCGGCCCCTCCCCAGAACTTCCTTGATAAGATCTTCAGAGAGCTTAGTGATGACTGTTTGCTTGAGGTCATCCCTGCCTATAAGCACTCCTCCGATTCCGCTAATCTCCACCCAAAGCAGTCCATGGATGTGGATATCTTGTCCCCTGCTATTTTAGATAATGATGATGAATTCAAGGGAGATTTCCCCGCATCTAAATGACAAGGGAGACCTTTGGGCTCCAAAAATAAGAACCCCTCCAGAAAAAAGCATGGGAATATCCCTTCTGTTGCTATGGCCCCAATTGTGGGGTTCACAAACCATTGTTCTCCCCCCCGCATGTTTCCTCATGAATTGCATCTCATGGAACATAAGGGGGCTTGAATCCCCAGACATGAAGTTTGTTATTAAGTGTTATTTAGATACCTATAATTCCACGGACTTCTTGATGTTGCAAGAGATTAAAGCTATTGGATTCGTACTTGAATCCAATCTTAACTTCCTTTGGGAAGATGCTATCAAATACTGTACCAACCACCCTAGGGGCAGGGGTGGATTTGCGTTGCTAGTTAACTTGAGATGGGAGAATTATATCACTGGCAATGGGCTCTCCCCTTGTAACAGAGCAGTGTGGATTACTATTAATTACAATAACAATGTCTTTGGCATATGCTCAATTTATGCCTCGAACGATTATAGGGAGAGGGGGAGCCTCTGGGACTGGCTAGCTGCTCTCCCTAATATCTCGTGGCTTGCGGGAGGGGACTTCAATATGGTTGAATCCCAGGAGGACAAAGCTGGTGGTATTCCGTTTGCTTGGAAAGAACAAGAAAAAATTCACTGGAATAGAATGAAAAATGTTAAACATTTTTTTGACCCCTTAGTTGGAAATAAAGACACAAATCCAGGCTTATGGCATACTTGGTGTAATTTCCAACATGGCCCCTCTAGAATATATTCTAGACTTGACTGTTTCTATGCTAATAAACACTTCTTCTCTATTTTTCTTGATAACCTGGGCAACTCTGTCCTCGTCACCTCCACTCCCCTCTCCAATCACCATCCTATCTCCACCTATATTAGAATTAATAATTCCCCTATGCACAACAAAGGCTCCAATCCCAAGTTTATCCTGAATATTAATCTTCTTAAAGATGAGGACGCTCTTGTTGCCATTCATATCATTAGACTCATTAACAGAAATAACTTTCCCACCATCTCTCACACGGATAGATGGAACATGAACATTCTCGCTTGGCAAAATTTGTTAAAGACCATTGGCCAAAAAAGGGCCAAAGACTATAGATTTATCGAAAAAAATCTCTCCTTTGACCTTCAGAAAGCTAAAACTAACATCCAAGCCAATCCCTCGGACTATGATCTCATCTCTCATGTGATTAATGCTAAGGAAGCCCTTAGACAACACCAGCAGGTTAAAACTAGAGGCGCCAAAATTAGATCCCGTGCTCACTGGCTACAGTTTGGTGATCGGGGCTCAAAATATTTCTTTAACCTCATCAAACACAAACAGTCCAATGAAACTATAGAGAGAATTATAGTTAATAATCAAGAAATAACTGACCTTGACAACATCAAAGAGGCCTTTGCTGAATTTTACCAAAATCTTTTTGCCTCTGAGGATTCAGAGAAGGCTACTTCCCTTAGAAATCAGTGCAGATCTCTTATCCCTAATAGGATCTCCACTATAGATGCTGACCTGTTGTCTAAAGATATCTCCCTGGAGGAAATTGAAAAAGCCATTAACTCCCTTGATAATGACAAGGCCCCTGGGCCCGATGGCCTCCCTGTGGAGTTTTACAAGGCCAATATTAGTTGGATATGCAAAGATCTTCAAGATATCTACTCAGAAGCCCTAGCTAGGGGTTCCCTGGGTAGCTCCATCAACAGGGGTATTATTAAATTGATTCCTAAGGATGGGGACAAAGCTCTCATTAAAAATTGGAGACCTATCACCCTCCTTAATGTTTCCTATAAATTTTTGCCAAGATCCTGGCTCTGAGACTTGAGAATATCCTGCCCAAATTTGTTTGTTCTACCCAAACTGGTTTCATTAAAAGAAGATATATTCTTTAGAATCTGATCACCAGCTGGGAAGCCATGAATTGGGCCGACTACTCTCAACAAAATTTTGCTATGTTTCTTCTGGATTTCGAAAAGGCCTATGACAGGGTGGAATGGAGCTTTATTTCCATGATGCTTGAGGCTTTTGAATTTCCTAGTGTTTTCTGCAACTTTGTTAATATGTTGCTCAATGATGCTTTTGCCCATATTGATGTTAATGGATCCCTCTTAGACTCCTTCCCCCTTGGTAGATCCATCAGGAAAGGTTGCCCCTTGGCCCCTGCCCTCTTTGTTATTGCCTTTGATGCCCTGTATTACATTCTTAGAGATAACTCAATCTCCCCTATTATTAGGGGCATATCTCTCCCTAATGATGAAGAGCTTATAAACTGCCAATTTGCAGATGATACTGCTATTTTCTTTGAAGCCATTGCTGACAACTTTGAAGCTCTGCAAAACAAACTCAGTCTTTTTTGCACTATTTTTGGCGCTCGTTTATCCCACTCCAAATCTATATGTCTTGGATGGGATGAGCAGCCCCTTGACTGGTTTAAAAATTATGATTTTCAATGGGGAGGTCTGCATAAAATAGTGAGATATCTGGGCATACCTTTTTCTATTGAACCCTCCCTTAAGGATATGTGGTCTTGGGTTAAAGATAAAATCACTAAAAAGCTGGATAAGTGGCACAACAGATCCTTATCCTTGGCTGGCAGAGTTCAAGTCTGCCAAAAAATTCTTTCTTCCTACAATATCTACTATTCCTCAGCTTGGGTGTTCAGTAATTACCAAATCTTGGAAATACAAAAGGCCGTCAAAAACTTTCTCTGGTTTGATGGTAAAGGAAATATAAAGATGCATGTTGTTAAATGGGATTGGTGCCATACTGATAAGCTCCTTGGGGGCTTGGGCTTGAAGGATCTTAAACTCCAAGGGATTGCCCTTGCCACCAAATGAATTTTTCACTCTATGGAAGATCCTTGTTAGGAACAATATAGAAAGGGGATTCCCCAAAAATGCAAAATCTTGGAAGAATCTGCCTTTTAATGATCTGATCATTGGCAACTTTCCTATTGCTGTACAAGGATCTATTGTCTTTAGATCCATATTGAAAGCTTGGAATCATGTCAGGAATTATATTACTAACAAGGCCTTCCATGATGATAATCAACTATATTATGAAAGGTCCATCTGGTGGAACTTGCACTTATCTGGCAAACCCCTCGCCCTCTCCTAAGGCTACTCTGCTAGATATTGGACTAATATGGGCATTTCTCAATTGGTTGACCTCTTTAAGCATGACAGGTTAATCAATTGGGATGAGCTTAGAAGCAATTTTGATATCCCGACCTCCCAGAAGAAAACTTATAATATGATTCTTAAAGCTACCAAGGACTTACCTACTACTTGTCATATAAACTCTCATAGATATTTAAACTGTAAATGGCCAAATGGGACCATTATATCCAAAATCAAAGCCAAAAACATTTACAATGTGATTGGATATAATGAAGCCATCATTGACCATGTCAATTCTGTTTGGTACTCCACCCTTGACATCTGCTCTTGGAAGAAATATTTTGATATATTATGGAAAGACTCTATTGAGCCTAAAATAAAATGTTTTAAATGGCTGTCGGTTCTTGACAAACTCCCAATTAGAAAAGATAACTCTGTGGCTGATTATTGTAACTTGTGCAAAATACCCGAGTCAGGAAGACACATTCTCTTTGACTGTATTTTTGCTAAGGAAATTTGGCATATGTTTGGTATCACTTATCCTATGAATATTAATATTCTTGAAATCATTACTGGGCATATTGATGGGCTAAAAAAAGATACTAATCTATTTTGGAACATTCTCTCTTCTAATATTTTATGGCAGATTTGGAAAATAGTAATTTTCTTTTAAAATTGTTATGTAATATGAAGTGTTTTTCCTACTCTTTAATAAAATATTTTTAAATCTAAAGTAAAATAATATAATACATTGAAAACTAAAAAAATAGAGTTAATACATTTTATATTTTTGAAAAAAGATAAAAAAGTTTTAAAAAATATTTTATATTTAAAATTTAAGAAGAACAATGTTAAGTAAAAAAAAATACTAATTATAAAAAATTGAAATTCATATTTATTTTTACAGAATTATCTTGAAAAGAAACAATGAAATCATATATATTGTTTTTGAAATTAATGCTAATGAAGATGTAAGCATTTATCCTCAAGTCAATAGACGCCTTGATAATGATAACTTTCACCCTTTTTTTATATATATTATTAATTAATATACGTATGCTACTTT
Organism: Sequoiadendron giganteum; assembly: GCA_007115665.2. NCBI lineage: Eukaryota > Viridiplantae > Streptophyta > Pinopsida > Cupressales > Cupressaceae > Sequoiadendron > Sequoiadendron giganteum. The sequence continues at coordinate 585,469,383 of CM021109.1, forward strand.
TAGTCACATTATTTTTATTTTTTTGATAGGTAACAAGTTAATTTTATTGATATATAAAAGCATTACATAGAAATAGCTGACATTCTTAAAATGTCTGAAATGTGATTACATATCTAAAGACCTACATCAAGTAAAATCTTTACAAAATTATGGATCAATATCCCGCCTTCGTACGATCCATTCCACTACCAACTAGTGGACATGTCACATAGGGTGCACCTTTCATTAATCCTCCCGTCCTCGTCCAACACCTTCATCACACCAAAAAAGAGCTTCTTCATACTGGTGACTCCCACCGTCGATCCCTTGTTTCTACATAAAATGGGCTAGTGTCTCCTATCCAAAATGACTGCATTGTCTAAATTTATACCTGCAATCTTCTCCACCTTCTAATCCTTCCTTTTCCTTGCTATTTTTTCACAGTCCCCTCAGTCTTCTTCTTTGTAGCTGTGATCTTTTCTTTTTTGGCACAATCTCTAAAACGGCTGGCATCTCCTGGCGTTGACTTGTTTCATGCTTGCGTAGCGCAGTCTTAAGGTTTTCCCAGGCCAACACCACATCTAGTTTGTATAATTCTCTGTTCGTCGACTTCTGCCACTTTGTGAACGGGATTAGCCCTTCCTTTGTAGCTTCATCCATCTCCTTGATTCCTTCAGACACATCAAACCCCACCCAGGGAACAACCCATTCCATCAACGATTCCATCTTATCCATCAATTCTTCCTGAAACAAAATTAGCAAGATTCGCTTAGTTTCCTGCGGATCTTCGCCAATTTCCATCGCCCATGCGAACAACATGGAAGCAATATCAACATTTTGCCTCCCTCTGTGTATCACCTCTCGGAAATGAGGCCCAAGAGCTTCCATTACTGCATTGACGACTTCGTCGCTCGTCACCTTTAGAAGTTGCTTCAACCTTTTAACTGTTGGCTTCCTAAAGAAAGCCTTTTGTTGCAGTTTGGTGGAAAATCCCATCATCGCCTCCATTTCCACAGCACTAGCTTTCCACCTAACTACCTACGCTCCAGAAAACTCCATTCTCTTTTACCTAATCCTCCAGACTTTAAAGCCCACATCTCGATCCTTCCAAGCACCCGTATCTCTAGCTATACTTGATAGTTATTACCCATTTACTTCGACTGGTGCTAACTTGCAACATCACTTGATATTTATTAGCCCGTCTAATCTCCCATTTTCGCACACCTATCCTGTATTGTCTCTTTTATCTAAATCGGATATGTCATGGCCAAATCTGGCTAGTCCTCTTTCCAACATTTCTTTTTATTATTAAATTTAAAATATTATAATTAAAGTACTATAAAAGCAAGTACTAGCCACTATGTGACACTTGTTCTATTTGTTATCATTTTATTATCTTATTTTATCCTTCAATTTTTATTTTTTATTATACAGTGAAAGCAACAAAGAATATTCTGTAAACTTTTTGAAGCTTCATTGAAAATGATAGGTATGTGGACGTCATTTCCCTATAAAAAAAGAGTTAATTGCATTTTATATTTTTGAAAAAGAGAAAAAATATTAATTATAAATAATTTAAAATTAATAATTTTATAACATGTAATCTTTATTTAATAATGATAATGAAGATGTAAGCATTTTTCCTCAAAAGACACCTGGATAATGATAACTTTTAACGTTTTTTACATATGTTATTAATTAATATATGTATGCTACTCTTATCATCAAATGTGTAGTAGCATAAACATGTATCAAGTTAACTCTTAATAATTAATAAAAAAACAAAAATCAATTATTTTAATTAAAAAAAATAAATTTCACATGACATGATTGATCTAATATGATGAATGCAAGATTTCTACATGAAAAATGAAAAATAAATATAAAAATTATGAATTAATAATGAAAGTAATACATAAAAAAGGTGAACCTAAGTTAAGAATAAGATTGAATATATAAAAAAATCTAAATGTAAAAAATATTTGTATTGTTCAAAGGGTTAAAATCGTTCTTGCAAAGTTGATCGATCCTCCTTTTTATTGCTCTCTCCTGGTTATGGTTACTTGTTCCTTTGATCGTATTGTTTTGTTGCTATCATACTGGAATCAACATTTTGCTGTCAAGCTGTTCATTGTCTTTGTAATCAAATTTTGCATTATGTTTTTGGCTGTTGCTGTCCTACAGGAGTTGACATTTATGGTCAAGCTGTTCATTGTCTTGTAATCAAGAGTTGACTATTTCTTCACAGTTTTTGCTATATTCTTTATTTGTAATTTGCATTATTCAATAAAAAAAAAAGAAAAAAAAAGAAAAATAAAAGAAAGATTGGATAAAACAAAACTACATACTACACGTACAAATAAATACATTCCCCCGAGATAGGCCCAATACTAAATGGGAGTTGGCATGGGTGCAAATTTCACCATTAAAAAAAACCTTAGAAGTCTTAATTAAAAAATCTCAGCTAATTGCTAAACTTAACTAAAGGTATGGTCCATGGAGGGGAGCTTCCTAAAAAAATTTAGTGGGTGTTGCTTAGATTTTTTAGGAATATTTTAAGGATAATGGTCCCATGAATTCAATTTTGCAATTCAGCTTAAAATTTTGAGCTCCAAAATTTAAGGATTGAATTGAAGTATTTTTGATAAAAATTAATAAATAAATAAAAATTCTCTCAATTTTAATTTTTTTTAGGAATTTAAAATTTTAAGTGATAGACAAGTGGAGAAAAACTTTCTAAAAAATTCCTAAGCTGGAGGGGCAATTTCTAGCTCCACTTCAATTTCATCGTTGAAAGATTCATTTTTAAAAAATAGGAGCTCCTATTTTTCTAGAAAAAATTCTAATTAATCCATAGCACAATTTTTTTCTTCTTCATGAGACCCCTTGATCCATGAAAATAGAAACCCAAGCCCCCCATAGTAAACTTGCTTTATTGTCAACACGTCAGCTAAAGAGCGTCAAGCTGGTTGACTAAAATACCACGTACGCAGTATCTTATAAGGCGGGAGAAATGAATGAAATATCTGAAGTAAGCGCGGAGGATAAATTGCCCATTTCATTCTGTTATGGAAGAAACGGGAAAAATAATGGAGGAAAATAGGTATCCTGCATTCCCATTCAAACCCTACTCGATTCAGATTGATTTCATGAACGCACTTTACAACGCTCTGGACAAAGGAGGCGTCGCCATTCTTGAAAGCCCCACTGGTCTGTAAATAAATTTCGTTTCCCCATTCGCATTTAAAATTTCCTTCACATTTCAACAAATTCTTTTGTTCTGGAACTTTAGGATTGAATTTTACTTTTTATGCATATTAGAGGTTTCTTTTTGTTTTAGATAAAATTTCTAGCTGATACATGGGAATAGGATTTGAAAACTTTCCCAATGTGAAATGTCCATCGGCTTAGATGATACAACAGGGGGGCATGTCTCGTGTCTAATTAATTTAGACCTTCTACCTGGCCTTGTTCGTTGGGTTAGCATCGCCTAGAATTGGATGGGGCAGTTTCCTACACAAAACTGATTTAAAAAATGTTAAGCTGTGGAAGCTCCAAATATATAAAATATTGTCTGTTACTTTAGATGCTGCCATTTATTTATTAATTGTCTAGTTTTTCATAAGATTTTCAAAAGTTAGATTCTGCAGTTTAGTAAATTCTCAAAGAACTAGCATTCTTATGTCTAATGTAAATTGGACACAAAATGAATTGGAGTTTTACCTCTAAAAATTGTACAAAAAACAAAATGAAATGCTAATATTAAAATTTATAAATGTTGATGTCAGAATCTACGTTTTCTCCCAAATATCAGTCCATGATCCCATAGTACTTATATATTTTTATTAAAAAAATACTAGCTATGCATTCCAGCTTCGTGATAAACTTTGCATCCCTTAAAATTTTCCCTGATTTTTGCATTTTAACGAGATGATTCTTTATGAGATCCGCATCTCTAACTTGGTAATCCACATGCTTTTTCAAAAGAGCAACAACAAAGCTTTGGCAAACCATTATTTGTTCATGCAGAATGGTGGTCTACCATCAAATGCTGGAACCTGTACCCCTCTGTGTTAGAGGAAAGACTCAACTGGAGTAGAAGGGTGCAAACTTTTGGCATTAATGTGGGTATTGCACTCTATAGTATCTTGAGATTTCTCTTCAGATATATGCAATAAATGAATTGGTATGTGTTTGATCTCAGGGAAAGCCCTGGACTATTTTAAAGAGAATAATTGAAGCTCGTTTGGTCCTGAATACAGCTTATTATCTTTAGCCCAAATATATTGGTCAATGCAATTTGGACCTCAGTCAATCTATGATAAATGTCATTTATTATTTTTTGCATAGCACCTTGTGGTGATCTTATCAGAAATGGAATGGCGGGGGGTCCTCATGTTCCACAATCCATTTTCTTAGAAAACCACTTTTTTTAGCTGTTTCTGGTCAGTAACAAATGCTGCACGAAGTAATTCTCTTCATTTTCTAATAAAGATTCAACATCTGTCCTGTCACACCGATATTTCAATTGAGAAGGGCTTTTGTTCAATTGGTCTCCTGTTGCAGTGTTATACAGGTTTTCTGCTTTACATTTTATATTTTATATTGGGGCTTTATTTGATCTTGTGAAACTGAAAGTATTCAGCAATTAAGTTTGTTGTCTGGTGTGGGTATTATTTATTATTTTGTTAACTCTCAACAATTAATCTGAATATCATGTATCTTTGTACTTGTAGAATTAAATGATTAGTAATGTAATTTGTATCATGATAGTCAAATATATTAATGCTTGCACACGTATAAAAATTCCTATAACATTTTTTATTGCTAAAACCTTAGAAATCCATTTCTAGGTTTAAACTTGTCTCTGATTTGTTTGATATTTCCCATTTTTGATAGTTTAGCACGTCGTAGAGTGGGCCATGACCATTGCTGATTAAACTAATGCTTTCAATCTTCTGCTTGCCGTTGTCAGGCACAGGGAAAACCCTGAGCTTAATCTGCAGTGCACTGCAATGGCTACTCGACCAAAAATTGCATTCTGGATCAAAGCACATGACTGAAAAACCGTCTGTCAATGATGATGAACCAGACTGGATGAGAGATTTTGTTGCAAAGAAAGAGGAGAAGCAGACCAAGGCTGCTGCAGAGAAAAATGAGAAATGTAAAGTCTTTACGGGTAGTCATAAATTGCCTACAGTTTTCCCCAGAGAAAAGACTCTGGCAGAGAATGAAATAGCCAGAAAAAGTGTTAAAATGGTCTCTAATCCATCTGAAAACTCTGAAGATGAAGCAGAATTTTTGATTGATGACTATGAGAGTGATGAGGATTCTGGCCGTGGCAATAATGTGAAAAGGAAGCCTGGTTTTATGTCTTCAAGCAGCGACGAAGAGTCAGGAGATGATGATGTAGAGGAGGAGCACTTAAAGGTTTTCTTTTGTAGTCGGACTCATTCACAGCTGTCACAGTTTGTCAAAGAGCTTCAGCGCACAACTTTTGGATCTTCCTTGAAAGTTGCCTGTCTGGGCTCCAGGAAAACATTATGCATTAATTCAGGTGTTGCTTTCTACTAATTTTCTAAGAACAAGTAAAGATCTTAGCACTATAGTCATGCACCTCAATAATTGTTTCCATTCAAGCCAGCGTGAGTTTCAGTCTTTTGCATTTCATGGAAAACAAAGGCACTTCATATGACCTTCCTATTATGATTTTTAAGAATCTTGACAATATAATTACAAAACTTAATGAAGCTCCTTTATCATCTAAATTTGCTCTGAACTTTTAACTGAAGAACAGAGTACTTTCACTCTTTTGGCAGGTAGTCAGATGCTACCTGGGAAATTACTATAACTAAGAGCAACTGGGGTAATGCTGAGTTCCACAATTGGGACAATAGCTTTGATAGCTGCTCTGAAGATAAATGAAAATTTGCTGTAATGGTGCTTTGATCTTTAATGCCATTAAATACTTCCCATGCAATATTTTAAAAACCTTCAACATTTATATTATTTATAATTTTATATTATATGAGTGAAAATTTACATTCAAGCTATAGATCATCATCAAGTTTCTTTATGCCAAAATTCAATGAAGCAAACACTATATGTCCGTTCAATCATAAAACAACTTCATCTTGGCCTCTCATCAATAACAGGCCTTGCTTTAATGAGGCAATTATCTTTCAAAAGAAAAGAAACTTTGCTTTTTAATATTTGTTAAATGCTGCAGAATTACAATGCTAAGTTAATTAATGTATTTATGACAGTTGAAAATTATTGGTTTGCCCTATGTTGGGTTTTGTGTGGTTGTGTATTATGAGTGAAAACTTATAAGCAGTTCAATATGGTTTACCCCGGTCACTGGATTTTAATATTAATTTTCTATTTTCTTTTGCATATTTTTTTCACATCTTGCATGATTATTTATTGAATTTCTTTTTCGTCTCTATTTCCATATCCTCTCATTTTGGGCTATTTGGAGTCCTTATAACAAATTTGCTAGTTTGTTTGGAAGAGTGTCAGTTACTAGAGGTTGCTTAATGATTGTTGATCATGCTTATTATCATGCTATCACTTGCAATGAAGATGTAACGGTTAGACAACAAGATTACAGGAACACCTCTAGAGTGCTTAGATGAAGACTTAAACACTTGTGTGTAATTACAAGAAGCATTATGAGAACTTAAAAATTTAAAATGCATTCTCAAGATGCTCAAGGGTCTTTTGATTGCGCAGAAGTTGCATATTAATGTGTTATTTAATATTTATTCATTCTCTAAGGATGAGGATGTTAAATTTGAACACTTTTGATGAGTCCAAGATAGGTTAGCTAGTGGCGCTTTAGCAATGATTTGGGGCATATACACAAATGATTTTTTAAAATTTTGTACTGTTTACTATAGTTAAGAATCCTTTAATATTGATAGTGTTATGATTGGCCTGCCTGGTTTATTGGATGGTCATGTTAAAGTTTGTTCTTCTCGAGGCATGTGGGGCATAAAAAATGTGCTTTTTGCCATGCACAAGCTCAATACGTTCAATTATGAAGGAAGCTTATGATATGCTCACAGATTATTTCTTAACAATATTTGTTGCATCATAAATCAATAACAACATTGGTGTATTTCTAAAATTTATGTTTAAATAGAAGAAGAGTGCTCTTTATCAGTATTTGGGCAGCAGCATATTCCCAAATATTTATAGTTCAGCCTATGCATTTAGTATCTTAGCTATTTAATTGTTGAAAGTTCAAACTAGTTAGTTTCTCAGGAAGAAAATGGACCTCAGGTACACACCATTGATACCAAACTAGCAATTACATCTCAGATTGTAAGCATTGACAGACTTTATAACGTCTTTCATTTGCACACCTGTGAGGAAGTTGAATTGCAATGCTGTATTATATAAATAATGAATAAATTATATAGCATTTACTGGAAAAATATAGCATTTACTGGAAAAGGGTATTGCTGTGGGCACATTCAATTACAGAACAATACTAGGGCAAGCACCACCATCTGAACAAAGTATAAGTGTTTGAACAATTCAAAAGAGCAGTTTGTCCCCTTCTCATTCTTTACTTGTTACTACATGATTCCTCACCTAGTTATTATGATTCATGAATATCATTACACACCATTCATTACTATTTTAGCTGAAACTTAACCTTTTAGAAAACAATAAAAGTACAAAGCATGTTGCCCAAAGCAAAATATTGGGAACAAACAAGTAAAAATAAAGAGCAATAGACCTTAAGATGGGTCCTCAACGACATGAACTGATACTCTAGAGATTTCAAAATAAAAAGAAATGAAGGAATTGTAGCTGACACTGAGCTTTTAGAACTAGTGTCTCTTTCGAAAATGGAGAGTGCTAGGGATGTAAAAAGCTAGACTTCAGTCATTTGAAAGTCAAACATTTGCTGGCTAGTTTAATAAACAATATTAAGCAAATGCTGACCAAATCCTCATATTAATAGAGAAAATGATACATTTGATAACTAGGAAATTCAGCAATTGAGAAGAATACTCAACAACTCGAGTCTTCTAGAATGTTTACCTCTGCCAAATTACGCTCACCCAGCCTGCAACCATTTTGTCATGTACAACCAGACTCTATCACTCTTACCACTTGCTAATTCTTGTATTCTCTACCCAAAGGGAGGAGGTGATGGTCTCCTCCATGGAGTAGGACTCTGCTATCCACCAGTCATACAAAAATGTGACAGCCCCAAACATTATGAAACCTTGCAGAAGAGAGGTCAGAGGCTTTGAAAGATACCCTCTCAATTTTTTTTTGATTTTCAATCGCAAATACAATGTAACCAAGCACCCGTTAAGGTTAGCTTAAAACCAAAACGTTGCAGAAAATAACTCTAACCAAGAATGCGCCCTAAAACCACTTAAGGAGGAGGGGTGGGCATATGGTCAAAGGATCCCTAGGATCTACTGATTCAATAATTGAAATGGTTACAACTGAAAGAGAGAGAATCTAAACTCAACACCAAGAATGTGCACACAAGATCCTTTAGAAGGCGAGGTGCTAACATATGGTGGAGTGCTAAATATAGAATTGAAAGGAAATAGGCGGATAACCAGCCATGAGAGAAATTACAAATAACAATTCATCCGCTGCGGCAGGCATCCACTCAAGAGTGGGAATTCTCCACTTTTCAGTGGGTAAGATGAGAGATACAAGTTTTATTCTCCACACTGGCGGTAAACCATCCAGGGGTGCTTAATGTTTGCTTTAGGAATTACAAGTAAATGCAGCAATAACATATGGTTGGATTAGTACTACTAATACACAACCTTACAATCAAATAATCTGCAGTTTAAGAGTATTACAATGATAGAACAAAGCCACAATGTGAAGAATGATTATCTCAATCTAGAAAGCTCTTAAACATTGCAAAAGAAGCTAAAATCTGATCTTTGTGAAGTCTGATAATTAAAACCGGCAAACTGAAACTGTAAATCAGCAACCTGTGAATCAATGAAGTGCTTATATCTTTATCAGTTTACCTTTGAATTGTGTGAAGTCAAGTGCAATGAACATTTGGAGGATAGGCGCCCATGTCATGATGAAGAAACAACTCCAAAAAAGCCAGCATTTATTTACTAGCACAATTCCCAATGCACTCAGGAAGGTACGGCCCTTAGCAAGGGCGATTTTGCTAGAACAATTCACACACCTCAAACAAAAATCTGAAATTCACTAGGAGGTCGCCATGACCTTAGTAATGAATTTATTAATTGCCCACAATGAAATAAAAATCATACAATAAGCTGTGAATAAAATCGACTTTCAACTAAGTAGATATCAGCAACTTGAAATCCGGAAAAACACACCAAAATTCACCACTTTGAAGCTCTATCTGTTAGTCTGATTTGAGAAGCAGCTTGGAACCAATTAGGTGTTATCTTTCAAACACGAAATTGAATTGATACTAGTAGGTCAGCATTCCTTGAAGTGCAAAATGAATAGTCATTTTGACAGCATAAGTTTGGCATAAACATGAGATACCAAATGTTGGAGTAAAGCCTCATTTTTAAAGAAGATGGGATGACTCTTCAAGTTCTCAAGATGGGATGCCAAAAGCCTTGACATATTTTTAAATTCAAAAAAAGAATAAACCTTCTCCAAAAGGCGTCCACTTTATGGCAAATAAAACTTTAATAAAAATTATTTAAACTCCTTTATGAAGGCGTCCCTCTTCATGTCCCTCTTTTAAACACAACTTAAGTTAACACCTTAGGCCAAGGGGGTCAACTTAAGATTAGAACACTTTGCCTTGAAATGAAGTATTTCACCAAAAATATTGCTTTTAAAAGCCAAAGCTCAACTCCAAACAACTGCTCCAACAGGAAATGAAGAGCTGAAGACTGACAACTGCCAACTGCCAAAAATAGTATTTACTATAAATAGTAAACACCAAGGAAAAACCACAAAACCTCCAAGCAAGGAAACCTTTGATTCACCTCAATGAGCGTACGGGCCTCCGGAATAGGCTGATGAGCAACTAATAGGATCACTGATGAGAAGGGGACATTACAGGGTTTCCCCAACAACATGCAAAAAAGGTCCATAAACAGATCTGGCTTCCCTGCAAAAAAAGAAAATGTATTTGTCATCAAAATTGGGCACTCACCAAAATTAGCTTCACAACAGAAGAAATGGTGAGTAGACTGGTTACTTAAGAAAAGATCACTCAGCTGCCATTTTATGGATGCTCTCCAAGGATCTGGTACTCTTAAAGCATGGATCTAGGAAGATTGGAAGCCTACGAGTACAATGGAGACATTGATGATGCCTAAATGCTATTTTCTCAAAAATTTTGCCACCACACAGCAAACAAAGAAAATCTTTCAAGGAATACAGTGGTTTTTGAACAAATCAGGCTTCATTATGAAACACTGGGTTCCTATTTTCAGCCTTAAGGAAGAACTCCCAAGTATAACACCTGTTTGGATCTGTTTACCACTTCTTTGAAGTGAATACTGGTAAGAAAATGTGCTCCAGAAAATCATTTCTACCATTGGAGAGTCATCACATCCTTGATGATGACAAGAAATATAGGTGTGTTACATGCTCAGATATGTGTCAATCTAGATCTGGACAAACCATTACCAGACAGTGTGAGAATGGAAACAGCCCTTGGACTGTGAGAACATTACATTTCACTGCAGAATATGCCAAGAATATGAGCACCTAGGCCAAGCCTGTCAAATAGTGGAGGCCACCAGCAATTCTGAGTCAAGAAACAAGTACATGAGCAGCTCTGTTCAAAATCAAAGGAGGCAGAGAATAGATCCAAACCTGGAAAAGTTGCCACACAACATATCAGGACCAAGAAAGCAAATTTACCAAAGTCTATGCTAGAAAAGTTCAAGACAAACCATTTCTAAGCTCTCAATCACAATCAGCAAATCCTTTTGCTGCCCTTTTTGGTCTGCAAGCAAAAGAAGACACAAATGTCATGTTCCACACAACAACTGACATAACAAAGGAACCGGCATAGGAAGAGGCCAGAGCATACCACAATCCAAATCAGGTGTTTTACGAAGCTCAACTAGTTAACAAAGTCATGTTTAAAAAACTAAAGGAAAAACAAAAGGCCTCACTAATTCTGACAATAAGGAAGAAAACAAGACACGACCCTCCTTCCCCATCCCCCCGCCGCCACCCACCTCCCCATCCCCAAAAGAAAAGGTCCAATTGGCAGCTAGTTGAAGACTCAAGTACATCCAAAGCCCCCCAGATATGAACTCCCAAAGTCCATCATCTGAGGAGGTCTATTGCCTTGTTATCTTGAGATATCCAATCTAGATCAGCCTTACACATGATCATTATGCCAGGGAAAATTAAGGGGAGAGGTGCCCCCAATAAACATTGCCTACTTCACAGCGAAAGTCCAGAATACAAATTGGACAATACTCCTACAGGAGTCTACCAAATCAACAAACTTTTAGAGGATAAAGTTCCATTCCTTTTGGGGAAACAAGCTTATACATTATTGCAACCTAACAAAGATAGCAATTTTTTGGAACTCCCAAATGTATGAACCTGTTTCTTATGCTTCACATTCCTGTGGATTCCTAGTATTTCAATTTGTTAGAACTCAAGATGCATTTCTACATTGTCAATACATATATGATATGTCTCCTCAAAGTATCCATAGAATAACACAAATCAACAACCTCAAGAAATGGTCCCTAACAAATTTGGGTTTGCTGCTGATTCTCTTGGGAGATTTCAATGCTATGAAAACTCTATATGAAAAAAAAGGAGACATTCATTTCAATAAACAAGTTGTTGACTCTTTGATGGAGGATATATCATATAGGTATGATAGATATGAATTTGGGAAATGGCTCCTTTGCATGGACAAACAAGGGGTTAGGCAAGCACCATATTACTGAGGGACTTGACAAAGGTGGATACAATCAGTCCTTTGCTCAGATATTAGAGTTCAGACATCAACACTATCTAATCATAAGCCTGTTATGCTATCTATCAACCCCACTGGACCCTGTCCAAGGACTCAGTTCAGAATTGAATCAATGTAGCTCACTGACAAAGGCTTCCATGCAAAAGTTGCTGAATGGTGGACAACTGCCTGATTCATTCCTGTATATCCTATGTATTGATTTTCACAAAAGCTTGACTTCCTATGTCATAAAATAGTCAAGTGGAGCCACACTGACTTTGGCAACATATGTGACAAAAGCAAATGAGTTTTGGATGGATTGCCTCATCATTTGGTCTATTGTTTCTTGTCTCTAATTGCAGCCCTTTGGATTTGATATACTATATGTTCCGAGAAAGCCTTCATAACAGTTTGGGAGGAGTTGGAACAAGTTAAAAAAGGCTGGGTGATTACATTTGATCTGTGATTTCCATTACAGCCACTGCTGTTCATGATGTGAGCTGCCATATTCATTTTGGTACAGGTCGTTCTGTTTAAAGAAACTGATAATTCATATTTGATTTCTGTTGATGAATGATAGCTTAGGTCAGATATAAATGTTGATTGCCTAAGGCATCATCTTCATTTATACTAGATCAGATTGCTCTTCATACTCATATTTCTGAAATAAGTAAATTCGAATTTATAATGTGTGTATAAAATCGAAATATTAAATGATATTAATATAAATCGAAATATTAAATGATGTTAATATAAATCGAATATTAATGATGTTAATATAAATCAGAACTTACCTTTTAATCGCCATTTGAAGAAGGGATATGATTAAGGTTACTAACCGATTGGTAATCGGTTTCTCTTAGACCTGCGCGCTCATAAGAGACACGTCCCATGAGTGGACGTGCCTCCACTTGTGGAGACACGTCCTCTCATGAGACGTGTCTCTTAGAGGCGAGTCTTCTTCATACTGAAGGGAGTTCAATGAGTGATATGCAAACATCAAAATTAATTAATGTTCTGCATTCAGTACATTCGCTTATAAAGAGAAATCTGGAAATCGCATTTAGTGAAGAATTCTGGAAATTACATTTTGACTTAGAATTGTCTTACACAGAATTTCAGACCTTAGTTTATTCTTAGGTATTAGGATCCTTTTGTGAAAGATTTGATTACATTTACATGGTATCAGAGCCACTTTGTGTGAATCCAAATCAAATCAGTTTGCTCTAGAAAATTCGTATTTTTCAAAAATCGAATTCACATCACATTCTTCATAATGTCAAGTGTGATCAGATTTGAAGATCGTCTTGCAGGAGCAGACAATTTCACATCATGGAAATTTAGAATCATGATGATCCTTAGAGAGAATAAACTAGACTCACTTGTGAGAGAAAATAAAAGGGAGCCAGAGGCTAAACCTGAGAAAAATCAATGGATTGAAAACAATGAAAGAGCCATGAAAATCCTAGTAGATGCAGTTAGGGATCATATAGTACCTATCTTAGCAAAACATGAAACTGCATATCATATGTTCAAATCCCTTGAGAGTACCTATGAGATCAACAACACCAGTAGGACTCTTGCATTAAAGAGGCAAATCAACAATGCTCAAATAAACAAAGGAGAGTCAATCAACGCATACTTCATGAGGATCATTGAACTAAGGGATCAATTATCCACAATTGGATATCAGATTGACAACAAAGAGTTAACCCTAATTGCACGAGGAGGCCTACCAAACTCATGGGAGTCATTTGTTCAAGGAGTAAGTGCGAGATCTAAACTCCCTAAATTTGATAGGCTAAGAACTGATTGCCTTCAAGAAGAAACAAGACTTTCCACAAAAGAAAATAAACATAAGAACTTAGATGAAGACATCCATGTATTCAACACATCGTCTAATAAAAGGAATAAGAAAAACTCCTACCAAAGAGGATCTTTTAAAAGAAAAAGAAATTCCAATGGAAAGGAATCTTTTAAAAAGAAAGACATCTCTCAAGTGCAATGCTTTAGATGTGATCAATATGGTCACTATGCAATGAAGTGCCCTGACAGATCTAAACAACAAGCATCTTTTGCCAAAGTAGGAAAGACAAATTCAGATCATGAATCTGAGAACTTTGTGTTCTAGGAAAGACAAATGGATATAGAGTTACCCTTATGGATGGGAAAATTTTAGCATGGCCTAAAAACTCAACTATTAAGAAAGCTCAAACTATTGGTGTAAGACAAGGGTACCTTTACAAACTATGCACCGAAGTCTAAAACCATCTCATGAAGGAACTTGTAAAGGTTGTGCCTTAAGAAAGAAAATAAAACTTTAAAGATGGATAATGGGAAAGAATACACCTCTAAAATTTTAAAGGAATTCTGCATGAGTGCTGGAATTAAGAGGGAGTTCACAAGTTGCTTAACCTTAACATTGAAACCATTCAAGAGGGCAAGAAGTTCTAGTGAGATAGAAACCTACTCCTCCTAGAGTACCTAAAGAGGAACCTACTCTTGAGATTCAGAGGGAGCATCCTGAAGAAATGCCACATAAACTACCTTCTAATTCAGATGAGAATACAAATCACAACGACAGAAAGAGACCACTTTGGGCCAAGAAGATGATCAAAAAAGCCGAGGATCATACAACACCCAAAGGAACGTTCAGGGAGAGTAAAAGACCCAAGCGGTTCTCTAGCTATGTTGCTTTAATGAACAAAATCATAAACTCAGAACCTGCCAGTGTTACAGAAGCCTTCAAACATCAAGCTTGAAAGGATGCAATGACAGAGGAATATCAATCCATCCTAAAGAGTGATGTATGGGATATAGTGCCTGGACCAAAAGAGAAATTTGTTGTCTCTTCTAAATGGCTCTTCAAAATCAAGCATGCTGCTAATGACAGTATAGAAAAACATAAAGCCCGTTACACATCAGTGAGTGCAGTATTAGCCATTGCAGCAGCTAAAGACTGAAAGATCCATCAAATGGATGTGAAAACTGCCTTCCTGAATGGAATCATTGAAGAGGAAGTCTATCTAGAACAGCCTGAAGGTTTTGTGATACATAAATCCAACTCACATGTGTGCAGGCTGAAGAAAGCTCTCTATGGACTTAAACAGGCTCCCAGGGTCTGGTATGAAAGAATTGATAGCTATCTCTTGGGATTAGGATTTTCCAAGAATGATGTTGACTCCAATCTCTACTTCAAGGTAATCAAAGGTAATATGCTAATAATTATTTTGATGACCTGCTCATAACAGGAGAAGATCACCTCATTGCTCAAGGGAAGCAGGATCTAATTTCTGAATTTGACATGAAAGACTTGGGAATTCTACACTACTTCCTAGGTTTAGAAGTATAGCAAAAATCAGAGGGCATTATACTAAACCAAGGGAAATATACAATTGATATTCTGAAGAGCTTTGGAATGTTGGATTGTAGACCGATGTCTACACCTATGGAAACCAACCTTCACAAATTGAAAGAAGCAGCAGCAGAATCCAAAAGGTGCAGATCCAACCCTTTATAGGCAGATAATTGGATCCTTGATGTATCTGGTTAACACCAGACCTGATATTTGCTATGCAGTAAATGTTCTCAGCGGTAGAAACCCCTATTCTCACTGTTTCTGAAAACTGCTTATTTTTGCTTGTTTTGAGTGTTTTGATGTTTTTGGTGTTTTTGGCAATAATAGAAGAATTGTGATTTTGAAAGAAAATGCTTGTAAAAATTAAATAAAATATTATGAAGCTAGAACTGGTAGAAGACACTTGATATTTTATTGCCAGATTGTTTATTGATCTTCTAGGCTTATTACATCTGAGATCGGATAACATATAAATTAAAAAGCAACAACATTTGTGTGAATAAAACCTGATTATTGCAGCCGTCTGTGAAGCTAATGAAATGGTACGGCCATCATTGATTTCCACTTCTCCCTCCGCCAGATGTTAGCAAATGAAGCCAGAGAAATATGCGCCCCTATTGGTGAAGACAGACTGCCAAAAGAAGAGGCGTTTTTCCTTGAAGAAGAAGTACGGCCTTTTTATGATGGTACGGCTATGACAGCAGCAATGAATAAAAAGTACGACCCTTGGAAGATGTGTCTCTAGCTTGCAAAGTGGACGCCTAGCATAAAGAACTCTTCCCAGTTGAACTCCGGATCAAAACCTTGAATGTTGCAACGACTGTGAACTCTGTGACAACCTCTGAATGAGGCTATCTCTCTGATTGGCAATAAATCAGCTGATATTTCACAGCCTCTGAATTGCGCACACTGAAGATGGCACGTTCTCCAATGCAAGTTGAAAACAGGAACCCTTGGCTCTGTTCTCAGAAGAAAAACTCAGCAAAAATTCGATTTCAATCATAATCCGCTCAAATCCCAATGAAAACCCTTATATTCTCAAGAGGGTTGACTTTTCTCAAAAAGACATCATTTAAATAAAAGTCGAATTTTTCTTTTAATATTTCCGTAGTTTTGAATGCACTTTTAATTATAAAATATAATTAAAAAGTGGCCCCTTCTTCATGTTGGTCGACCCCTTCCTTTAAGTCACTTAAGTTATAATATTTAATTATATTATAACTTTATAATATAAGCCTTTAAATAATTAATATTTATTTTAGCAAACAAATATTAATATCTCTCTTGAAACAGGTCCAAATGATGAACCGTCTGAAACCAGGTGATAAGTGACTGAATCCGCATACAACCAAACCATACTGCTAAAAATAGCAGGGGTGCCTCGCTGAGTGCCAAATACTGCTAAAAATAGCAATTCAGGCAAATGGTGTTCGAATGATTCCGAACGAAAGCCAACTGGTAAAACTCTGACAACCGAAGCCAAGCCAAGCTCCATCAAGACCCTCTATCCATCTTATCAGCCTACGAGGGTCGCATAATAGGCTAATCATAAGCTTTGAGAGATGTCAACTGGAAGGGGACATGACATCAGCCAGTTCATGTGTGAACCAAAGGAAATTCACTTAATGGCTGTGAAACATATTTTGAGATATCTTCAAGGCACTATTGGATATGGTCTTCTTTACAAGAATGATCAACTAGATCTACATGGGTACTCTGATTCAGATTGGGCTGGAAGTGTAATCGATCGGAAAAGCACATCAGGATGTTGCTTCGGTTTAGGATCAGCCATGATCTCCTGGATTTGCAGAAAACAATCTTCAGTTGCACAGAGTTCAACGGAAGCTGAATACATTGCAGCCTCAATAGAGTCTTCTTCATACTAAAGGGAGTTCAATGAGTGATATGCAAACATCGAAATTAATTAATGTTCTGCATTCAGTACATTCGCTTATAAAGAGAAATCTGGAAATCACATTTAGTGAAGAATTCTGGAAATTACATTTTGACTTAGAATTGTCTTACACAGAATTTCAGACCTTAGTTTATTCTTAGGTATTAGGATCCTTTTGTGAAAGATTTGATTACATTTACAATTTCAATCTGCATTTTGGTGGTTGGGTGATCATTTTGGTTGCTGCTCTCATGTTGTGGAGGCTGCACTCCTGTTGTAATGTCATATTGCAGGTGATATGCTTGCTATTTTCCAGCTAACCGTACCTTAACAAAGGGCTGTACTTAATTGATTTTGGTTGCAGCATTACTTCTGATATTTATTAGCATTTCTAGTCCTTCATATTGCAGTTATTGGAGATTAATTGTAACTTGTTGCCGCTGGTTATCATATGAAGTTATATTTAGCTGGTCATCATCTCTAGCACTGCTTGCTTATGTTTACCTTGTAAATTTCTGTGTGGTTCTCCGCCAGAAATTATATAAGTTGTAGTAGATTCCATTTGTAGACTTGGAACACATAACTGCTAGATAGTTTTGCATTAATATTGTAAGTGGATTCTGGAAGGTTTACTGCCAGATCCCTCATTGATGTTTATCCGAGTTCTAGGATGCAGGGACAAGGGGACAGTTATATGTGTATATAGACCATAAATGATAATTTACACAAATTGCACAAAATTAAATAATAAATACAGATTTGAGAATACACTACAGTTCTACACAATTAAACAATTCTAACTGTCAAATCATAAATGTAATCATTTGAATATCATAGTAGCTGAAAGTTGGAATTCATTACAAATGAGCTGAAAGTTCAAAGTATCAACTAGAGTCTAGAAGTGACAAGATCCATCACGTTGAGATGAAAATAATAAGACAGAAAAAGTTGTTGCAGTCAAACAAGATCCGTTTCCTTGAATCATTCATTGCAGGCTTCTATATGTGCTCTTAACAAACTTTCAAGGAAAATACAGAACCAACAACACAATTGCTAAACCCACCTGGGTAGAGGACAAACTACCACAAAGCTGTCCAATAGCAATCAATAGCCTAGAGAAGAGAAAAAAGGTGGAGTGTACGGGTCTTGATAGAGATATCACAGATATAAAATATATGAAGGATTTCAGGTAAGGCATATGGGACAGCTCCCTAAATATTGATGCAGCTGTATCATATGTTACCACTTGGTCGGATACATTACAGAAAGTGGAATTTGATGATTAATAACTATCATAATGATTACATTTACATTGTTAAAACCAAATAATAGTTAATGGACCACTTACAGCACACTGTTGAGATCAGAAATTCAACAGAACTGATAACCAGCACTGGATCTCTGTCTATCTGTGGCTACAAGTTCATATATCTTCTCTGTTATTGTTTTTTGCTTCAGCTTGTCTCTGATGGCTATAACCTTGATATAAATTGAATTCAAATAATTAATGTGCATGCGTGTATATCAATTCATTGTATATATGAATGGATATGTGTAACTGTAGGCATGCATATATCTACATATATGCACAGATTAATGTGTCTACATATATATCAATCAATTCATTATACATATGCAGATTAATGTGTGAATTTATTATACACACACGCTAATTTGTATATAATGAACTTATATATATGTGCACACACATTAATCTGTATATATATACACACATTAATCGGTATATATATAATGAATTTATATATAATGTGTATACATGTACAGATTAATGTGTGTGGATATAATAAATTTATATATATAATGTGTGTATATATACACAGATTAATGTGTGTGCGTATATAATGAATATATTTATATACATAGATTAATGTGCGGGTATATATATATATATATATATTATATATACATACAGAATTTGATTTATATCAAGTTTATGGTCATAAGAGACAAGCTGAAGCATAAAACAATAACAGATGAATGACCAAGGAATTTGTAGTTATGTGTGTCTACACACACATTTATGTACACTTGCACACATATACTTTATATATATATGTGTATGCATATGTATGTGCCTATACATATACACACACAAGTACAAGTTCCTCAATCATTCATCTGTTATTGTTTTATGCTTCAGCTTGTCTCTTATGGCTATACCCTTGATCTAAATCAATTTCAAGTATATATACACATATGAGTTCTTCAGTCGTTCATCTGTTATTGGTTTATGTTTCTGCTTGTCTCTTATGGCCATACACGATATAATTTAAATTCAAATGAATTAATGCCGCTTCATCAGTTTGTGTTATGGTTACATCTTTAAAGTTACATTTTTGTTTTCCATTGCTGGCAGATGTTTTAAAGCTGGGAGATTCAACTCGGATCAATGAGCGTTGCTTGGAACTGCAGAAGAATAAAAGCTGTGGAAGATCCAGCAACAAGGTGGTAGCAAGTATCCCCTTTTCATAATGTACTGAATCTTTTCCCTGACATAAGACTTTCTTATTATATTATGAAATTTTATATTGATGTGAACTCTTTACCTGCTCTAAGGCTTTTCTCATTGCAGTATAGAATCCTTAGTTTCTACGAATTGTTTTTAATATGAACTCCACTATCATTGAGTACTCTATTAAATTTGTAATGCCTATTGATAATTATTGTGATTGTTCTATATGGTGGTCAGTCATTTTACTTTCTTTCACTAAACGAAAATATTCTAATATTTTCAGTCAAAGGCAATTAAATTTTTATGAAATGCAGGGTATTCAGTCTCAGTTATCTTCATGTAAGCTATAGTTCATTAGATGGTTCAGAATTAAGATCATATGCACAAAATTTAACTAATTACTTTGTACATTACAGTTTTGACAATCAAGAAACTAAGTGTCACGAGGAGGTGCAAGAACAGCGCAACTACCCATAAACCATATTTTACTTCAAATTTTTTTGGATTGTAGAAGAAGGCCCTGAAGACTGTCGTTATTTATATACATATATAAACAAGTATTGAGATCAAGCAATTAGCAGTCAAGCTACCCTGGTTGCTCAAGCTTCTGTGTTTAAGAATTGATGAATTATTTCAAGTTGATGTTGCAAGTGCTCCATGATCATTTTGTGTCAAGTATTCTGGAACTTAAAGAGCTGAACCATGTAAGGATCGTATACCTTGATTACTAGCAGTTGGTGAAGAATAGTACGTTAGGAACTACTGTTCTGATATCTGTATTCGGTATTAGTTAGCATTGGTTTGGGTGCATATACTTTGTAAGTTGTCCCATTTGCTGAATTAGATTAAAAGTATTTATCTCTTATGTATGGAGTAGT
Organism: Sequoiadendron giganteum; assembly: GCA_007115665.2. Lineage (NCBI taxonomy): Eukaryota > Viridiplantae > Streptophyta > Pinopsida > Cupressales > Cupressaceae > Sequoiadendron > Sequoiadendron giganteum. The sequence goes on from CM021109.1 coordinate 585,489,894, forward strand.
AGTAGTTGTCTTCAGTTAGACTCTTTATATTGTAATTATCCCACGTGTATGGGGTAGTAGTAGTTGTCTTTAGTTAGACTCTATATGTTGTAATAACTCAGCAAGTGTAAGACATCTTGAATATATTATATTTGGAGCTGCTGCTCTATTGGAGGATTGCTCCCTCGAAGTGGTGCTGCAAACATTAAAATATTCTAATTTCTGTTTTATCTGTGCATTCCATCTGATTGAGATTCGTTATTGCATATGATATTTTGTAGGTCTTATTTATCTTTGCAGGTTCCTTCCAAGTGGTATCATAGCTCTTTCTTGGTCTCCTTCTTGGCAATTCACAATCTCTCTTTTTGCAACTTGGTGCACTGAAGCACCTGTGATAGGACAAGGGCCTCTTGTAGGATCGAGTGCAACTCCCGACTGATTAAGTGAGGGAAGTACTTGGGCCTAAAATCAGCTCAGAAACTCATTGTGAGGACTGAGGAGTACCTGAAGACCCCCAAGTAGTCAGAATCTGAGGGAATTTGCCCGCAAAAAGGGTCAACAGCTTTGCACCTTATATTTTTAGTAGTTTTTACCCCAAGTGTATACAGTGAGTTGTTGTTAGGAGGTAAAGTTGTGGCTGGAATATTAACAACTACTCAATGGGAAAATTGTTGATACCCTGAGAGCGTTTCTTGATTAGACAACCTCTGAGTGCTATGAGGTTTTCCCTTGAACCTCTAGTCAATTACAATATTTTGGGGGCTGACTCTTTAGAACCGAGTTTTTGCTAGCAACAATTGTCATTCATGAATCATAGTTGTAGAAAGGACTTTGTATGGGTGGTTACACAATAGTTCCAATACAACTATTATACAGTCCAACAGTTCCAAATTTTTGAGGTGAAAATCTCCCAATCAAAGAGGGATTTGGTACTTTTGACTAAATATTTTGCCCAAGGGTTATTATCTATGAAAAAAAAATTGGTGCAAATTTTTGGACCTTGTGAGTAAATTAGCTAATTATCTCATTGAGCTGATCACATTGGTCTATATATCAGGTAACCCACCAAATTGTCACTTGGAAACAATACTGTGCCTCCCAAAGCAGATTCTAAGGTTGAAGTTGGAATAGCTAACATCCAACATACTCTTTCCAACATGCAACTACAATTTGTCAGCCTCAATATGAATATTAACCAAGTTGACTTTGGCTTGATCAGCTGGCCAAACAGTCTAATTTTCGAACCAACTATAATTGTTCCAATCAACATAATTTAGAGAGTACCTCTAGGGGCTTCCCAAAGCCCTCAAATATTGATATGCCCAAATTTCACGGCTACGTAGCGGGCAGATGGTTAGGAATTATGGAATGCTACCTTGATATTTATCAAGTTCATAAAATTGAGCATGTTGCTTTGGCTAGCTTTGCTTTAGGAGTAGTAGCCTAGTGGTATCTTTGGTGTACCAAGTTGTGTACAAGAATATCCAAGTTGGCCAAATTAAAAAAATCTCTTCTTGCTTGATTCAAGTCAAGTTTGTATAAGGACCTAGAAGGCAAATTCTTTATACTTGTTTAGATAGGAACTATCATCGACTATATCACCAATGTTGAGATGTCAAATTTGACATGGGGCTATCAAACATTGCTCTTAAAAGTTGTTTTATTTTGAGCTTGAAACTAGAAATTTAGGTGGAGATAACAATGAATAACCCACAACATATGGGCTATGGCAAATGTTGTTGTAGTTGTTTGCCTGGTAGAAGATAAGCCCATGGCTCAAAAATTTTTGCTGACTCACTTCTTAGTCCACCTAGCTACGAAATGATTTAGGAGATTGAGGGAGTAAACCCGCTCCTATCAATAGGCTATCCCAAGAGAAGATGATAGAGAAGTGGGCTAAGGGACTTTCTTTTAAGTGCTATCAAATATGGGAGAAAGGCCACTTGTGTAGAGAACAAAGGTTGCATCTCATTGATTTAGTAGGTGTGACTAGTGATAGTAAGGAGTCTTTGCACAAGGAGGACAAGGCAGCTTTACAGAGCATTGAGTCAACAAAGGAGGGTCATATCTCTTTTCATGCTTTCTCATATTTCTCTTCTCCCAAAACTCTCAAAGTCACTGGTTACATCAAGCACCAACAAGTTATGGATCTAATTGATGGAGGCAATACTTGTAATTTCACTAGCAAGAAACTCACTAACCAACTCCATAGTTATATCCATTCCTGCAACAATTTCCAAATTATGGTGGGTAGTGGAATTACCATGTGTTATGGCAATAGGTGTCGTAATGTCAAATTCTCCATGGAGGATTGTTAGCTGACCTTTGAATATATGCTTTCTCTATTGATGGTGCTATGTGGTCTTGGGAGTGCAATGGTTGCAAACATTGGGACCACTCACTTGTGCTTTATTCCCAACTTTTGGATGAAATGTTGTCGATAGGGAAAAGAATACACTTTGCATGGTATGAAGGATACATATGTTCACTTGGTTGCTTCTCACAACATAGAGAAGTTGTTAAAGGAGGGACATTCTAACATTATTGCAAGGTTCACTCTCTTGAAGCTCACTCTCCACTCATCTTCTTCTCCCCCTCTAGATTTGCAAGGGATATTTTAGATTGGCATCAACATGTTTTTGAGGAACCTAAAGGGTTGCCTCCAGGACGATCACATGACATGGCCATTCTCATAATACCAAGTAGCAATCTTGAAGCATCCGGCCCTACAAATATCCTTTTTAACAAAAGAGTGAAATTGAGAAGGTGGTTTGGGAGCTATTAGAGATTGGTGTCATCTTATCTAGTAGAAGTCCTTATTCATCCCCCCCCATCTTGATGGTTCCTAAGAAAGATGGCAAATGGTAGATGTTCCCAAATTTCAAGGAACTCAACAAGTTGACCATCGAAGACAAGTTCCCTATTCTCATCATAGATGATTTATTGGATGAGCTTTTCGAGGTTAATGTTTTATACCAAGTTGGATATTAAATCAGGATATCACCAAATTTGAGTCAAGATGGAAGATATTCCTAAAATGGTTTTTTAGAAATATGGTCACTGTTAGTTCTTGGTGATACCCTTTGGCTTGACTAATGCTCCCTATACCTTTAGAGTTTGATATCTTTGCAATTTCAAAGGCTATCTCAGATGTTTAACTGCTACCTCTACAAATTCATTTGGGTATTTTTTGATGGTATTCTTATTTACAATGGCAATTAGGATGATCATATCTAGCATGTGGAGCTTGCCCTCCAAGTTTTAGAGGATCATTCCCTTTTCGCCAAGTGCTCTAAGTGTGCAAGACCTGGATTATTTGGGATACATTGTTTCACAAGAGAGAGTGTGAGTGGATCCAAAAAAGATAATGCCAATGCACGATTGGCCCAAATGCAAATCACTCAAAATTTTCTTAGGCTTGCTTGGGTACTACTAGAAGTTTGTTGGGAATTGTGGCAAAATTGTAGGACCTCTCATAGCATTGCTCAATTTTTTTGGGTATGGATTAAGGCAGCTGAGATAATCTTCCATGCCCTCAAAGTTGCTATATGTTCCACCCCAGTTTTGGCAATGTTACGTTTTCAATAACCATTTGTCCTAGAGTGTGATGCTTCCAAGAAATGTATGGTGCTGTCTTGATGCAAGAGGGTCAACTGCTTGCTTTCATCAGCAAGCAACTAACAAGGTAAAATTTGGCTAAATCCTCTCTTGAAAAGGAGATAATGACTATTCTACATGTTGTTCAGCATTGGCATCCTTACTTATTGGGCCACAAATTCTAAACCAATGTTGATCATTATAACCTTAAATATAACTTGCAGCAAAGGGTGTCATCCCTTGAATAACAAAACTAGGTGACTAAGATGCTAGATTTTGATTATGAGATTGTTTATAAAAAAAGGCAAAGAAAATGTGGTGGTTGATGTACTTTCTTGTAAGTACGAAGAGGAAGGTTTATTATTCTCTCTCTTAGCTATAGAACCCACTTGGATGGAGGCAATTCTTCTAGAATGGGAAGTTGATTCCAAAATTTAGAATATTATTCCATTGTTGGAACAAGATCCTTAGTCGGTGCCAAGGTTCATATGGTTGGGATGATTGCGGAAATACCATGACTGCATTTAATGGAACTTCATTCAACCCCCACAACAAGCATTCAAGCTTCTTGAAGATATATGATTGCATCAAGTGAAGTCTTTTTTGTCATGGACTTAAGTAGGATGTCAGATATTTTGTGGTCGAGTGTGAAGCGTGTCACTTTGTACAACAAAAATCTTTTGGGGAAAAATCAGCAAACCAAAAGATCAAGTGTTGTTCAAAAAATCAGGATTTAATTGGAAAATAATCGAGAAAAAATTGGACATTAAAAAACCATAGAAAAGGGCAAAATAGGGAGAAAATCGTACCATTTTTTTAAATTTAAAGGCATTTCAATAGCATAGAGATATACAAAGAAAATAAAATTGAGAGTTTAGCCCATGAATTGTGGAATATAGATTTTTATCATTTATATTCATATTGCTGATTGCATTGCATTGCACAATACATAGTGCATAAATAATAACTAGATGCTAATAGTTTTTTCAAATTTTCAATTACAATCTACTTTGCATAAAGTCAGCCTACAAACTAAGCATAAGGTTCAAAAAAATCAGATGTAGCCAATGATTCTTGCTGTTACAAAGAGGGCTACACTAGAGGGCTACAAGTCCTAATGAAGAAGGTCCTTTGTAAGAGCCTCTCCTAAGTTGTTGAATTAGATCATTGTCAAGGTAGGCCTTTGTTAGGATATAAAAAATCATCAATATCAAGGACATCATCATTTGCAATCCACTTAGAATCTGGATTAATCTTGTTGAGGTCAATTGGCTGGTCTTCCTCAATGGTACTTGATTTTTTCCATATAGAAAATAGATTTGGCAATTGAAAGTGAAAAAAAAACAATGATTACAATTTCTAATTATGATTGCAAATATTTCAAAACCCTAACTTTGAGCTTTCTTTAGCTCTAGGTGGAGGTTATGGTGAATGAACAAAAAGTCATTCATTTGTTGTTGTATTTCTTGGAATGTACATGTTCAAAAACACTGTAAGTACACTCGCAAGTAGATGAATTACGCGGTTGGCTCAAAATATGCATTGCCATTCATCAAAGAGTTTTGGCTTCTTGGCCACCAAAATCCCACCATTGTGTTGAAAAACACATTATCTTGAAATGATATCATGTAAGATCTCCTAAAAGCTTAACACTTTTTATATACAAGTCTACAATAGAGAGAGATTGTCAAAATTTATGGAGTCTACCTGATTTAGATCTCAACATCATCTTTGAATGAGGGGCTATAGAATATTAGAACAACAATGGATTTAGATAGTCTCTAGTGGCATGGGGAGGGGAGTGCATTTTTCAATCCCATCTCCTATTGATTATGTCCCACAATTACATGCCCTTTTCCCTATTATTTTCCATCCTATCACTCATCTTCTCATTGGCCCTATTCATGACCTCATACAAATAGCCTATGGGGGATTTCTCCCCATCCACTAGTCTCAAAGCTTTTACTAGAGACTCTAAAATTTGACCACCTGTTTTGTTGCATCTCAAAAACACATAGGAAAAATGTACTTTTCCATTGTTATGCCATCCATTTTATTGATCAAGCTAGGCCCCATCCACTCATGGTGGCTCTTCATATAACTAGCTTGACGAAATGCATAAACACGATTCAGCTTAGGCCTGCAATTTGAAAGTTAGAAACAAGGGTTAGTTGGAAATTGTTGTTGAAACTTGAAAGAGGTCTATGACTACCTTGAAATGTGTTGTCTATTGCCAAACTTGAAGTCGAAGTGAAAAAGCTTAGGTAACAACAAAAAAAAACCTTAGCCATGTCGTCCAAAATGTGCCTTTGAAATGCTAAAAAATTTGTGTAAAAATGCATTGAAAATTAGTCAATATATTGATAGTCATGCGTTAACTGATTTTTTTCATGATTAAGATTTGATTAAATGGTAAATAAATAGTCAAAATTGTGGCCAATGATTTTACGAAAAAAAAATGATTCTAAGAGGGAAAAGTTGAGATTGGTAGTGATTCTTGGTTAATGATATTTTTTTCCCCTTTTTTGCTTCTATGGTCAACGCAACAAAGGGGAGAGCCAAAATTCTAGGATTGCTACATTCCCTTCCTATTCTATACCTAGCTCGGGCAGATATTTCCATGTGTTTCATTGTAGGGATTGTTGGCAAGAAAATGGGACACAGGTCGAAGTTTTGAGCCCAAGGAATTCTTAGGAGTTGTATTTATACCCTAGTGACAACAATAGTAGAATGAAATAGATTATATAATGTATAATAACATAATGCGGTAATAAATTAGAACCATAAGCATAAACCTTAGTCACATATCAGATTAAATAGTTATTAATAATGCCTTTGTATATTATATTCATATCATTTGATACAACATTGTTTGATCTCAATATATTCTCTTTATCTTCTTGTACCTATCCTATATTCTATCATGTTTTCTTACTTTCTCTTATCTATTACATATTTTCATCTATATACATGCTATTTGGGACATGTCCCTTACAATATACAACTAATCTTATTGGTCTTAGTTGTCCTTGGGCTCTGCATTCCATTTACGACAACTCATAGTGGGTTCTGCTTCTTCTGCAACTCTGTTATGTCTTTTGCTATATCTTTGCCAACATCATCTCCCCTTTCAAAACTATGTCTTGTCCTCAAGACATGCAAGATGGACTTAATTTGCAAGTAAAATGTTCTTATAGATCTCTTTTAGTCAAACAAACGTGCTGTCCCATTGGGATTTTTCTTGTTGGAGGACTTGTACCTGTGTGAGAATGCATCCAGCTTTTGGCATAGTGGATGGGATTTGTATTTGTTTTACCATGTTTTGTGCATCATGAAGGAGGCCAGTGATGTGCAATCCTTAAATTCACTACTCTTAATTGTTAAATTTGACCCTTTATTATGAAGAGGTGTGGAAATACACAATAAGCACTAGCCCTCAAGGAACAAGGCACTAAAGTGATGGCATAGAGAAGGGAGGAGATCCAAAAAGACATGAATTACAGTAGTTGATTGAATCACAATCAAGTGCAACATCATTGGGTGAGTTCAATTGAATAAAGAAATTATTTTTTTCAATGGGAAATATTGGAAAAAGAGTGAAGAAGGAAAACAATAATTTTATGTGTAAAAGATATTTTGGAAGAAGAATTGATGAAAGTTAAAAAGTGTAATTCATAACTGATGGAAAGGATAAAATTGATAAGGAAGGATAATTATGAATATTTATGTGAAAATAATATTTTGGAAAAAGAAGTGGAGAATGTTAAACCAAAAAATGAAGAACTAGAAGAAAAGTTGAAGTTGTTTGATGAGATTAAAAAGAAGAATGAATATTTGGAAGAAAAACTAAAGAGAATAGAAGAGGAAAATAGTTTAGAGAAGGATGAAATATAAAAATTGAAAGAACAAAATAGTCAATTAGATCAATCACTTCTAGCATGCATTAAGAAAAATGAGTGTCTAAGACCAAAGCTTACACTATGTAATGTCTTGTGTGATACAAATGATTTATGTTATTCATTTGATGAACCATTTATAAAATATGATATAGCTAAAACTTCTTTTGATAAAAAGTGTAAGGTTGGAAATACAATATTTTTGAATGTACAACTCTTGCTAGTTGTGATGATAATGACAAAGGATGTTGTCCAAAGAATGTTCATTTTAAGATGATGAAAAGATTGGGACATGCAAGAAAAGTTTTTAAAGAGCCCATTAAACCAAGAGCGAGGCCAAAGATTGAAGGTCTTGGATACGTTAGTGGTAAAATAAATAAAGATGATGTTCTAGGTTCAAACAAATCAGCTCAAGGAATGTAGTGTATGCAGTGTTCCCATTGTAACAGACAAGGTCATAGAAAATAAGTGTTGGGATCTTCACTCTTGTAGCCTTTGTGGATTGAGGAATCATTCTAAAAAGATGTGTTGGAATAAAAAGTGGAAGAAGGAATCTATGATAGGATGTATGCAAATTAATTGTGGATGGATTGATGGATCTAATTGGGAAAGGATTACAAATATGTTTAAAAGGTTGTACAAGTATAAATATTCATATGTCAAAAATGATAGCAGTCAAGAAAAGTTTGAATGTTTGAGTAGGGTTAGAGCATGCCAATGAGGGTGCTGTTGAGCATGCCAACAAGGGTGTTACCAAGTAAGAAGTAAAGCACATCAAGATGACTGCTATTGAGGAAGAATTAGAGAGTGCCAAGAGGGCTATTGTTGAGGAAGAACCGTGGAAAGAAAGGCAATCATGAAGGATGCAATTGGTTTCACCAGGTTGTCTTGAGGGCAATACAATGTTTTAGGCTTGGGGAGAATGTTGGCAATATAGAAGGTTGTGAGCATAGTTGTAAATCTCGGACTCGACAATTACTTGGCAAGCCAAAAAATTTAAAAACTTGAGACCCGACAAAAACTCGGGGGAAAACTCGACAATTTTATCGAACATTTTAAAATACATAAATTTTTAAAATATTTTTAAAAAACACATATTACTAAATTTGTACAACATATTATTGATTTTCATCATCTATAAATCAAAATTAGAGTTTAATACATATCATAGACGCTAATGGGGTTGAGGGGCAATGCCCTTCATAGGGGTTTGGGGGTGACACCCCCAACAAGGTTGAGGGGTAGCACCCCTCGTGGGGTTCTAGAGGCAACACCCCTAGTAGGGTCAAGAGGCAACGCCCCTCATGGTGGTTTGGGGGCAACACCCCTAGCAAGGTTGAGAGGTAGTGCCCCTCATTGGGGTCTGGGGGCAACACCCTTAGTGGGATTGAGGGGTAGCACCTCTCGTGGGGTCCGGGGGTAGTGTCCCTTGTGCGTTCCCTATCATGATACAGGGCAGGGTTGAGGGGCAGAGCCCCCACCACCAAGCCCAAATTAAGTCCATAGCACTTCCCTAGAGTCCATAGTAAAACATTTTCCATAAGACTTGCTTACTTGCAAATCCAATTGATTCATGACTTGTAATGGCATGACATTTGTTGAAGCTCCAAAGTCAATCATACGATTCTCACCAACTTACCATTTACCTATAAAGTAACATAGAAGGGATCAACCTGTGATAGACACTTATTTAGGGTAGTCCCTAAGTATACTTCAGCTGTGTCAGAGCTCCCCTTTTTATTCTCAACTTTATTAACTTGATTTTTGCCTTTCATTTGATGACTGACATCTTTTTCTTTAGTAGCAGTTCTAAATGAAACATCACCAATAAGGGCCAATACTCTAACCTTATGTTCATCTATTCTCATCATTTCTAGTAAAGGCACTAAAACCTTGATTTGACTAAGGACTTGGGCCATAGCTATTGGTGTGTTATTTGGCAAAGTACAATTAGAAACATCACTTGAGATTATAAGGACTCATTTCTCTTTCTCTTGGACTATAACTTCTTTAGAGACACATGTTCCCTTATGATTATTATGCTCATCTTTTGAATTTTGAACTTTGGCTTTGGGCTTAAGTGAAGCAACATCTTTGCATGGTACATCAGCTTTATCCATCCTTCATTTAACTTCATTTTCTCTAGTAGGAGTATAAATTTATTGTTCTTCTTGTTTCTCTTTAATAAAAAGACTTATTGCATTACTTGTAGCATTACTTTCTCCTTTGCTTCTCAAATTATAATTACTCCTAACTTGAGTAGTTGTTGTAGTTGTCAGAGCTTAGATTATCACATTTGAAGGTCTCCTTAATTTGAAATTGGTCGTAGTGGACTCAAGATTGTGTACATGGTAGGTCTCCTCCTCATCATCTAAAAAGATTTGTTGATGATAATAATTTTTTGCATGCCTGTTATCATCAATATTTGATTCGGGTCCATATTCATCAGATGATGAATATTCATCAATGTTAGAGCACAACCTAGTTGACATCATATTAACATTTTGGTGTTCATGATCATGTACTGCATCATGGTCAAGCATACTCATCAGAGGGATTATCATAAGACTCAAATCATTGCGCAACCACACATTGTAAAGGAGAATGGGGAATTTGACATGCGAAACACCAAGGAGTTTCCTCAACATTATTTGCACTAGGTTTCTCAAGGGGATCTGATGTTTCTTTGCTTGTTGTCCCTTTATGATTACTCTGCACTTGCTTTCCATTATGCCATGTAGTATTGTATGGTTGATTAGACAACCTTGCCATTCTTTCTTATCTGCCATGATTTTGCCTTTCATGGGACAACTCTTTTTCTCTTCGGGCTACTTTATAGCTCAACTCTTTCTAGGCACTCATAACTTTGATCAACTTGTCTTCTTCTTATATAGATTGCTTATTATGATGTCCTTTGTCATGGGTGAGCATTTTAACATCACTTCTCTTATGTAGGTTTTTGGAGGCTCTTTGATTACTCTCAATATAGGTAGTTATTTTATAGGCATCCCTCGATGTTTGAGGTTCTTTATCTCTCAACAAATAGCCCATTGTTGCATCATAAGCATTACAGTACAACACTAAACACATAGATTCATTAGGCCTCAAAAAAGCATGAATTCTATTCATTACCTCAGCAAATCTTGTATTAAAATATGAAACAAATTCATTAGATCATTTGGCACTATTGGTAATTTCATTTATGATGAATCTAGGGTTAGTCTTGTCTCCATATTGCTCTTTGAAAATTCTTTGAAACTCAACCCGAGAGTAAATAGTTACATTAGGTAATTCCTTATATCATTCTCTTGCTTCATCAACTAGGGATTGTACAAACAATTTCATAAGGACTTCATCTTCTATCTCAAAGTCATTAGTGATGTTTATAAATGAATTTAAATGATGCTCCCTAGATAATGCATTATTGCCTAAGAATTTGACCAATGTAGATCTTACTTCAATTGGTACAGGGTTGGGATATCTAGGTATCCTGGTGAAATCTAATTGCCTATACCATTCCATGTTCAAAGGTGGTCTAGTAGGAATATGACCACCACCTCTAGCTTGATTATTTCTTACTCTCCAAGGCAAACCCTCCTACATTCCTTGTTGCTCTCACATTTGGGACAAAACTTCTTGCATTATTTATTGCAAAATTTTGAATAGATCCTCTAGGATTCACATTATCTCCAGATGAGCCAATATTTCTCAAAGCATTGATTCTCCTTCTCAAGTCATCTTTGGCTCTCTTGGCCTCAATTTTGTCTAATTTAGCTTGGAGATCATTCACTTCTTTTAGGAGATGTTGATCTATATGATCACTCTCATTTGTTGGCTAATCCTTTAACGATTTTGAGCATAAGACTTGATTAATCTTTAGAAATTGTTGAATGCAGGTTGGGGAACCAACACTTGCAACAACAAAAACTCTATGCTAATAGAGAAAAATTGTTCTTTTGGTATGGAGAGTATTTAGTACTTGGGATACACTGTGGATAGTGAGGGTGTTCGTGTTGATCTTGAGAAGATACTAGTCATCAAGGATTGGCCATCTCCCAAAAATCTAACAAAACTTGATATTTTTTTGCGATCGGCCAATTTCTATCAAAGGTTTGTGCTTGGGTTCTCACACCTAGCATGGCCTATGAATTATGCACTTAGAGGAGGAGAAAAAGCGAAATTGAATTGGATAGAGGCACAACAACAAGTATTCATGGAACTGCAAAGGATGTTATGTTCAACACCAGTGTTGGCACTTCTAGATCTACAACAATCTTTTGAAATTAAAATAGATGCTTTTGAGTATACCCTTGGAGCAGTGCTCATGTAGCATGGCATCCAATTGCCTACCATAGTGAGACCTTTGATACCGTATGAAAGTATCCTACATATGACAAGGACCTGTATGCCATTGTCCGAGCCTGTAAATAGTGGAAACATTATATTTTAGGAAAAGAGACTATCATCCACATAGACCATAAGCCTCTTAAACTTATGCAGACATAAGGAAGGTTGTAGAATGACAAGGAGCTGTATGCCATTGTCCGAACTTGTAAATAGTGGAAACATTATATTTTAGGAAAGGAGACAATCATCCACATAGACCATAAGCCTCTTTAATTTATGCAAACATAAGGAAGGTTGTAGAATGACAGGAATCAAAGATGGTCCACATACTTGCAGCTATTTCACATAAACATTTGCAACGAGAAGGGAAGCATTAACAAAGTTGCAAATTGCTTGAGTAGATCCCAATCACAAGCCTAATAGTAGTGTTGGATTCTTGTGGCCACCAAACAAAAAATTGGGCCCAATTGTATGGCATTGATCTTGATTTTGCTGACACCTACAACAAGCTAACATAAGGTAAGCAAGTTCCTAATTTTTATTTGCAACATGGAATTCTTTGTCACATGGGTCACATATGTGTGCCTACCACAAAATGTTAGAAGTTGATATGGGAGGCACTACAACTGTGTTGCAGGACACTTTGGAATAGGAAAGACCATTGCTGTACTTCAAAGGTATTTTTATTGGCCAAAAATGCGTCATGATGTTACTTCATATATTTGAGCTTGTATAGCTTGTGCCATTGCAAATCCTACAAATCACAAGTAGGGATTGTACACACCTCTTTCTATCCTTGATAAGCCTTGGCATTTAGTTTCAATGGATTTCATGTTTGGGCTTCCTACTACCAAACGCGGTTATGATTGTGTGTATGTAATGGTAGATAAATTTTAAAAAATGGCCATCATGGTAGCCTGCAAGAAGGGGGTGTCTGCATCAAAAACCACCAAGCTTTTCTTTGAGAGTGTTTGGTTACATTTTGGTTTGCCATAGAGCATCATCTCTGACAGGGATAGTAGGTTCATCAACAAATTCTGGTCATCACTATGGGCTGTGATGGACACCAAGTTAACAAAGTCTATTGCATTCGATCCATAGATAGATGGGCAAATTGAGGCGGTAAACTAAATGATCACTCACATTTTACGAATGCATCATTCAAAGCATCCTTGCACATGGGATGAGAGTCTACTGTGCACTCCACAGCTCCACAGGGCATAGTATATTTTGGGCACCAACCTTTGGCTCCTATGGATGTTGTACTTCCAGTCATGTTGAATGATCTATCAGCACGTGTTGAGAAGGAGGTAGACAAGACATCAAAGTCTGTTGAAAATATTCACCATACCCAGCAACAAGTTCATGAAATACTATAGCGCACCAATCAGAAGTACAAGGAGCAGCATGACCAACATTGTACGCCTCATCACTTTTAGGTTGGTGACAAGGTTTAGCTTCATCTATAGGAGCTACTTCAACATTGAGTTGTTGCATCCATATTTTTCGCCGTTGTTGGACACCTCATAAGTTGTTGAGTAGATTCATAATTTAGACTTGAACCCAAAAACTATTGTTCCATTAGCAAATGATTAGGTTACAAATGTTCTTGTTAAGACACTAAAGAAGCAACTAATTCCTCTCTATCATGTGGTGTAGGCAAAACAATTACCTCATCAAGGCAAGTGGTTTACCAAAGATCAAATTGCAAAACTATTTCCTCATTTGCTGCAAAGCATAGATGCAATGGGGCCCATTGCCTCACAAGGAGGAACGAATGATCCCTTATTGATTCAAAAGCACTTGGGTGACATCTAAATAGTTAACTACGAAAAATATTAAAAATCTAATTTTTTGGTATTTTCTATGTTTTCGTAATTTGCATTTTCGAAGGCCTTTGGAGTGGAATTGGCCTTGAGATCTTTCCAACAATTTCAAGAAGTCCAATTTTTGCCCGCGGTCTAGGAGTTATGATCCCACCAAGTTGAGGTACTCAAATTTAATAATTTCCTTGTAATTTTCAATGCCTGTATTTATTTTTTGTCTCCATCCAACTATCCATTTCAACTTCCAAGAGGGATGTGGGTTTGGTGACCTTTTAGTTTCTTGCAAATGTATAAATTGCACAATTCAAAGTTAATAAAGATAGTTTTTTAGAGGCATACTTATTGTGAATTTGCCAAATTGTGTTTGTTTATTTTTACAATTTTGTTATTTCCTCACTAGGTATTTTCCCTTGAATTTCCTAACTAAATTCGGATCAGATGGCCCTTATCAAATAGTGCAATGCATAAGGGAAGTGGCATACAAGCTCACTCTCATCTTCAAAGATTCACCCAATTTTTCATGTTTCTTGACTCAAGAGAGTTATTGGGCAAGCTACATAGTAGTTGATAGTCATAGAACTTTTAGCATTAGATAAGGAGAGATCCATCTTTTTGGAATTGGAGGTGCTCTTCAACAAGTGTATGTACTATGAAGCAACTTTGCAATTGTGTTGTCGGGTAGGTTTTGGTGCAATGGAAAGAGATGCAACTTGAAGATACAATATTGGAGCCTATCAACATTCTCTCCAAGTTTTTACATGTTAAGCTTTGAGGACAAATATATTTTAAAGGAGGCGATGTTAGGAACCTCCATTGTAATATGTGTTAGGTATTAGTTAGTATTGGCTTGGGCACGTATGATTTGTAAGTAGCTCAATTTGCTCAACTAGAATAAAAGTATTTATCCCATATGTATAGGGCAGTCTTAGTTGTCTTTAGTTAGACTCTATAATGTGCTCGACTAACTTCTTGTCATGGTCCTTCACCACCAACTTTTGTTGCTTTCTCCATAGGTAATGTTAGGGGAGCTATTCTAAAGTTATGTAGTAGTAGGGCAGCGGATTGCAAAGGCCTCCAAGTTGAACTTATCAAATATGGCGTGGATTCCCTAGCCTACCCTTTGGCAATTCTTTTTCAATTACATTGTTAGGGATCCATTGATTGGGCTTGTATTGAGAGGGTTCAAACTCTCTTGCTACAACAAATTATTAGGTGCAAGCCTTAGAGTTTTGTCTAGATTAAGTTTGCTACCTTGACATTGTGTCTCAAGATTACTATCCAAGTTAGTTTCTACATACATAGACTCAAATCCATGGGAAATTTTGCTTTTTTGTCGTGATAGATATCAATACTTAACTCTTCGTTCTTTTGAGAGGATTGCTTCATTGGGCCGAATTCGGTGCCATCATTGTTGGTACTTTGAGACTAACTTGCTCTTTCACTATTTACATTTCTATTGATAGACCACCTCCATTCATATATTCCTTGGACACTCCTTAGCTCCCTACTTTGAAGGCGACCATCACTAGAGCTGCTAGAAGGGACATCTCCAAACAATATATCCGAGTCACTTGGAACTCCCTTCTTGTGCTACTTAGCCTAAAGCTTGCTTTTAAGTGAGCATTTCTTATAGATGGAGGATGGCAATTATGTAGTCCTCCCTATCTGCTATGTCATTGGTCACATGGTTTGAGGTTTCCCCTTGGCCAATTGAGGGTGTGCTCCCACTAGCTACAACTGCAAATGGACCATCATATTCCTTGCCCCAATTAGCTTTGTTGTTTTCGCTCCATCTAGGAGGTGAAGACCAAGAAGCATTTCATCTTTAGATGCCCCATTTACTATGAGATCCAAGGGAGGTATTATTGCCTCTACAAGGACTTAGGCAACAATCTTTCTTTAGATATTCGAATTAGTAGTGTTTGGCTCTTTATGTTTGGGAGGCCATCACCCTATGGAGTAGATCCTTACGTGATGTCTCTTGGGATTCCAAAGCCCCCAAGTTGATCTCCTCCTCCTTCTAGTAAGAGCTTGATGACTCTAAATCATAGTTTGCAGACTCTCCGGGACTCGCCGCGGACTCGGCGGACTCGGGAGTCCGTGGCTGAGCTGAGTCGACTCGCCACGGACTCGGGAGTTGAGTCCAGGAGAGTCCTGGGTTGGAACTCCTCCCAACCTAGGACTCTCTTGCGCGGCTGGGCGTCAATATGGGTTAAAACCCATGTTTTTTCTAACTTTTTATTTCATTTTGAACCGTGTGTTTGTGTTTTTTAGGTCTGCAACTTGATTTCAGCTTGAAAGAAGGCAGGAGAAGGAGCTAAAAAGATCAAAATAGAGCCAGGTAAGTGATCTAACAATTTTTTTTATTTTTTTTTTCTTGCATTCAAAATCAAAAAAATCAAGAAAAATAAGGGGAAATGTTGCCAATTTTTTTTTCTATTTTCCTTAATAGCCTAACACCTACTATTTCTAGCTTGGTTTTGCATTCTTTTATTTTGCAAATAAATGAAATTTTGAATCACATTTTTTTGCAAACCCTTGCTGATTTATTTTTTCCATGTTGAACTTGAAACAACAATGTCGTCTTCAAATCCAAAGGGAATGAGAAAAGACCCTGCATGGAAGTATGGAATACCAAGAACCAAAAAAGGTGAAGTGACATGTACTGAATGTCAGAAATGGATGACAGGAGGAATAAACAAGTTAAAATACCACCTTGCAAGGATACCTGGGCAAAATGTGGAGGGATGCCCTAAAACTACTTCTGAGATTATTAGAGAGATAAAGGCCCTTCTTGCTGACTATGAGTTAAAAAAAGATGAAAGACAGAAAACAAAGGATGCCCTAGCATCAGTGGTGAGTGGATCCCCTTCTACACCAACTATGCCCCATGGTGCTACTGCTGCAAGTCCAAGCGTCTGTGCTCCACATTCATCTTTTGGTGAGAGTCCTGAGGGTTCCTATTCTATTGCTAGTGTTGGCCATGGTCCTTCATCAGGACCAAATTTTTTTATTCCACGTAATGTTCCAGGAGCACAACCTTCACTTGAAGGTACTGGTTGGAATAAGGAAAAGCATCATGAAGCTAGGATGGCTGCTGCGAAATTTTGGTACTACAATAATCTACCTTTCAATGTTGCAAACAACCCATATTGGGAAGGTTTAGTGAACGCCCTTACAGTTGCAGGAAAGGGGTTTAAGACCCCTTCAGCTAGAGATTTGAGTGGGCCATTGCTAAAGGAATCTGTAAAGAATACACAGCTCGTAGTTGATGAGCAAAAGAAATTTTGACGAAGAAAAGGTTGCAGCATTTTATCTGATGGGTGGACAGATGGACGGAATAGAACTCTCCTAAACTTTTTAGTGGCCTCAAATGGTGGATTGGTGTTCCTAAAATCAATAGATGCCTCCCATGAAGTTAAAAATGCTGAGACTTTATGCAGTCTATTGGATGGGGTGGTCCAGGAGGTTGGAGTTGATAATGTTGTCCAAATTATCACGGACAACGCAGCTGCATATGTAGCTGCAGGTAGGCTACTTATGGAGAGGTATCCCACAATTGCATGGTCTCCATGTGCTGCACATTGCTTGGACCTATTGCTAGAGGACATTGGGAAGATTTCATGGGTCAAAAGAGTGGTTGAAGATGCAAAAAGTGTTACAAAATTTATCTACAACCATACTTGGGTGCTTTCTTTGATGAGGAAATTCACAAATGGCAAGGACCTTGTGCGACCTGGAGTGACACGATTTGCTAGCCACTTCCTCACATTGCAAAGCATTCTTGGTGCCATTGGTCATCTCAAGCAAATGTTTGTGTCCGATGCTTGGAAGGAGTCCTCATTTTCCAATAGAGCTGAAGGGGAGAGGATTGTTACCATAGTTTTTGATGAGACATTCATCAAAAATGGAGAGGAGCTGATGGGGGTAAGTAGCAATCACACAAAAAAAATTATACATGATAATCTATTTGCTGTTTTTTATTTTTTGAGGGGTTAATTTTGTTATAATTTAACATTTGTTTTCATTTTTTTAGGTGACAGAACCTTTGGTGAGGGTTCTTCATATGGTGGATGGAGATGGCATGCCAATGGGTTTCATCTATGAGGCCATGGATAGGGCCAAAGAGGCCATATTACGTTACTATGGCGGTAACAAAAAGAAATATGAAATCATATGGCGCATCATTGATCGGAGATGGACAAACCAACTCCACTAGCCGATTCATGCCTTTGCCTACTTCTTGAATCCAAAGTTCTACTTTTGGACTCATTTAAGGCGGATGAGGAGGTCATGGAAGGTGTTGTCACTTGCATTGATAGGATGGTGCCTAATAGTGAGCTAAGAGATAAGGTGCTTGATGAGTTGGAGGTGAGATTTGTTACATCTTATTTATGAATTTGCAATGTTGAGCCTTGACTATCTATGAATTTTCTATATTTGATTTACTTTTTCTTTTATCTATTCAAGATCTACAAGGGTGCAGAGGGGAGACTCTTTTCCTCCCAACAAGCAATTGAAAGGAGAGGAAAACAACAACCAGGTAAAAATTGAAATTAGAAACTTGATTCTTAATTTCTTACATATAGATTTTTTACTTTATTCTTATTTCTTAATACTTATAGTCATATTTTTTAAACATGTTTTTGTAGATCTATGGTGGGAGAACTATGGTGCTCGCACACCAAATCTTCAAAAGCTAGCCATACGTGTCTTGTCGCAGCCATGCAGTGCTTTTGGGTGTGAACGCATTGGGAGTTTATTTGAAAACATTCACACAAAGAAAAGAAACAGATTGACTCAGTAGTGCCTAAATGATTTAGTTTTTGTTCGATACAACCTTCGCCTTCAAACTAGAAAGGTGGAGGGTGTTTCACACGAGTCCATCGACTTGGATGACATTGATCCATATGGTGAATGGACTATTGATGAACAAAATGATGAGGCTGATGTCTGTCTTACTGATGAGGATCTTGCTGAATTAGAGAGAGCAGCAGCAAAAGAAGAAGAAGTAGCAAGATTGGATGCCATGGGCATGGAGGACAACGAAAGACACATTTGAATATAATTTTTCCCCTGCTCGATTTCATAGTCCTCATTTGGATACTACAACACGGGCACCTTCTAGTTCTAGGCCTCCAAAATTGAGTACCATTGGGAGGGGAAAGAGGAAGATGTAGATTACTTGTGGTTGTTAATGTTTTCCTCTTTTTGACATGATTATATGTAAACATTTATAAACTTATGATGTTGTTATATATTGAAACTATGAGTATTTGATGACTATGAATTATTAAATTTCAATTATTGAGTGTTTGATGATCATATGCCATGTGTAATCTTTGAATTATGAGTGTTTGATAATCAGATTAAGCTTTTATTTTTTCTAAATGCATTAATTTGTTCTTGTTTTTTTGTAAAACTACGGTTTTTTTTTTTTGTCGAGTCTTTTCTCGAGTCCGTCCCGAGTCCGAGTCATATTTTTGGGCTGCCGAGTCCACGGCGAGTCCGAGTTTGCAAACTATGCTCTAAATGACCTTTGGATACCACTGTTTCTCTTATAGACATGGGTAGACTTATGAGATGATGTCTCTCACAACTTATGCCTCAACATGTGCCCTCTCAGCATTGTGGTTGTGTTTCTTCTTGACGATGTAGTTAAGCTTCTTCTTGTTGGTATAAATCTACTCCTCTTTGGCCAGTCCCCAAGCCACAAGGGCAGATGCATATTTTGAGCTTTTTCACTAATACAAAGGTTACTTCGGCCTTGGATGTTAGATGTGGTCCTAGGGGGAGTATCTTCCAGAACCCTCTTGGTCCTTGAGAATCTTTGATAAGCATTGTTAGATCTTATATCTATCCCTTCACAGTGGTCGATGATGGCACTGGTGGCTTCACCATTTCAAATCTAGACAGTGATACTTGATGATCTCTAGTTTTCTGCAGTGTTTGCTCTTTGGGGTTCTTGTACCCCCTTCTTGGCTATATGTATTAGTTTCTTGATCACTTGTGTTGGTGGTCCTTTGTTGTTTTGTATTTCTTTGCTTTTGTTCTTCCTTTGTGTGGGGCCTTTTTTATGTTTCTTTTCCTAAAACTTTCTATTATGCAACTGCTGTACTCTTGAGTCCCATCAACCTACTTTTGGTCATCTATGGACATTAATATAATTTCGTTCTTTCATTTGTTCTATATATTGTATTTTTTCTGCATGTGTAGGGTAGTAGTAGTTATCTTTAGCTAGACTCTATATGTTGTATTACCATGTGTAAGGCACATTGAATATATTATATTTGGAGCTGCTCTTCTATTGTAGGATTGCCTCCTCAAAGTGGTGCCATGAACATTTAACATATTCTAATATCTATTATTTCTGTGCATTTTCTTTCTAGTTGAGATCTGTTATTTCATATTATATTTTGTAGGGTCTTATTTATCTTAATAGGTTCCTTCCATAGCACCTCGTGCAGATATGACCTCCATTAATAGCATATCACTGACCTTCGCATTTCAGCATTCAGAAATTTTCAGTGACATTTTTTAAAGTATTTTATGCATCCAATTGTTTGATTTGAATGGTATGAGCCTACTTAGCAGCAGATCTGTTTTTGCTCTGACATTCTTATAAGTATAACACTAATTACTGATTAAACTGATGTAGCATTCTCTAGTTTTGGCTCTCTTCTTACTTTTTCATTGCATCTGGGTTTGAGTATCTTACCTTCGCTATTTTTTTCCTTTGATTATGCAGAAATAAATTATCTATCTTTTTTCCAGAGGAGAAGCTATATAATTGTTGGGCAGATTTTAAAAGGTGGAGTGGTCAAGGCCAAGAGAAATTTGCAGGGTTTAAAATTGATGCCTGTTTACATATTATTCTTGTTTTAGCCATAGAGTATTTGCAATTTTTTACATCACCATCTTCTTTGATTTGCAGTTTGAAAATATAACCATCAATTTTATATCGACTAATCTATAATTTATACAAAATAAACTTACATAATAATTATTAAAATAATTTCTGCTTCTTTGTTTCCATAAGTGTATTGGAAGCTGTACAACTGTATGCACTAAGAAGGACAATAATGGAAAAAATCTGTCAGTAGAAAAATGCTTGATGGGCATAGGTGACAACCAAATTTAAAGCCTATAAATTTGCATGGTAATAAGCTGCTAATCTCATGTAATGTCCCCATTTTTGGGTTCTCTTGCACTGTAGTTGGCACCGACCTTCTAGGTGCGTGTCAGCGTTATTAGAGGAGTTATTTGATGTTTCTAGTGAGCTCAAACTCTCTAGAAGATTAATATGCCACTTTCAGATATGATTTTTGGCTTCCGGTGTGGTCTCCAATATTCTTGGAGGGAGTGTATTTTTAGTAAGTCACCCAATTGGGTTCGTTTATCATCTTTCATCATCGGGATCACTTTTGCATTGTCAGTTTTTGGTTTTGATGCATTTTGGCCATTTCCGCTAATTGGGTGTAATATTGAGCTATATTTAATCAATTTTACTAAGGATGCCATTTTAATTAAAATATTTAATTGGACACCTCAGTATTATAGCTCGTTTGAAAGAGAACGAAAAGATTTAAATGATGGGATGCTTACAAGTGACTTTCAGTGCCATAATGTTGTAAAAGTAAAATAAATCACTTTTTGGAGTTAAAAGGCTTAATAAATTAATAAGTTGATTTTAAAAGGGAGTTTCTGGAAAGTTCCCTAAAAAGCATATTAAAAAGGAATTGAGAGCTCATTTGGGAATTATGCAGTTTATTCTATTTTTTCTCCGATTTAACCCTTGTGGTTTTGGGAGATCGAACTTGGTTCGTCTTAGTCTTTGGGAGGACGAAAACCCTTTTGAAGAAGATTAGTTTCCATGGTGAAACTATCCACTCTGGTTGGTTGTAGGAGAAATCATTTAGGTTTCTTTCTTGGATTTAAACGATTGGAGTTTTGAGGAAATTTGTGAAGTCTTTTGAAAAAGACAAATTTCAGAATATCAAGTTTACTGTTTGCAGAGGCATATCTAAATAGCAGAGGTAGTCTTGTCGTACCATTACTATCATTTGAGGCGGGTCATTTTATTGATACTAGCAATTGAAGATAAAGTGTTGTTGATATTTTAATTGGTTTGAATATTTTCCTTTGACTATCGGATTTCCTTTTTGAGGTTTTCCGAACTCCACAAATGAATCACATCATGCTTTAAGGGAAGCCGTATAGTTAAACACTCGGAATATTGAGAGGGGGGTGGGGGGAGTGAATCAGTATTGTATAAAACCATTCAAACATCAACCATCTGATTACCAAAGCATATTCAACTGTTATAAGGAAAGAAAGCTTGAAAACATCCACAACATCACATAACACATGAACACCGAGATTTTTACGTGGAAAACCCAAAATGGGAAAAACCACAGTGAGGGTTAGCTCACAATATATTATAACCGGTTATAGTATATTACAAAAGTGCTCACTGTCTAAGTGGACTCACTGCCCATAGAGAAAAAGATAGAAGAAAAAGGGATAGCTCACAACCTATTTTGAATTGTTACAAATTGCATCTATAATATGCAGGAATACAATTCCAATGAAGCACAATAACAAGCTTCGCATTGATCTGGATCAATGATCTGCTTTGCTTTGCATTTGCACAATTCTGATCTCAACATTCACAACTTATCTTTGCTCAGATCAAATTCGCATCACACATCTCGCATACAATCTCTCTCTGCATTCAAAACATCGAAAGTAATCTAGCATATATATCGACATCAAGTGTAACATCAATTAGGTCGGGCTAATTGGATGTAACACACAAAATTCAATTTGTTGGCTCCAAACCTTATCATCCATAATACACCTCAATTCAAATCTCAAAATACCTTCAGATAGGTCGGCATGGACCTATAATATATCCCACATAAAGGCTCAACACATTTAATCCTTCACATACTAATTAAACGTGTTAGGTCAGCATACCATAGGACCTAAACAAAAATCCTTCAACTGTTCATCCAATTCACAACTTGTGGACTTCAAAACACGATACCATCTAGAATTCATACTCATCTGACATCTGGCAACTTATCTTCAACACCGCAACATCGAAGACTCATCCTCGGAGATGTGCAAAATCTCTCACACCATCACACTGAACAGGAAATGATTGTATTATGCCAAACCGAACTCTGTCATTCATATCTCCCAAAATACTTCGCCAAACAAGATGAAATCTTGGATTTAGAATCTTCTAACAATCACAAAAATTAGGTTAGAAGCGCAAAGAAAAATATTCCTTTGTAGAGTGGTGCAGACCCAAGACTGATACGCTATAGCCCTGAACTGGCAGTTCTGACATTTAGTTAGATTTCCACACAACTAAGCTTTCCGGACCAAATCTCCTTGCACAAATGACTTCCACAACACCTCAAAACCTCTTAAGATTAATCAAAATGATCCACAACAATGTTGACATCAATGACAACATTGCATTACATTGTTATGTACAATCCATGCTCATGTTGCCAAAACAGCATCATCAATGACAATCTCCTCAAACTTCCAACACATACATCATAAGGAGACTTTGAGAAGGTGTAACGTGGCATTTTGAAGAGTCAAAGCGAGGGCGCAAGGAATAAATTGCTTTTATATTTCTCTAGCTGCCACCGTAGGACTCATAAAGGAAGCCACCCAGCTTCAAGAGTTTCAAATATGTTGTGGGAAGCCATCCATTTAATGGTTGCTGCCGTACACTACTTCTAGCTACTGTACAAGGAAAAAGAGGCCGCTGCAACTTGGAGAAAGGTAGCTGTACAGGTTGAAGAAGAATCAATATAAAATGTATTTTTGGAACTAAGGTCAAAAATAATAATGTAATTTCAGTTGTAATTTAAAGAGGAAGGGTGCTGCAACAAAAGTTTTAGGTTTTCCCATGCACAACTACACTAATCTACAAATCAACAAAGCATCAAGGAGGCAAGGTGACAAGGCAGCAAGGAGACAAGTAGGGTTTGCAGGCGCGAAGCACATGGTTAAGAGAGCATGGGACACGGGGTTAACAAGGCTATTGAGGCACGAGGCTGGCATAGTATAAAGTGAGGGAAAACATCATTGAGTCAAAAAAGTAAAAGGTGGGGTCGACAATGTAAGGTGAAAACAAATATTTGGGAAGACAGAGGTGAGTCTTCCCAGCATTATTTTGTGGGTTTCTTTTGTCCTCTTTTGAAAAGCAAACTCTTTTAAATTTTGGAACTGTAATGCCAGGCCTAGGTTTTGTATTACATCTGCAAAACAAAACCAACAACGATTGCTATAAAATTGGGTTTGAATGCTATGGTGGGTAATCCTACATTGCACGCGGTAGGACCAACAACAGAGCACTCAAAAGTCAAAACCCAAAGTAAACATAGTCACTATCTCTTTGGAGGAAGTTGGAGGGAACATGAGTATAGGGCACATGAAAGAATGTAGAATGGTACCTCAGGTAGGCATGTTAGTACCATATGTCCCACCTTACACCTCAAAGAATCAAAACCCTCACGCTTTCATAACATCAGTGGTTTCAGAGGCATCCTTGCACAATCAAGGGCAAATTAGCACATAAGTCAAAGAAACAAACACAAGAGAAAGGCTAACATTTGAAAATGCCAAGCAATATAAAAGGATTTTGCAGCGAAGGCAAGCCAAAATAACAAGAAGGCTAAAATGGCTGGGATGCAATAAGTTTGTTACAATCCTTCCAAAGCTTATGAGCTTTAGTTGTGCAACAACTAACCTTGAATCAATGCAAGGGCAAGTGAGAACACCCATCGTAGGGCAAGAAAACCATGAAAATTTGTTTGAAAGGGAATACGTAAGTAATCACCATTTCAAGTACATTGAAAAGGTGAAGCAACAGGAAGAGGAGATAGTTTTAGAGGCAAAGGTAGAAGGCAAAAGTGACCAATACAACCCTAGTTCAACTCCTTTAATTTGGTCCTCAGATTTGTATGTTAGTGAGCTAATGAGTTTAAAAAAGAGGCTTGAAGGATTAGAGCTGTATGAGCGGACAAAAGATGACAAATGGCAAGAGGCCATGGATGTCAATCAGAAGCTTTCTCAGGAAAACAAATTACTTAAAATGGAAATAGCCAAACTGCAAGTCAGCATAAAAATAGGACAGCAAGAAATCTCATCCATAAAGCTGGAATTAAAGCATATCAACAAGGGAAACATTCCTAAAGCAGCAAAAGGGGGAGGTATTTCACATTTGCAAGAATTTCATTCAACAATAGCAAAGATGGAAGCTAAAGAAGCTAAATTAAAGGAACAATTGGAAGAGGTAAAATAATGGGCCCAAGTGGCAAAAGGAACAACAATGAATCAAAAAGAACTCATAGAGAAGCAGGTTAAACTTCATATGTGGGAGGAAAGAAACTGACATGATAAGGCAGCAAATATAATAATAGAAGGGCTGAAGGATCATGGGGAAGTAGAGCACATTGATAAGTTAATAAAAGATTTTCTAGCAGACAAGTTGGATTGGACATGGCATATCCACCACACAAGCAAAATTGGTAGAATGTCACAAGATGGCAGAAAGAGGAATGTAAGAGTAACATTGAAAAACATGGAAGACAAGAACAAAATCTTAAGGAACGAAAGGTTTCTTAAGGTACACATTTTTACATAGATAGAAGATTTTAACCCCAACAATTAGAGGAAAGAAGAAAAGAATGGGTGAAAGTTGTAGCAGCAAGAAATGCAAGTAACAAAGCATGGTTGTATAGAGGGAAATCCCAAATCAGTAATAAAATAGCACATGGTAAATAGGAAGGCACCCCCCCCAGGAACACCTCTCAATGGTAAGTTGGAATTGCAAAGGTTACCCTTGGAGAAGAGGTCCTGGTTTAGGGCCCATAGCAGAGGGGAAGGACATAATTGTCCTCATCGAAGTGCATGAGCATGATGGCTGTAAGATCTCGAGTTTTGAAGGTTACATAAAGGTATCGGTTTGGAATGAGTTAATTGAAAGTGGCAAAGGGCATGGGGGAGTGGCAGTTTTGATAAAAGAATCGTGGGAAAGAATCATGCAAGTGGAAAAAGAAGACCCAAATAACCAATACATATGGATGAAAATAAAGATCAAAGATCTCACAATTCATCTTGCTGCTTGCTACTTTGCTACACATGGTTCAAAATATTATAAGAAAAAACTAGATAAGGAGGGCTTGTATGTAGCTTTGAAAAATGAAATATCAGCATATAATAACATAGGAGAAATTATCCTAATAGGAGACTTTAATGCAAGAACAACAAATAATCAAGCTCTCTACCTCAGAAAGGAAGAGGGAATAAGAGACAACCCTCTATGGTTAGAAGAAGAAGAGAATCAAAAGTGGGAAAGAAACTCTCAAGACAAAAAAGGAGGCATCAAACAATACGGAGCAGAACTGTTAGGGATATACAGTGTGCACGATTTGGTTATATGCAATGGGATAAAAGGTTGGTCGAGCTCAAGGAACATTACTTGTCACACTTACAATGGGCAAAGCATGGTGGATTATGTTATATGTTCAAAGAAACTTATGGCAAGGTTAACTGAAGTAGAGGTGAGGGACTGTCCCATAGAAATGAAATCAGATCATAATCCGATATGTGTCAAAATCAGAATGCAACAAGACACTCAATATCAGGCTAGCTTGCAACCAAATTCAAAAGGAGGCTATTCATGGCACAATCCTCTTGACACAGGAAAACCAAGATATTTTTCAAACAATGCTTGAAAAACAGATACAAGAAATAGGAGATATTGAGATGGCCATTGCAAACAAAAAAACAATAAGCAGCGACAAATTGGCTTCAATAATCCACAAGGCTCTCAGTAGGTGCAAAAGGTCTAGACCTAAGAGAGGCAACAAAAATAGCTTTCTGGCGAATGCGTGGTATGATGAAGAATGCAAGGTAGCAAAGAGAATAGCCAAAACTAAGGGAAATAAAAAGGAATATGAAAAATCAGTGAGATTGAAAAAAGAGGATTACATGCAAATAAGACAGAAAGAGCTGATTTTTATGGGTAGACACAACTCGAGAGGGTTCTAGAAAGAACTACAACAAAAAAACACAATCAAAGTGAACAATATTGCAGATTCACAATGGCTGGAATATGCAAAATTGTTATATGAGAGAGTGCAAGACAAAGACTTCCCTCCTATGAGCAATTCGAAGGCTAAACTCTTCTCCACAAAAGACATCAAAGAAGGAATTAAAAGACTTGTAGTAGGCAAAGCACAAGACATAGATGGCTTACAATCAAAATATATAAAATGGGGTGTAGAAGCCCTCACACCACACATCAAAAGAATATTCAATGGGGTTATTCAGAATGGTTTTCCGGAAAATTGGACGACCAGTGTCGGCATCCCCTTGCACAAAAGTGGAGATATCAACAACTCCTCAAATTATCGCACTATAATGATTAACCCGCTCTTCGGAAAACTCTTTGGGAGCATGGTAGAGCGCCGAATTAGTATTTAGGCAGAAAAAGAAGGAAAGAGCGCAAAAGGGCAAGCGGGCTTTAGACCAAAACACTCTACCATTGATCATTGCATTACCCTTAGACACTTGATTGAGAAGGTTTGGGCTAGACAGGGAGGAGAGGTATTTTGTTGCTTCGTGGACTTCAAGAAAGTGTTTGACATTGTTTTTAGAAGCAAATTATGGTTTAGAATGGAAGAGTTGGGAATTCCAAAATAGTGTAGGGCTGCTGTTCATAGGTTGTATGATCATGTTCGAGCTAAAATCAGAACTAAGCAAGGAATGCTAGAATGTTTGGAAGTGACATTGGGGTCAAATAGGATCGCCCACTTTCACCTACGTAATTTGGGTTGTACATTGACAAATTAGAGGAGTGGATAGACAAATTTGGGGGTGGAGGAGTTTACTTCATCAATTATGTAATAAAATTGCCTCTATATGTTGATGATCTTATTCTAATGGCAAAAACAACACACAATTTGAGGGATCACTTGAAAGCTCTAGAGTTATTTTGCCAAGAGGTTGGGATGTAGGTGAACACCAACAAAACTAAGGTTATGATATTTGCCTTGAAGAGAAAGAAGGAAGATATATTTGTCTTCTAAGGTAGTCCCTTACAAATGGTTAGCGATTATAAATACCTTGGCCTTGATTTTCACAATAAACTCAGCTGGGAGACACGTAGAGCAAAAAGGATACAAGGTGGATAGAAAACTTTATACTCGTTGCAAAATAGATGTAGGAGAGCTGAATTATGGGATTGGAAAACTAAGAAAACTCTCTTTGGGTTGTTAGTGGTGCCGGTGGTTCTTTATGGGTGTGAAGTTTGGGGTGGCAATACTTCAGCAATGAAATGGAGACAAATAGAAAGATTACAAAAACATCTAATCACAAGTAGCCTCAAAATAAAATCATCAGTTCCCTACGAGATTGTCCTAGCTGAAGTTGGGGCCTTACCTATGGAGTCATTAGCTATGATTTGATTACTAAGTTATTTAAAGAGACTAGAGAACATGGAGATGTCCCGTTGGCCCAAAATGGCAGCAGAAGAGAAATTAAATAGAAGGAAGAGCACGTGGATGAAGTAAAATAACAAGTGGATGAATAAATGGGGTATCAACATAAAAGACTGCCCAAATAACAATAGGGCAATCAAAATGTACGTACATGAAAAAGTTAAAGAAAGCATGTGAGCAAGGGAGCTATCAAGTTAAAAAGAATATTACATCAAGCATTTCAATTTTTCATATAATCATACTCAAAAGGATTATATAGGAGCGGAAATAAAATGGAAAGTGAAAATGCTAATAGCTCAGCTATGAACTAGTTCACACCAACTTAGATGTGAAATTGGAAGGTGGACAACACCTAAAGAAGAGTGGGCAGGTAGGATATGCAGGTTTTGTAATTTAGAGCTAGTGGAGACGCAATGGGATTACATCATGGAATGCCCAACTTACATGGACATTCGGGTCAATTATATGGAGATTTTAAATGTGGACACCTTGTGCAAGCCTGTTTGAAGTAGAGAAAATAACAAAAGGTGTTGATTACTTGATTAAAATACATAGCAGAAGATCTAAGATCCAAAGGGAAAGGAAGGTCAAGTAATTGCTGAGTTGGTGGTTAGTTTTATTCCTGGCTGTTGTGGTGTTCCGTTCTGTTGGTGATTTGTGGGTCCCATAGGCTGTTTGGCCTCGCGGATGTTATTAAAAGTCTTCATATATTCAATGTGGTGCTTTGGACTGTTGTCTTGTGAAATAAATATTATATCATTGAAGTTCCAGATTTATGTTACTCTGTATTTGAAATTTATATATATATTCAATGCAATGAACTGTTTGGAATCCATTAAAACTGAAGTTTTCTATCAAACAATTACCAAGCATTAAACTGAAACTGGAAACAAGCTGGAACAGCAATTAGACAAACTGCTTGACAAAATGTCTGCACATGTAAATTAATGAAAGTGAAAAATATTTTGCATACCAAATTGCCCTGGGATATTTCATCTCATATTTCAAGTACATTTTTTGATATATTTATTTGTCTAGTACATCAATATCTTCTGGGGAGGTGTTAATCCTGTCCTTGAAAATAATCTTATGAAGGGCTATGGATGTTTCATTTTCAAGTCTTGGTTCAATTCTTTCATTTTTGTGGTATCTGATTTTATCTGTCCTATTTTGCTAATCTTTTTCTTAGGTTATGCTGAACTGGATTGTGTTTTTCCCTCAGTGGAAGCTGTCATATACTGCTAATTTTTCTCATTATTGAATGAATAATTGTTTACATGTGCTAGATTTTACTAGATGGGGAGGTGAAGGTCAAGAAAACCACATCTGGGTGCCCCCTGTTACGGAAGAAAAAGCTGCAGAAGAAGTTCAAAGAAGAGGTTAATCGACAGGGAGTTTTGGATATTGAGGATCTTCAGCACCTGGGGCGAAAAATTGGCACCTGTTCATACTATGGATCTCGAGCATTGGTATCATCTGCTAATCTTGTTGTACTGCCTTACCAGTCTCTGCTCCTTAAGTCTGCTCGTGAATCTCTTGGGCTTAGCTTGAAGGACAGCATTGTCATTATAGATGAGGCACACAACCTTGTTGACTCAGTAACCAATATGCATAACTCACAAATTACTAACTTTCAGGTGAAATATCTTTGTTTAATCTCAATGACGGCTCTTTCTGCATTGGAGATTTGATATTTTCTGACATCTGAATCAGAAGTTAGTAATGCTACGAAGTTCCAAATATCTGAACGTTTCATGTTTATAACAGCTTCAACTTGTGAACTCTCATATTAAAGGATATTTTGAAAGATTCAGGAATCGCTTGGGAGCTGGCAATCGACGGTACATACAAATGCTCTTGGTGCTTGTTCAATCATTTTTACAATGCTTATCAGATGATAAAAAAAAATCTATGGTTGGGAGATCTGCAAATGACCTTGTTAATGTTCAAAGTCCTGAATTTGATGGAAATGATTCAAAGAATGGTGTTGTTATGACTATCAACGAGTTCCTGTTTTTACTTGAGATTGATAATATAAACCTGGTTAAGCTGCAACGATATATGAAAGAGAGCAATATTATTCATAAGGTATTATTTGATTATGTTACAGTATTAGGCAGTAGAAGTATGTTATTGTATTACCACCATTTTCAAATGTTCATGCATTTATGCTGAAGAAATTTTATGCTTGCATCTTTCTTTTTCAGGTAAGCAGCTATGGGGAGAAACATCTTCTGCAGAGTGATTATTTGCAATCTCAGAATAGTGCAGGTCGGGTTGTAAGCAGTGCATTGTCTGGGTTTCATTCACTGGCAGGTCTTCTGCTTGCATTAACAAATGCTGATAGCGATGGTAGAATAATTGTTTCAAAACAAACCATGGCCAGTATTGACAAGCATGAAGAGGGATATCTTAAATTTGTGATGCTTGATGCTGAGAAACTTTTTGCAGAGGTACTATAATCTGATGGTTTCTTTTGGCATGTTTTTGCAAATGAGATAAATAAATATCTTTTATATTTTCATGTATAACAAGTCAATTGAGGGCAATTAATTGGACATATTTTGCAGATTGTAGATCAAGCTCGAACTGTTGTACTATCTGGTGGAACTCTTCAGCCTGTAGAAGAGATTAAGGAGAGATTGTTTCCTCACATAAAAGCAGATCAACTGCATTTGTTCTCTTGCGGCCATATCGTGTCCCCTGAAAGTATTTTACCAATTGCAGTTTCACGTGGACCTACAGGAAGGACATTTGATTTTACCCATCAAAACCGAAGTTCCCCAGGCATGGTAAGAACTTGTCAACATGACGTTTATGACTAATTTATGCATTGTTTTATTAGTTATGAAAGAGGTAAGGTCAATATGACTAATTTATTGTTTCTTCTAGTCAAACCCTACAATTTTATGTTTTTTTAAAACTAGCTTCTACTTAATGGCAACTTTTTCCAATCTTTTAAAAAATGCGATCATACAACTAAACTTTGTTTCCTAAGTTGTGATGCACTGGTGATTATGGCACTTAATATGCTTCGAAGAGGTTTTCTCAAGCACACAATTATCTTCTAATTCTATTAATGGAGCATGGAAGTGAAGAAATATCAATCATAAATCATCATCAAAGACCATTATTGGAAGGAGCAGGAGAGTAGTCAAGAACAAAGGAGATCAGCTAAATCTTTTTAATAAATGAGGAATCAAAATGTAATTCTCCCAAAGTGAACTCATGTCTCTGTTACAAAATGTAACATAACAAAGCGTGAGTTAAATAAGTATTCAAAGAAACATAGGTTACCTTGAGAATAAATTAAAGCTGGCTTTGATTCTTAGTTATCTAGTCTTGAGTAAACATTTTACAATTATTTCCTTCGAACTCCACATAATGGCAACTCCAAATATTCCTACTGGATTATTTTTTTCACTTTAACACAACAATATATCCAACAAGGTTTTGCATTTATCATCAGTCATCCACTATCTGGTTTGCATGTTTTATTACTCTTGATGTTTAAGTCTAACAAACTTTCTCTGTTGAATCTTTAATGCCTTTTCTCTCTCTTTTAGTCTTTTTCTAAATTTTTTGGTCTAAACTTTAGATTCTTAGATGCATTATGCTTTATTATAGCTTTATATAGCTTATCTTATAAGTTTTTGCATTTTTTTCTCATGCACTTTATGATACAATCACTTCTTATACTTGCAAGCAGATGGAGGAGCTTGGACGGTTGCTTTGTAATTTAACAGCAGTTGTTCCTGAGGGGATTATTGTATTTTTTTCCTCCTTTGAGTATGAGAATCAAGTTTATGCTGCATGGACAGAATCAGGGATCCTGTCCACTCTTGAAAAGAAAAAACGTGTCTTTCGAGAACCTCGGAATAATGCAGCTGTGGAGCTTACACTGCAGGATTACAAGGAGACCATAATGGCATCATCCACCAAAGGCATCAAAGAAGATAGGGCAGGCAAAGGTGCTCTTCTTCTAGCTGTAGTAGGTGGGAAGATTTCAGAAGGAATCAATTTTAGTGATGGAATGGGTCGTTGTGTGGTAATGGTAGGGCTCCCCTACCCAAGCCCATCCAATCCAGAATTGATTGAACGCATTAAGCACATTGATCGGCTGGGAACGAAAGCCATAGTGGGGGGCACATTATTACCAGTGAGTGCAGATACCGATGAAATAACTTCTGTGCACTCAGGATTAAACATTGTGCGTTGCTGCAACCAAAAAGGAAGAGAATATTATGAGAATCTTTGTATGAAAGCAGTAAATCAATCAATAGGTAAGCAGAGTGCAGAACTTGCAAAATTGTTATTCTATATAGAAATGCTGGGGCACCGATTTTGCTCTCTATTGTTTAAACTTCAAAACTTACTTTGTAAAACTGAACTTTGGCATCTAATGCAGGTCGAGCAATCAGGCATGTTGGAGATTATGCTGCTATTCTGCTAGTTGATGCTCGCTATGCATCATCAACAAGGGAGTTTAATTCATACAAGGATGGTTTCTCAACACCAACTTCTAAGCTTCCTGGTTGGATCAAGGAACGCCTCGTTACTGTAAAAGGTACTTATGATGAAGTTTAAAGGTTGCTTCTCAGTTAGAATATAATCTGAAAGGAGTGTTCCATGGGGAGACGTCCCTGATGTCCCAAGGAGTTGGGGATTTGGAAGGGACTTGCCCATTTCAGGGCTGGACAGCCTGCTCCATTTGGTGCATAAATTTAAAAAAAAGAAGTAATTTTTAATAAAATAAATGCTCGAACACCTAAAAAGCTGAAAGAGTGAGGGTTGTCATTGTCAATTCAGCACACTGTGTTTACTTTTTAAAATTTCAGTCGCATTTAGTTTGTTTAAGTTATTTTAATAGCCATGCTTCTGCTGTCCCAAAATTCTGGAAACTTTGTGACCCAAACCTGAGTCCTCCCATCAGAAACTCAGATAAATTGTCAGTAGGAGACATTGGAAAATGTTTGCTGCATGAGGTAATGTTCTAACACACGAGGAATGTGGGAAATTATTTATATTTTTCACAATACCTAGTGTCCAGTCCTAAGAAACATCTTTTTACTGTTTCAGGTAATTTTGGAGAGGTTCAAAGGTTGCTTCACCAATTTTTCAAATACAATCAGGCACGGAACATAAAAGATATGCCCTGAGGCCATTTTATAACACTTGGGAAGAACATGTAAAAGTATTTGTACTTGTTAAGTACAACTAATTTGCAGCGATCTAAAACTGCTCACAAAGAGGCCCATTCTCCCTTCAGAAGATGTCTACTATCAAATTGGTTCCAGATGATAAGTGCTGTCACTTACGATGAAAATATTTTAAGTTGTGACCATCTCAGTAAAAGAATCGATGCCGATTCTGGAAATGAGCTGTTGAGAAACAATGTAGAATGTTTCATTGATGGGGTCCCTTGTAGGCATCATTAATTTCTTTCATATGCTATAGGCCTATGGCTTGTGAAAATGGATTTCACAGGGTTGTTATTGGATTCCTCTGTTAGAATGGTTCAGAAATTTGGAATCAAATTCATGTTAAGACATCATTCTTTCCTGCCACGATTTTAGATATTGATGTTGACATGAGGCCTTGATTTTCAATATTAAGGTCGGCACAATGACCTGATATTAATGTTAGGTCGACACAGGGCCCTTATTATGAATATTAGTCAAGGCAGGACTTTCGCGAGAACAATATCTCACTGTAATTTACTTTTTCTTATAGTGCAAAATTCTTAGCAAATTACGTGAACTGATTCATTTTAGGTTTCCCACACTTGATTTAATTAAGAGATTGAAGATGCACCAATTCTAGTATGACAAAGAGATCAATATTGCAACTCCTTATAGGCTTCGTTTATATTTTGTTGGTTTGTCCACATATCATTCAAGATTGCAATATAAAACTCAGATTTGCATAAGAGAGAGTTGCTGAAGGGACTACAGCTATATAAATGGATTCTTTACCACATTATATTCATTTTTCATCCTGCCCAAATTTGGGTTTCTCTCAAGTTTTTGGCGATGACACGTAAAAGGACTTCCCCATTTGTAGATTCACCATTTGATGCATGAATATGATCCTATTGATGTATTTGCTTCCTAATCGGTTTGGTTCACTATTGTTTGCTTTGCTATTTGGACTAGTGGTATTTAGAAATACCTTTGAAGGGTGGTTGGATCACTAGATCACATGTTCTCCTCGATCATCCCTCAGAAAATACCAACTTTATGGTCTTGCAAAGGATTGACAAAGAACAAGGAATGCCCTAAATGAGTACGAAAACCTTTGATACAGTTTAGTGCAACAAACTCTAGTGTTATTCTAATGATTAATTTTTAAATTCTCTAGGATATTAAGATATGAGAAGATGATCAAATGGATGCAATCGAATGCCTTTAATACATATACACAACTATAAATCTCTAAGTGTGTTTGGTTGGTTCACAATAACTAGTGTAATGGGTGAGAGTTGGCAAAATTTAAATTTGAATTTTGGACATTTAGGGATCTGATTTGTAGAAATAGGATCAATCCTACACCCAAGGAAATGACCTCGGATGATGGATTAGAAAAGTTTGTGTACAAAATAAATTCCTAGAGGCACAGTAAATGTGATTTATTCGTACAAGATTGCACCATTTATTAATATAAATATACTAAATCACTCTCTCAAAATAAACACAAAATTAAATGAAAAACAACATGATTATAATTTCACCATCATAATGACACAGATTACCACATTAAACCAACCATTAAAATAATGCCTTTTTTAAGTTAGGCAATAATTGCTGCTGATACTAAGTGGAAAGAAGACACTCTTAGATTTTCAATTATATCCATGGAACCTAGAAAGAACCTTATCATTTACAGACAATGTATCTCACAACGTATCCTAGATACATATTCAGAATATAAGGAAAGTCCCATTTCCTCCATATAGACAGGCTTCTTTTTCATCATCCACCTTAAATGTCTGCTCTGGCCAATTTTGTCTATATATATATATATATTCAGGATGCAATTTGAGACAGTTCTTCCTGTAGAGGGTCAATAATTCTTCTTGCAGTTCTTATGATAATTTCAAGAGAAACTATTGCTGGTCTTCTAGTCATCATCGTGGCTTGAAGCTAATCAAAAGCCCATCCCCTCATATAATAGTAAAACAATCACTTATCTGAAGAAGTAATGTTCAGTATTGTAACGTGAGAGATCTCAAATAGTGTTTCCCTCTTCATAAAAATGTCATACCCATCACAATTTTTTTAGGAATTAATGTTAAATCTTTCAGTTGTAAAACAGGGATGGTTACCAAGCTTTACAAATAAAAAATACTTGAAAATTGTAACTGCTAATCAACCACCTGGAGCTCGGTGAATTCTAAAGGTCATGCTGCATTTGCCCAACGAACAAAGAATTAGGTTGCCTTTTCTTCCATTGTTATAATGGTCATGTGAAACATAAGAACAAAAATGGGGAATAAATCACAAGAAACTACAATTTCTCAGGAATATTTCTTGATTTTTTCAATGACAAAATTGTGAGTTTTTTTATAAAATCAGAAGAAACAATTTCAATTTCTATGTAAGAAATTTGCTTTTCAATTTAAATTTGTTCTTTAAAATGAATTACTCTAAGACTAACCTATCCACTCTTGGGGTGCTCTAGCATGGGCTATTAGTTCACTTGGTGACCAACTCATCTATGGTTTGTGTGTAGCTCATTTTCCAACACCTCCCCTTGAACCACATTGAGAGTGCTTGGGGCTCCTAGCCTAGCCTAGCTTTGATACCATATTAAGGTTTATCATGGACCAATTAGGAGTTGAATCTAGGACCACCCATTTGTTTCTAGGTGCTCTACCATTGAGCTATTGGCTCACTTGGTGATTAGTCCATCTATGGTGGGGTGTGACTCATTTTCCAACACCTCTCTTGAGGCACACTACACATGCTCGAGACTCCTAGATTGACCTAGCTTTGTTGACTTGGCCCTGATACCATGTTAAAAATTTTCACGGACCATCTAGGAATCAAATCTAGGACCACTTATTTATTCTGGGGTGCTCTCCATTGAGCTACCAACCTACTTGGTGATTAGTCCATCTATGGTTTGGGGGTGGCTTATTGCCCATCATAAAATGAGTTGAGGTGAGTTGAAGCATTGTGCAAGCGTGTAAAAAATGTCTTGTTGAGTGCCAATAAAATGTTATACTAGTATTTGCACTAATAGGAGGTGTAGTGGGTCTACCAATAAGGAATATGGAAGTGTATCGATTAAAAGTGCTTTGTTGTACTAAGAAGAATATTTTTTCTCATAAAGTGAGACAATCATGATGATTGAACAATATTTTCTGGTTAAGACAAATTTTCTAATATTTTTAGTCTTGGGATCCCCTAGGGAATAGCCTATAGGCTACCATAAAAAAATTCATGTTAGCTTATTTTCTTCAACTTCAAAATATAATTTGGTGAATGTTGTAAAAGATTTCCAAATAATTTTGAATAATTATTAGTATTATTTGAAATTCATCATTATTTATTGTTTAAAGATTTTGTTTTGTGCACTTGATGCAATCACAAATGGAGGGTCTTTAAATGAAAAATTGTCCAACCATGTAACCTAATTTCTAGATTTAAATAACACCTTGATCTAATCAAATAGTGGAATGATTTAAGTACACAACAAAATGAATAGAAAAAGTGATATCTATATATATATTTCATCCACAATAACCACACCAAGCCATTAGACATTATTAGTCCTTTACCCTTACAATAGTCATCGACCAAATGTCTTACAATCTAACACAATGGTCTTCACTAGGAATTATTTTCAAGTCTATAGTTATAGATAATTCTACACATGATCGATATTGAAAATCTTCAACCTTTTGCCTACGCCATAGGCAATGCAAAGTTAAATCCTCACTAATGTGCCATTGGAATTTTTATTTTAGCTACTTGGATTTACTCTTGAAACATGTCATCTACCCAAATCTTCAATTATGCTTTGAGCTCTCTACACAAGATTCATCCTTTCACCTCCAACCTTGTTGCCCAAACGAGTCTTAAACTGTTGGTTTATATAGGAAAATTATTAAACAAACTCTTAAAGAAGGACCTCATCAAATTAGGTCAACTTCATGAAACAATTATCTTTCCAACCTCTTTTCATCAATTCTAGTCATAGAAAAACATTATACTCTTTGGCACTATGAAATAGGTCTTCACTAAGGATCATTAGGGCCCCAAATTACTAAATGTATACACTTATACCTTTGGAATGATTCTAGTTGTTTCCCTTCTTTATTGAAAATCATAGGATGTATCCCTCTTATTCTCCAAGTAAATAAAATAATTTCCTTTTTGAATAATTCAACTTTGTGCCACCTATGAAATATGAACACATAAAGCTCAATGGTTCTTTTTTGTAGCTTCTTAATGCTGAAATATTAATTATGCATTACTAGATGGACACAAGACTACCAAATATCCCTTTATTTTGATGCATTAAACAAAACTCAACCAAGTATTATGTATCATAGCCATGTATATTCTTAGGCTTGATGTAAATTACCGCCAAAAATGTAAAGACAAACTTTAACAAGAACTCTAAAATCTACCAAAAGAACAAAAAAACATAAGGAAAAAAAGATATTTTTTGGGTGATTAAAGATTGCTCGACCCCTAAGATGCTTCTACATTAGACATCATAGGTAAGAAACTTGCAAGCTCAAAGTTGGAAAATAAGGATTGGATGGTAGAACCACCCTTTTAGTTGGCATTGCAACCTTGATGTTTCTTCAACACATGAATATGTTTTAGAGAACATGAAAGCATAATTAAAGAAACAAGGATTGAGGTAAATATTGACCTCCTCCACCCAGAATTGGTTTGCTACACTCTTCTCCACTCCTTGAGGACAAGAGTTTCACTTGTATCATCCCCCTCCTCCAAGTGTTGTTCTATTGCACCCTCTTGTAGTATAACTCCTTCAACATACCATCATTGCATCTCTATAATGGCTCATCCATAACTTCCTCAATACAACTTGTTTCCTTTGCACATGTTTACTTCTTAGAGTATCTATGGCTATTTCTACATTGGTTTATGGTATCACTTTCCACTTTCTCATGCTCCTCATGAAATCCTTGTTGACCGTCTCTCCTTTAATTACAACTCCATTGAATAAATGGAATTATTGAACCTCATTATACATCTTCATTTCATGGCATTTCGTAGTTATTGCCTTTATCTTCCTACTATCATTAAAACAAATTTGATTTGAGCCTTTGGTCCCAAAGCAAATAACAAGTAAGCCCACCAAGAGCAATTAAAGATAGTGTGTTGGAACTGTAGAGGTTACCTAGATGGAGAAGGGGACTTGGGTTAGGGCCTTTGTTGTTGGAAGAGACATAATATGTCTCACGAAAACTCACGAGCATGATGGGTGCAAGACACCTACTTTTTTAGGCTATACAAATAACTAGTAGACATAATATGTCTCACGAAAACTCATGAACATCCAATTGGAAAAAAGTAGACCCAAATAATTGGTACATATGGTTTAAAATATTTGAGAATAATAGGCACATCAAAATTGCAGCATGTTATTTTTTCCCTCAGGGGTGAAAAATTTACAAAAAAATGGATTAGATGGTAATGAGCCTTATGCAACTCTAAAAAAGATATATATTGTCTTTCTTGTAGCATGGCGAATTTCCTCTAGTGGGTGACTTCATTGCAAGGAAACATAATAAATAAACTATTAGCTTATACAATAAGGAGGATACCAGTCCTCTATGGCTTACAGAAGAGGAAAATCAACAATGGGCAAGGTGTTCAGTAGATAAATGAGATATCAACCATTTTGGTGAAGAGTTACTTGCCTTATGTGACATTTTTACTTGGTTATTTGTAATGGTGTGGCAAATGGAAGAGCTTTGAAAATTTCAAATAAAAGATTTACAATGGAGCAAGGATTGTTGATTATGTTATTTGATCATAAAACTTGATTGACAAAATAATAAAAGTTGTAATTGAAGGATTCTTGGGTGATCTAAAATCTAGTTATAATCTACTTTGGATCTTGCTATCTTGGCCAAAAAATTACCAACTTATGATACAAGAACAACCCACTCATCAACCTCCTACAAAGGGAATAATTCTCTTAACCCAAGAAAGCTGCAATTTCTTTAAAGAAACTTTAAGGAAGCTAATGTAGAATGAAAGGAAACAATCACAAGGTCTAAAAAGTCATGAGCTAACAAAAATAATTCAAGTAGCACTTGAGGGCTACAAAAGGACAAAAAATAAGAAGAAAACAAGTTAGTTCCCGACAAATGCTTGGTTTGATGATGAGTGTAAACCTCCAAGGAAAGCTAGCAAGCAACTAGGTAAAGAAAAGGAGAACACAAGGTTATACAAGTAGATTGTAAAAGTAAAAAATATGGTGTTTATGAATACTAGGAGGGAAGAACTGATATGCCTAGGGATGTCTAACCTAAAGTGTTTTTGAAGGGAACTTCAATCAAGAAAAGAGAAAACAAAGAATAGCATTATGACCAATGAATGGTTTGAGTATGTAAAACAATTGTATGAGAAAGTTTTATGGATTAAAGTGCCTCGAAGGGTAAAAACAACAACATAAATTTTCATTTCACAAGAGGTTAAGGAAGGTATTGAGAAGTTGGGTGTAGGAAAGGCTAGGGACATGGTTGAGCTTCAAATTGTAAATCTAAAACGGGGGATGAAAATATCCACTCCTCACATTGTAAAAATATTCAACATCATTCAACATGGGTTCCCAAAAGATTGAATCACAAGTTTAACCATTCCCCTCTTTAAAAGCGAGGATGTTAACAATCCCTCGAATTATCATACCATCATGACCAATTCTCTATTTGCAAAGTTGTTTGGTAGCATAGTTGATCATAGAACAACAAATGGGCAAAAGAAAAAAAAAGAGAGCAAAAGGGAAAGTATGTTTTAGATCAAAATACTCAACAATCAATCATGGTATCGATTTGAGGAATACCATTGAA
The DNA here is from genome assembly GCA_007115665.2 of Sequoiadendron giganteum. Lineage (NCBI taxonomy): Eukaryota > Viridiplantae > Streptophyta > Pinopsida > Cupressales > Cupressaceae > Sequoiadendron > Sequoiadendron giganteum. Next base: position 585,530,131 of record CM021109.1, read on the forward strand.
AAATTATGGGATGAGACAAAGAAAGCTTATTTTTGTTTTGTTGATTTTAGGAAGGATTTTGACATGGTACATAGGCATACATTATGGTGTAGAATGAAGGATATTGGTATCCCAAAGAAATTTAGAGTGGTTTCCCATGGGATTTATGAAGTTGTTCGGGTAAAATCTAGAACTCATGCAGGTGCCTCAGAGAGTTTTAGGAGAGACATTGGGGTTAATGAAGGCTGCCCTTTATCTCCTATTCTCTTTGGTCTTTATATTGACAAACTTGAGAAGTATTTGAATTTGAAGGGTGGGGATGGTGCTCCCTTGGGAGATTATGTTGTTAGGTTTCTCTTGTACGTTGATAATATTTTGATTTCTAGATCTACCCAAGGGTTGCAAGCACATTTGGGTATGCTTGAGCGCTTTTACAAAAAAATGGGTATGCAAGTTAATATTAGAAAGAGAAAGACCATGATCTTCTCCAATAAAAGGAAAAAAGTAGTTTGATTTTTATTTTGAAGGTAGTATCTTAGGGGAAGTAATGGAGTATAAATAATTTGGGATTGACTTCAACAACAAGCTTTGTTGGGAAACTTGCAGAAGGAAAAGCACTTAGGGTGGATGGAGAGCACTTTTTTCTCTTCAAAATAAATGAAGAGAGGCAGAGTCACGGGATTGAAACACTATTCAAATTCTATTTGGGCTATTAGTAATTCTAGTGGTGCTTTGTGGGTGTGAAATTTGGGCTAGTAGTACTTTGAACACCAAATGATCACAAATAGAGAGAATTAAAAAGTGCTTGATTACAAGAAAATTCAAACTAAAAGCATTGATTTCCTAAAAGATTCCTCTAGTTGAAACATGTGCAACTCCTATTGAAGCAATTGATATGGTGCATCTTTTAAGATATCTACAAAAAAATGAGTAGATAGAAACAAATTGCTGGCCCAATGTATTTAAAGATGTCTTGGGTGAAAGAAAGAAGGCATGGATGAAGCAAAATTGTAGGTGGATGAACAGGTGGCACATTCACTTGAATGCTTGTCCTAATAATGGTAAATAAATAGTCTTTTTTTGTTAAATTTTTTTGCAAGGTTATGTGGGTAAAGATGGTTAGGAGAAAGAATAAGTATTTACCTTGAAAAATTTAACCCCAACATGGACCATCAATAAAAGTCCTATATAGAGGCCAATATCCCTTAGAGGTCAAAGATTCTCATTTCCCAATTGTGTACTAACTGACATAGTCTTTGGTGTGAAACTAGGAGGTGGAAAAGGCCAAAAGAGGTCAAAGCGTACAATGACTTCAAGGTCAACTACATAAGTAATTTAGTAGACTTATTTTCAAGATTTATTCAATAAAGAATGGATGGAGAGAATGAGAGAGCTCATTATTAAACTAAATTGTAGAAGACCAACACTTCACAATGCAAAAATTGTAGGGATTGCTACCTATAGGTTATCTTTGGCCTTGTGGACATTAAAAATATTCTATTTTATTATATTCTATCACTATCTCATCCTCTATTGGGTCTATATTCACTATGCATTGATCACACCTTCTTGGATCTCCTTCTCAGTTGAGGACTACATTTTGTACTCTTATGTTGTCCCCTCTAACTTCTTCGTGACCTTTCTACATCTATAGGTGCTACCACATGCTATGTCAACATCATTCTACTCATAATTTAGGTCCATCCACACTTTTGTGAAATTCCATTGCCTTCCCTCATTTGGTCTATCCACCAAATCAATTTTACTTCTCTTCAATACATGTATTGGGTATCTACTTGATCAATTCCTCTTAATCATATCCTTATAGTTTCTCTTAAAACCAATTCATACCCTATTCTTTAGATCAATCAATCAACCTAAGGATCTCACATGATTGTTATCAATAATTCAAAAAATCCTCCTAGTTTTTATCTAAAGATATGCTCCAACTTCATAGATGCTACCTTTGGTTTCATTGTAGCCTCTTCTATACTATTTATGCTACCACATATGAGTCCAATCCTAACTATCTATAGTTGAGTGTAAAACAAATCAATTCATAATTCTTTTAGTCCTCTCCCACTCATGTTACTCCAAACACCAATCATTTGATTGTAAGATGATCCTTTCTTGCTCAAGTGTGCCATAACTAACCCCCCTTTGAATAATGCTTTTCTTGGTTGTGCTCCACTATATCAACTTTGTACCTAGCACTCCTCATCTCTATCTACTACTAGTATTCATAATCTAGGCCAACACATTCACCACCTTAAATCTTTGGTATATCATCAACACCCATAGAAACTATCCTAGAGACCAACAAAAATGGTGTTCTTCCTCTAGATCCATTGTTTGAAATTGTAGTTTGTGCCATCCTAACAACCAATTGTGTAGTTCCATATCTTATTATGTGCTGATAATGACAAAAGAACCTAGTGTCTCTACTCCAAATGAAACTCTACAACAACTTGTGTAACCTATTTTCTTATTTGAAAAATAAATCTATAATATTGGAATCATCTCTCAACTCTTGCCAAGGAATGAAATTCCACATCTTGAAAAATATGTTTTCAACTATGAAGTTAGAACTATTACCTCTTTGATTATATGTGTTGAAAAACGAGGTAAACTACTACAAATGCTAGCCTTTCAAAAGTATAAAAAAATGACTAATACAACATTGTAGTGTCGACTAAGAGATTTATATGGATACAAATAGAAACAAAAAAACCATGATAAATAAACACATGCCACTAGATATATGTGGATAAAACCTTGTGAGAAAAATATCCACCATCAAAGAGAGGTACATGTATGTATTTATCTTCAACACAAGAGTGCATATGCAACAAATTTTTTCCCTTCAATATTCCAATAACCCATGTATACCTTTGAAACATCTATAAAACTCACTACTACATCCCCTCATGCAAGCACACCTATTAATAGGCACATACAAAATGTGTTTTTACAATACCATGGGCACTAAAACTATGGACCAAAAAAATGTGTAAAGTGTCCAAAAATGGCAAAAATGACTTTTTTTTCCTCAACTCCTCAAACCCCCATTGAGGGGTTGTTGCCCCTTTCAAACCCCCATAGTGGAGCCTTCAAGTATAGTTGGGATGTCAAAGGGGAAAGGGGTCCCTTTTTCCCCAATAATCATGCTCAAAGGATTGCAATTAAATATCACACAATCCTAACATTCTCCCACTTGATATTGTACACTGCAATGATATCCATATGAACTATCAACTATTCTAGGCCCATGCCTTTCCGACACTAAGATAAATTATTTGTTCTTACTAGCTTTGTCAAAGAATTTGTAACACTATCTTGAGTGTCAAACTTTTGAAATATTTCCTTCCTATATTCTCTATCATTTCTTGAACAAAGTGATATTGAATATCAACATGTTTGGTACGAGCATGGTAAAACATGGGATTATTCACCAAATAGTACTATGACTATTATAACTAATTATAAACACCTTGCAATTAAAACCAATATCTAAACATAGTCTCTGCAACCATGCTACTTCCTCACAAGCATGCGAACAAGACATATATTATGCTTTGATGGTGGAATCAATGCAAATGTGGATTGTCTCTCATTCATCCAATCCAAGTCACTTGGCCAATCTACATTAATGAATCTTTGTATGTCCAATATTATCCACATCATCAGTTCCATGGTAACAAAAATATTAATCAAAATCTCCTTACAAATGTCTAAACACCATCTTAACATAAGTCTAATACTCCTTACCAAGGTTAGACATAAACCAACTCAAAACTCCCATTGAATGGACAATATCTGGTTTAGTGCAAATCAATGTATACATTAGACTACCAATATCACTAGCATATAACACCTTATACATATCCTCAAAATATTCATCTAATTTGGGAAACATATCTAAAGAAAGCTTAGTGCCAACAAGATGGGGAATACTTAGAACTTTGTAACCATGCATATTAAACAAATACAAAATGTTATCAACATACTCTGAATTAACCAAATTTTTGTGTGAACCTAGTCCTTACTAATATACATACCAATAAGATATTTTGTATCCCCCAAATCCTTCATATCAATTGTGCTAGAAAGTTGATTTTTGAGCTCTCTAATCATCACTTTGTTGTTATCAATACACAACATCTCCTCCAAATACAAGATGATGATTAAAATCTAATCATCAACAATTTTAACATAAACAAAATGATCCTCCTCACTTTTAACAAAACCAAAACTCAATGCAAATGCATCAAAATTCTGGTATCACATTTCGAGTCACTATTTTAGATCATGCATTGACTATTTCAATTTGAAAACCAAATTTTCCTTCCCCTTCACAAGAAAACTACTAGGTTGTCACATCAAGATCACTATTAAAAAACAAAATTTTAACATCTATTTGATCAATCTCAAAATCACAAGCTACAACAATAGATAATAAAGATATAATAGAACTTAACTTAGCCACATGAAAGAAAATTTCAATGAAATTGACCCCCTCTCTCCAGGAGTAGGCCTTAGCTATTTATCTTTCCTTGTACCACTCTAATCATCCATATGCTCAGATCCTTCGTTTATACACCCACTTGCGACCAATGTCCTTTCTTCCTTTGAGAAAACTAACAATATCTTGTGTCACATTTTTCTATTGCCATCATCTCCTCTAGCACGGTCTAGACCCAAGAATCACTATTCTCTAAAGAGAAAGTCTCATTAATATTTATTTTTCGTCACATTCTCGTTGTAAATAATAAATATGTAGTTCTAAAATTTAGATTACTTTTCCTTAGGCACATGAGCATAAGAATCGTAGTTAAATATTCTTAAATGTGAAACAAAAGGTTTCTTACCTATTCACACTTCATAAGGATTTTTATCAATACTATTTGAAAAAGGAGATTCGTTAATCAAATAAAAAGTAGTACCTATAGCCTTTTCCAAATGTATCGATCTAGCAACATACCAATTAACATAATTTAGTCTCTTTCTAACAAAGTTTGGTCATTCTCTCTACAACCCCATTTTGCTAAGGTATGTATAATGTAGTATTTTGTTGAACAATATCTGCATGATTACAAAATTCCTCAAATTCCTTAGAAAAGTACACCCGCATTATCATATCTCAATACCCTTATTTTATAATCTTTTGATTTTCAAACAAGGCCTTAAATTCCTTAAATTTAGTAAACATTTTAGATTTAAATTACATACAATAAATCTAGGTTTATCTTGAGGCATCATTAATGAATGCAACAAAATAAAAATATTTTCTTATGTATTTAACATTCACGGGACCAAACACATCTAAATAAGCAATCATTAACAATCTCTTAGCTTTGTAACTTGTCGAAGGAAAAAATGATTTACTTTGTTTACCAAACACACAATGTTCACATAAATCAAAATAAGAGAAAATGTCAACCAAAATTAACCAAGGTCCTAAGCCCCTTTTCACCAATGTGGCCCAAATATTAGTGCCACAACATACATGTATTTTGAATGGCACTTACATCAATAGAGTTACAAAAAGTAGAGGCATTTAGCCTAAGAAAAGTTTCTACACCAGATTCCTTAGCAACCTCCAAACTCTCAACAACCTACAACCAAAATTATTGAACGTCACATGCATCCTTAAATCATTCACCTTAGAAAAATAAATATAACTTCTAGCAAGGCCAAGAATATGTAAAATATTGGTAAATATTTTCACCATCCCATCGTTGAAACAAAATTGTAACTTTCCATGACCAACAATATGATGCAAACTATTGTTACCTAGATACATCTCTTTGTCATATGCATAGTAGGAAGATAACCACTCCTTGTTCACACGATATGAGCCACCTGAGTAAATCAGTCGTAGTTTATTATATATTATAAATAACTAGAAACAATAAACAAGGTTTCATCGCCTTCATCAAGGGATTTTTAGTGGTCATAAGTCTTCCTATTTCTACTCTCCTTCTTTACATGCCTCCATTTTCCACAATTCCAACACTTCACTTTGCTCTTCCCTAGGGTCTTAGAATAGTCATGAGACTTAGATCTCTTAGTAGAATTTTTTCAATCCCCTTTTGAACCTCCCTTATCCTTGGGCCTTCCTCATACACGGAATGCATCCTTTAATCTCTCTTCCATGGATTTTCTCCTTATTTCCTTTACAAGGAAAGTAGCAAAATATGCATCCAAATTTGGATTTGTCATCTTACCACTCATAGATAGGATTATAATTTTCCATAATTTAGGTAAAAATCAAAGTAGCAATATACACCTACCCTCTTCATCTATCTTAATATCAATATATGTTAATTGAATTAAAATTAAATTAAATAAATTATAATATTCTATCATTTAGTCACTATATTTATTTTTTAATGAATATAGTTTTCTTTTTAAATACAATTTATTTACTAGACTATTTTCTTCGTAGATCTTACCAATTATTTTCTAAAGAAGATATGTGGTGGCCTTCTTAAAAATATTTAGAAGGAAAAAATCTGCAAGACACAAACACATGGTTCCTTGTGCCTCTATATCTAACTTATTCCAATCATCATTAGAGAAATCCAGTTTCCTTTCATTTGCAACAAATTTTCATTGAGCTCTTTCTTCAAGAAGATCTTTTATCTTTAACTTCCACAACTCATCATTGATTCCATTGAATTTCTCAATCTTTGAACGAGAGGTAGAATCCATGGTCTTCAATCACAAATCTATAAAATCACTCAAACAAGGAACTCCAACTACAACCAAAAACTTTCAATACTTAAAGAAGGATATCCCCCTAAAAAAACCATAGCTTTGATACTAAATGTTGAAAAATAAGGTGATGCCGCCATAGGGAAATGCCACCCTTCATCGAGAGCAAGCCCCATCACTGGAGAGCAAGCGACTCATCATTGCCCATCATTCAAAAGAAAGGAGTGGCACCATCAGGGAGCAAGGAGAAAGTTGATTCACCTTTCAGGTTGTAAGTCAGTCTCATACCTTGTCCAAATCCAACAAACCCTTGCCACCTCCAACCACATTCTAAATGAAATAAGGAAAAGGTATCTAAAGCCATAAAGTAAAATCCTAGGGTGCATCCTTTTTCATATTTCAAGGTTTGCATGTTTCTTTGATTCAATTGTGTTTGAATTATATTTCATATATTTTAATTTGAATCCTTGAAGTATTTTGCATTCTATTTCATTGAGTATGGGCTTATATGATCAATATTTCATGGGTTTTTAGTGTTTTGTACTCTAACCACTCTTATTATGCTTTCTAACCAATACTCATATTTCCCCTATGACACAAGCTTTGAGGATAAATATTTTAAAGGTGGGGTGCATTTTAGGACCAACACACCTAACTAGTTATCATTAATCAATTAATTTTGTATTAAATTTTATTAATAAATGCATCAAATACAAATTATTTATAAGTCACCCCTTTTGCCATATTAGTTTATCCCACATATTTGTGAAGTAGTATTTCCTTTGGGTATAATTAATATGAATAATGGGCCTGTAGTAGAATGGGTCATCCATGAATTGTATTGTATTAGGAATTTCTCGAAGAGGTTGCCCCCTCAAATAGGTTAGTCATATATTGTAAAGTGAATATGTCATTTCAATACAATATTATTCTCATGTTTTCATGTATAGTAAATATTTTTATATTTTTGTTATCTGGACAATCTCTTGCAAGAAGGATCACAACATCTAGTATTATATTTCTTTCTAGGGTCATGTTGTATTGAAACATATCCCTATGGTATCGTAAATTATGTACCCTTGCAATTTCGCACTATGTTGCATGCCCACTTTTCAATGTAGACTCATTTCATCCCTTGCATCAAACTTTTTCCTTCTCAAGGTGCTCAAGCCTTCCTTTTCAAAGTCACTTTTGCATATAAACATTTCTGTATATAAAAATTAAAAAAAACTAAGAAATATATAAGATGTTACTTGTTTCTACCGTGAATATATATATTAATGATTTTTACATGTTTTTTGTACGCACAAACCTAGCCCCCAAAAACTTGCCGGATCCACAAACTGGAAATCCATGAACCAGAACCAAGATTCTAACTAGAACCAACAACATAAGTTTATTTCTTACAACTTGAGTTATTTACATATCAGGGCCAATTTTTAAAATACCATGTCGATTTCAGATACATAAAATTTCGATGTAGTTTGTATGGATTACTTGGCTACTTATTAAATTAGAATTCGAAAGCAAAAAAGGATGTATTAATGTCCAATGATGACAATAAACTATTCCCAAATCCCTATGGGAGGGTTGTAATGAGAATTTAATGCAAGCCATCTCAATTGGGTTTGATGATGACCATGTTTTGTACCATACCTTGAGGTTTTCATTGTACTTCTATTCCCTTGATGATGTCAAAAGTTACAACTAAAGGATTTAGAATTTTTTGAAAATAATTTTGTCATATTCTATATAGTATATACCAAAGCCTTTCCATGTTGCATTGGGTACAAAAAAAAGAAAATAGTGTTCCATAACAACCACATAGAGCTATGCCACATTAATTCATCCTTAAGTCTTCTAATTAATTTATGAACCTTCCAAAGGTCAACCATCACCTAGTGCCACACATGTCAACTTGATTCATTGAAGAAAACCATTCCCCTTCCGCCTTTGCACTCGTGTTTTGATACTAGAACATTCAAATTCGAACTACAATTCCCCTTGGATTACCCATAATGAGAATTATATGGAAGCAAATATAAATCAACAAACTATGATAAATAAACACTTAAAACGAGATATACATGAAGAAACCCTTGTAGGACAATACTCCACCATCAAAAACAGGCACAAGTATGTGTTAATCTTCAACACAAGAGTATATATGCAACCCACTTTCTCCTTTTAATAGTATTATGAAAATCCTTATATACACATGAAATCTCTATAAAATTCACTACTACATTTCGTCATGTAAGTGCCTCTCTTAATTTAGACACATGTAAAGGTGGTTTTACAATATGATGGGGAGTCCCAAAATCAAAAGAAAATGGCTCCTCAAGGCACAATCCTTATGGCACATGAGAAACAAGAAATTTTTAGAACAACACTTGAAAAAACAATTGTAGGAAATAAAAGATAATGATATGTCCAATTTAAAAAAAGAATAATAGGAAATGATAATTTGATAACAATAATCCACAAAGCTCTCATTTCATGGAAAAGGTCTAGACCTAAGAGAGGCAATAAAAGCAATTTTCTAGCAAACTCATGGTAGGATGAAGATTGCAAGGCAATAGAGAGATTGTTGAAAATATTTGGAATAGAAAAGGAAAATAAAAGGGCTTATGGGAAGCTAATGAGATCCAAAAGAGAGGAATACATGCAAATGAGGAAAGAGATAATTTTGATTTAGAAGCATAATCCTAGAGATTTTTGGAGGGAATTACAACAAAATAGAATTATTAAGGAGAACGATATCATATAATACTGGTAGCTAGAATATGTAAATCTACTATATGAAAGAGATCAAGATAAAGGAATTCCCTTGGTAATTAACAAAATGGCTAAAATCTTCTCTACAAAAAGATATCAAAGAAGGAATTAGAAATTTAGTAGTGGCTAAAACACATGATATAGACGGTTTATAGGTAGAATACCTAAAATGGGGCTTGGAATCCCTCACATTGCCATCAAAAGGATATTTAATGAGGTCATTGAAAATAAATATTTGGAAAATTAGACAACCAATGTTGTCATTCCTACTCTCAAAAGTGGAGATGCCAACAACCCATCAAACTATTGCACTATAATGAATAATCCTATTTTTGAAAAACTATTTGGGAGTATGATAGGGTGTTGAATTAACATTTGAATATAAAAAGGAAGGAAAAAGATAAAAATCGAACAAAGGTTAGGCCAAAAAATTCTACAATTATTCATTAATTCACTCTCAAACATTTGATTAAGAAAGTTTATGATAAATAAGGGGAATAAGTTTTTTGTTATTTGTTGACTTCAAGGAAGCATTCAACACTATTCCTAGTGTATAGGAGCAAATTTTCACCCCTTGGGAAAGTTCCCCTTTCACATACCTTTACCTTAGAAAATCAAATCCGAAGGTGAAATTCCACATCACTCACCTACCTTCTATCCACTTGGTGTTTGTCTTGTGTTTCAGTGAGAGAATATTTGTTGGGGATGAAAGTGCAATGTGCGAACATCTGCGCAGAAAACTACTGTCCCTAACAGATTCCCGTGTCTGAAGTTGGTAGACTTGATTGGGTTCGAATTGTAACATCCCTCTTCGACCAACCAACCCCAAAAATCGAAGATTCTTCTCATTCCAACTTCAAAAATACTATCCATTCAATCACTTCATTTTCTAGCAATCTTCTGATAATCTCTCCTAGCATTTCATTCACTTCTTCATTCTCAAGAAGCATTCTAGCATTTCATTGTGAGCATTACAACAAAATTGAAACTCCATGAACTCCACATTGCAAGTGTGAGGCAACCATAGAAGTGTGGGCTTGGAGTCTTGCGAGACCTCCCTTCATCACCACTGCGGCTGTGGTGACTTTGCCAAGTCCATACCTTGATTTCTCCCTCCATTGGCTAGTGAGATTTTGGGTGGAGGTGACCTAACACTTCACTCCTCTCCTTTGTGATTTGATAGAGTAGTGTAGTATTGTTTTGTAGTGTTCATTGTTATCTTTTCTTCTACTTTCTTTATCGCATATTCTACTCCGTTGCTTTCTGGTTGTCTGTGGAGGTGAAAACACCAAAATAGGGGTATGACTGAGACAACCCCCTATACAACCCTAAAAATTTTCCCCTTCTTGTTTGTGTATAGGTGGACGTGTGTGTGGAGCTAGCTGGTGAACTGGCACTTTTGTGAGATTATCTTCATCACCCTAGCCTTTATCTACTTGCTTTATCATCTCCGCCTTTATTTCTTGTACTTTCTCATTCTATTTTTCTCGTTAGAATCAAATAGCTAGGCTGTCAGTATGTTTTTAGGTAGTTTTTATTGTACTTCATGTTTTCTGGCTATACGAACGCCAATGCGCTACACTTTCATCCTAGAACTGCGCTACCATCCTCAAATAGAGAGTTGTTTGAGGTGCAGTATCGACTCCAAAAACCAACTCGCCTAGCCTAAACCTAAAATTCGGGTCTGTAGAGTGACAAAAGCACATCATAGTGTCCTTCATTCTCGATCCCCATCCCTTTAGAGTGAGGTAAGTTAGGGCAGCCCTCTGTTATCGGCTCTCTATGACTTGGAGCCTTGATGTGGTTGGTTCCCCTCTCTTACATTTTTGGTGAACCCGACATGAAAAGCGTCTACCCATATGTCTATGTTAAGACTTTTCCCTTGTGCCTTTTGATTGTTGCAACCCTAAGTGTTGTGAAGGTTTATGAGCATCACGAGCCAGCCTATGACTTCTGGGTATGTTGTCAGGAGAAGTGTGTGACACTTACCGATGGTGAATACGAAGGTCACTTCTAGTTTCACCCCCAGTTTTTCCATTGGTTTAGCTAATGAGTTTACCACTGGCTTTCCCAAAAACTATGCTGACGAGATGGGTTTCATTGAAGAGACCACTCGTGTGCCTACTCCTCCCACATCCCCTACGACTTCCTCCGTATATGAGGATGATGCGGTGCATATTCTTGCAGTAAACCTTATGGCATTGGATAATAGATTACTAGACCTTGTAAACCATTTAGAGAAAGCACCAAACATGGCGAGAGCTGCTAGGATTGCAAGTGAGGTGAGACATTTTCTAGGAAAAGATTGAACAGGCGTAGAATTTCTATGTGGCCTCGCTGATCTAATCGAAGCTTATGTCCCTTCGTATAGGCCTAGATCGGGTACCACCAGAGGAGAAGTGCTCGATGCCTATGAAAGAAAAATAGGCATTTCAATGCCCACTACATTTGTGGGCATGGTCAAATCAAGGCCCTCGATTAGTGTCTCTTTTTCTTCTCAAGAGCCTCACACTCTCAAGGTGAGTAAAACACCCCTTGGGTTTAGTTTCACCCCTCCTACTGCCTCTGGTGGAATGAGTGGTGGTGGATTTGATAGTGGTGGTGGCACTGACGGAGGTGGATTTGGTGGAGGCCATGGAGGTGGCTTCGGTGAAGGCCTTATCGGTGGTGGAGGCACTAGCGGGGGTCACAATGGTGGCTCCAGAGGTGGTTCTGGAGGTGGTTTTTGTGGCAGTGGTTCTAGAGGTTCCACTGGCCCTTTGTCATCTATTGACCCTGTTTTGAATGCCCTGCTTCAGAATATGGGTCGTATGCAAAACCAACTGGCGAGTCTCTCCTAGGCCTTTGCCCAACCTATCTTCCAACCCTTATTCCGACATAGCCCATTGTTGGTGGCAATCTTAAGTACTTCCTTCCCACAAGGAATGGAGACTCTGAAATTTGAAAAATATGGCGATAAAGGAGACCCACAAACACATGTGTCCACCTTTAATGCCATGTGTATAGAATTCTTCCATTATTATGCATTGATGGAAAAATTATTTCCTTGATCTCTTAAGGATACAACGCTTGAGTGGTATTTTTCCTTACCTTATAATTCCATTTTCTCATTTGATCAACTTGTAAATTAGTTTCTCTGACACTTCCAAGTCAACATCGGACCGAAGATGACCTTTTCAGATCTTGTCCGATGCAAGCAAGGGGATAATGAGAAGATAATTGATTTCATAGCGTGGTATCGGGTGCTCTTTTCATAGATATCATACCCATTGCTCGATTCTAACGTGCAAAAGGTGTTCATAGGTAACCTGCAGAGACAATGGCACGAAAAGTTTTCCCTTATGAAATACCATTCCTTCGTGCATCTGTGTGCGACATTACGAGAATATCAGTAGACGGTAGTTCAGTTCAGGTGATCCTCCTCATGCTCCCATTTGGAAGGAAAATCCATTGATCGATCTCGGGAAAAGGCAAGGCTGTTGCAAATGTAGTTGTTGCAACAAATGATAATGACCCCAGACACAACAAAGGGTTCAAAAGGTTAGCAAAGTCTTATTCTTCCATCTTGCAGAAGTTGATAAAGGATAAGATCATAACCTTGGAGAACTCTCGACCCCTCAAGGAACCTTACCCCGATTGGTATGATGCAAGTGCTTTCTGTCAATACCATCGAGTTAACATATATGATACTGAATGTTGTATGCACCTACATCATGAGATACAAGACCACATTGAGGATGATACTATTCGTCTCAATGGGAGTAAATAGAATGCGAATAAATCAGTGGCAAAATAAAATGGTGAGTTGTAGATATACACAGACCCGTTTTTGTCTCATTCTGCTAACTTAATTATTGATCCCTCTGATTCTACCACTCAACCCTTAGCCTACGTTAACATGGTCATAGTTACTCCTTCCACAGCCTGTGACCAGATTGCCGAACATGACATTCACCTTGCAAGATATGCCCTTGAACAACAAGCCCTCTCGCCTCTACATTCCCACTCATCTCAATGGGAACATTGTGACAGGGGTCTTAGTTGACCCTGCGAGCCAAGTGAATGTCATTACCGAGGAGATGTTGTGGATGAATTCATTATAGAGGGAGGAGTACGAAGAAACAAAGTTTACCATCCATATGCATGATGGCCTTTCTTGCAAGCTGTATGGGTCAATAATTCTATCCGTCCTAGTTGGACCTAGGGCTGTAGACACAACCTTTAACATTATTTCAGAATCAGATTTGTTCAAGGTGAAGTTAGGCATACCTTGGCTAGCTTCCATGAACGAAATCACTTTCGTCATTTATAAGTGTTTGAAATTCCCCCATGAAGGTGTTGTGCACGTGGTGCATGACATTGTATACCAATCGTTGGTGTCCGTTGGGGGTTATTCATTGGATCATTTTTGGCCCACCCCGATTATTTTGCTTCCTCGAGAACGGACCTACTTTACTAAAACTATGTGAAGTATAAGATTGGGGGCAAAGGACAACCAAAATTGACCCTTTTGGTAGTGTAATAACAAGCTGCCTCCTCTTCTCAAAAGGGAAAGGAGAGGCTTGCTCATCCTTAGGGTGCCTCTTCCACTCCACTCTCTGAAGAAGAGTTTAGGATCTCTACTCCGAGATTCCACATGAGAAGTCCGATGGTATCTTCTTGGCGCAAAGCTAAAATTAGGATGTCAGATTTCCCTACTGTGCCTCCTGGGCCTTGGCCCTACCTGTATGGTAGAAGAAAGGGTCCTCACAGGGAATCCTCTATGTCTTGGTCTCCGTAGCCTCCCACCGCTCCTACTTGAAAATTAGTGAATGGGAGGAGGCCCGTCGTCGAGGCACTAGAGCCAACTCCCCCTATTGTTCCTCAATCTCTTCCTCTTGCTCCCATTTAGGAGTTTGTCCCTTTGCTGAAGACAACTATGATGGACACCCCTATGGCTAAGTAAGAGCCTTTTATCCCTTCGTAGCTCTCGACCTCTAGCTAAAAGAGTTGTAGAAATTGCCTTGCGCATGAGTGCAAGCGCCGATGAAAGGATCTAGCGGTTGAGTAGGTTGCTTTGCAGAAAAAAGGAAGAGGAGTTGAATACCCCTGCTTCAAGGCCTCCTGATGTGTCCTCCTCTCTCCTCCCCTCTGCTTTCATTCAATCGAGTATAGTCTTGCTTTCGGCTCCTACTATAAGTGTGAATGCGCCTGACCCTAAAAAGGTGCAGGTGTTTATCGCTCCTTTGGTTGAGCCGCCGCTGTTGATCTCCCTTTCGAACATCCCACCATTTCCTAAACCTATGGACATGCCAAATACCTCGGTGGTGTCCGTTGTGGTTTTCTCCTCCTCCTTTGCACCTCTTTCCTCATTTTTGGGGAGTTCACATCCCCCGACGAAGTAGAAGGTAGAGGTTGGCCCTTCTAGCAATGAAGGGCGTAAGAGGAGCCCACCCTCTCCAAAGGGTGGTTCTGTGCTAGCTTGTTATGTTCTAGTGACGAAACAAGTTCTGACTTCTCCTAATTTTTTCACCACTCCTGAGTCACTTGGTGAGCCAAGCAGTGAATCTTGGGCACCGTCCTCCTCGTCTATTGAGGTACGACATGGAACTCCTATAAAGTGCATGTTCAACTCTCTAGACAAAGTTTTGACCTTGTCGACGATTTTCACGAAATCACTAACCATAGCTCCACAAGAGCCGAGCAGAGAAGGCCTTGTAGGGCCTTCTTCCTTAGCCCTTGGTGAGGGAGGGTCGAAAGCTCCTCCCCTTAATATTCCACCACTATAGGCTCATCTGCCTTCCCCTTATAATTATCTAGATTGGGAAGCGGACGACCTTTTGGTCGATGAGTGGTAGGGGGAGGCCTCTTCTTTACCTTTAGATTAGATGTGTGTGTGTGTGTGTGTTGTGATGTGTTCCCTCGTGCTTGTGTTATGTGTTCCTGGATGACCCTTGTCACCCTTGTTGGCGCTTGGATACAAGAGTGATTTTGTGTCATAAACCTTCTTCTATTTGTATCATCATTCTTCCTCTGTTATGTGTTTTGACTTTCGGTAAATTGGGGACGATGCAAAGTATTGGGGGGAATTTAGGCTTCCCTTCCATGTTGACTTGATTTTTTAATTTTTACTTTGTCTTCTTGTGCATTCTTCACATGGTCTGATATAGTATGGGTTGATGACAGTTCATTTATATACTACTATTATACTTATATATATATATATATATTTATTTATGAGAAGCTCTCACCCCGAAATATCAAATCACCCCTGTGTCTCTTGTTCGTTATGTTTATTTTTCTCTTTCGCTCTTTTCTTATATCTCTCTCTTCTTTGCTTGAGTTGTCCCTCGTATGTATGAGAACGTCGCTTTTACAATGCTTCAATTTTTAGAAAACGCATTTGTTACCAACAAATCTTTTATTGAAAATCCTTGCAACCTTTTTTCAAAAATTGCATTCTCGACTTGGACCCTAACAAAACGTGTTTCCTTCATCATGGGTTTGCAAAGAAAGGAATTTGAGAACTTTCCTTTGAGGTGGGAGCAACCTTTTCCTGTGGGAGAAGCCTCGAACTTCCCCTCGTGAGGGGGCATTTTCTTCCTTTCGAATTCCTTGATGAAGTGAACATATTTTGGGAGGATTCCTTGATGATGAATTGATTTGAGAAAAAAATGTCTCTTTTACACTTTCAAATAACGCGTCCCTTGAGTGAACCCATTTTCTTTTGAAGGGTTCCTGAGGGACACCTTTGAAAGCGTTTCAACTCGTCGATGGTCTACGTGAATGTTTGCTTGCTTGCCTGCATGGCTGCTTTATTTTTTGACATGTTTTATCTGCAGATTAACATGTCGCTTTGCAAGTGTGTCTATAAATCCGCTTTCCAGTCCGAATCTGTGGAGTCCCCTTACATCTAGGCTTCCTTCATGAGAGAGAACTTGGGGGTTTCCTTGTTGCAGGTCTGTGGGCTTGTAAGGCGCTTAGTTCACTGGACTTCCATCATGAGAGATAACTTGGGGGTTGCCTTTCTGTAGGTTGCGAGTTTGTGAGATGCTTACATCCTGTAGGATTTGTCCATCATTGGGCCGAGGGCCTTCGGTGTACTTTCTACAAGTTTATAGTTTTTTGGAGCTATAGAGTCCTTTTGTTCGAAACTCCTTAGGGAGAGTACCTATGGAGTCCTTTTCCTACCCTACACTTTCGAGTTTTTCGAATCGCAGTCTGCTTCCTCAATGGTTCAGGTATATATTTCAAATTCTTCAATCTACTTTATGAACACTCATCGATACTCGTGCTCGCTAAAATGGGGGAAAAATGTATAGGAGAAAATTTGCACCCCTTGGGAAAGTTCCCCTTGCACATACCTTCACCTTAGAAAATCAAATTCGAAGGAAAAATTCCACATCACTCACCTGCCTTCTATCCACTTGGAGTTTGTCTCATGTGTCGATGAGAGAATATTTGTCGGGGATGAAAGCGCGACACGTCGACGTCTATGTGACACATTGTCGTCCCTGACAGATTCCTACATCTAAAGTTGGCAGAGGCATTACACACTTGATTGGGGTTGAATTGTAACATCCCTCTTCGACCAACCAACCTTGTAAGTGACAGATTCTTCTCATCCCACCTTCAAAAAGAATTTTTATTCAATCACTTCATCTTCTAGCGATCTTCTGACAATCTCTCCTAGAAATTCATTCACTTCTTCACTCTCAAGCAACATTCTAGCATTTCTTTGTGAGCATTGCAACAACATTGACACTCCATCAACTCCACATTGCAAGTGTGAGGCATCCATAGAAGTGTGGGCTTGGAGTCTTGCGAGACCTCCCTTCATCACCACTGTGGCTGTGGTGACTTTGCCAAGTCCATACCTTGCTTTCTCCCTCCATTGTCTAGTGAGCTTTTGGGTGGAGGTGGTAACACTTCACTCCTCTTCATTGTGATTTGATAGATTAGCGTAGTATTATTTTGTAGTGTTCATTGCTATCTTTTCTTCTTTCTTTATCGCATATTCTACTCTGTTGCTTTCTAGCTATCTGTGGAGGTGGAAACACCAAAACAATGGTCTGACTGAGACATGCCACTAAATAGCCCCAATAATTTCCCATTCTTGTTTGTGTGTAGGTGGATGTGTGTGTGGAGCTAGTTGATGAACTGACACTTTTGTGAGATTATCTTCGTCACCCTAGCCTTTATCTACTTGCTTTATCGTCTATCTTTATTTCTTGTACTTTCTCATTCAATTTTTCTCGTCAGAATCAACTAGCTAGGATGCCAATAAGTTTTTAGGTAGTTTTTACTATACTTTGTGTTTTCTAGCCATACGAACACCAGCGCACTAGAGAGACGTCAGTGCGTCGCATTGCCGTCCCAAAATCGCGCTGTCGTCCTCAGACATAGAGCTGTTTGAGGTGTAGTATCGAATCCAAAAACCAGCTCGCCTAGCTTGGACTTGAAATTTGGATTTGTAGAGTGATAGAAGCACGTCATAGTGTCCTTCATTCTCGATCCCCATCCCTTTAGAGTGAGGTAAGTTAGGGCAGCCCTCCACTCTCGGGTCTTTATGACCTGGAGCCTTGACATGGTTGGTCCCCCTCTCTTACACCTAGA
This sequence comes from Sequoiadendron giganteum, assembly GCA_007115665.2. Lineage (NCBI taxonomy): Eukaryota > Viridiplantae > Streptophyta > Pinopsida > Cupressales > Cupressaceae > Sequoiadendron > Sequoiadendron giganteum. Next base: position 585,548,200 of record CM021109.1, read on the forward strand.
AGAAAACTTTGGGGTAGAATGGAAGGAGGGAAGATTTTGGAGATACATAGGGTAGTTGTTTATAGGCTATATGATTAGGTTTAGGCCAAAATTAAAATAAAGCAAGGATTATTGAACTGTTTTGGGAGTGACGTTCGGGTAATAAGGTTGTTTGTTATCCCATACTCTATTCAGACTATACATTAACAAGATAGAGGAGTGGATATACAAATTTGGTGGTGGAGAGGTGCACTTGGCCATCTATGTAACAAAGTTGCTTCTATATGTAGATGACTATATATATTAATGAGAAAAAACACATGATTTGGGAGAGCACATGAGATCTTTAAAATTGTTTTGTTAGGAAGTAGGGATGCAAGTAAATATCAACAAAACCAGGTCATGATCTTTACCTTGAGAAGAAAGACGAAACAAATAGAATTTGTTTTTGAAGGAAATCCCTTACAAGTGGTAAATGAATATAAATATATTGGCTTTGATTTCATGAAAAAATCAACTTAGACAAAAAGTATACAAGGGGGTTGGAGAGCTCTATACCAATCAAAAATAGATGCAAAAGGTTGAATTGTAGGATTGGAAAACTAAGAAGACTCTTTTAGGTTGCTTGTCATGCTAATGGTGTGATATGAGTATGAAGTTTGGGGTAGCAAAATGTTAGCTCAATGAAATGGATGTAGATAAAGAGATTACAAAGGCATCTAATCACAAGTAGTTTCAAAATGTAGGCATCGATTCCATGTGAGATTGTTTTAACTAAGGTCAATGCCTTTCCTTTGGATGCATTGAATTTGATCCAAATGCTAAGCTATTTAAAGAGAATAGAGAAATGGAGATATAATTACCCCAATTTAGATGGGTTAAAATAAGAGTTCAATGATGATTTGATAATCTAACACACGACCCTTATGGTGTGCTCATTTCTCCTCACAACCTTTTCCATTGATGGAAGTTAAGCTAGTGTTCTTGTGCCATTTCTTAGTTGTTTTTCCCCTCTATTTTTCATCTTCCTAGTCTTCTTACCTTCTATCAATTCAAGAGACTAAATTCCTACCTTGAGTTGTAGGGGTGCCTTGGAGACCGACATTAGTAAGAGGAGCAAACCATTCCCTAATATTGGTGACCATGTCATCTTTTGGCATGATTGTAAGTCATTCAAATTTTCTTATTATTTTACTTCCTAAAACTATTTTTTTTAGAGGGAGATGTCTTATTTTATTTCTTTCTTTGAACTTGATCTTTATTTTTGTCTTTGCCTTGACCTTCCCTTCCCTCCTTTCCTATTTAAACCTTATTTTCTCTCATTTTCAAGGGAGAGAATTGAAGATTTATTTTTGCACAAACAAGCTTTGAGAAAACTCAAAGAAGCAAGTATGGATCACTTTAGGAGATTGCAAGTCTCTCTATATAGCCTCAATCCCAAAGTCTCTTGCTCATTCATAACAATAAGCTAATGCTATCTTCCTCATGCTTGCACAACATAGGAAGCTAATGTTATTTTTCCTCACCAATCCCAATCTTCCTTTCCCATCAAGTGGAGTACCCCAAGGCTGGAAGAGGAGAAGACACTTTAGATACAAAAAAATGGACTATGAGGACATCACAATAGTTGCAAGGAAACTAATTCATCTTCCAAGCTCTTTTGTTTCAAATTCATTTTTTTAGTAATGATCACTTTTCTTGCCTAAGGACTATAACTCTTTGTTATTGCTTCTTAGTTAGTTTAAATTTATTTGTTGCTTTGTTGGTTAGTGTTTGATCTAGATTGCTTTCTCATTTCAATAGATTAATAGTTTTTTTTGCTTTCAAGTACATCTCAACATTAAAAAATCACATAAAACATAACATAGATTCCATATAAAATTCACATAATTAAATAGAAAACACTTTAGTTTGAAAAGGTAAAAAAAAATTAGATTAGTTTCCTTTCTTGCATTCATGTTGTTATCTTCATAAAAATCACAAAAGTAAAACAAAAAAGAGAAAGAAAGTCCTTGATTCCATCACAAATTCATCAATGATGTCAACAAATTCCCATATGAAGTAAGAAAACATTCAACAAGATGCCAATAAATCATTAAAGATGGGAAAACAAAACATTCTACTCAAACAAAACAAACAAACTCACCAAGAATCACACTTGTTTGACTCTCCTATCCCTTCCTTAGCTTTTCACACTAAATATGTTTAGGTTATAAGGAAAATTGGATTGAGTTGGTTTTGGATGAGATACAATAAAACATTCCCTTTCTTAGGCCCATTTGAGAAGAGAATAATCAACGACAAATAAGAGAAGAGTCTTGCATAAGGGAAAACACATATTGGATAGAGCTCATTGAACTTATTGGTGTGCATCTTGAAGTAATAGCAATCTAACAAGCTACAAGACAACATGCAAACATACTAATGGTTTAACATCCAAACATGCAAAATAACTAGATAATCCACCATTCGGTCCTCCATGAAGTGAATGAGCCTAGTGGTGTGATTCATATTAATTTGATAATGATGTCACTTTCCAAAGTCCCCAGGTTCAAGAAGGGGGTAGTTAATTCAAATTTTTGTTACTTGATTGAATTTTTCCACTAGAGTAGGAGTAGATTGGGCCTCGACCACTAAGCAAGGGAGCAATGAAATGTGATGCTCTGAGACCATGCCATCACTTTTGGGTAAGGTAGATTTATAATATCACAAGAGTTACATTGTTGGCCTAAAATGACAATAGAAGAAAAGTTAAATAGAAAGAAGAGCATGTGGATGAAACAAAATGCTAAGTGGATGAGTAAGTGAGATATTAGTTTTCAAGAGTGTCCAAAGACCAATTTGGAAATAAAAAAATATGTAAGAGCAAAAGTTAGGCAATCATGTGGACAAAACAACTAGGGAGGAAAAGAGAATATATGTCACACATTTCAATTTTGCATGTTACCATGAGAAAAAAAGGATTACATACAAGTGGAAATAAAATGGAAAACAAAAATTTAATAGCTTAGTTAAAGACTAGCTTAGCTCGAATCATCTCAAGTACGAGGCTAAAAGGTGGACAAAGCTAAAGATAAAGATGATAGATATAATATGTTGCTTTAGTATTTTGGAGTTGGTAGAAACAAAATGACACTACATTATAGATTGTCCGACTTACAAAAAATATACTGACCAATTAAATCAATATTTTAAATGTTAAATCCTTGATTATCTTTGAAGAAGAAAGACTAACAAAAACAATAAATTATTTGTTCAAGATTCACAACACAAGATCCAAACTTTAAAAAATAAGATATAAAACAATAATTTTTTTATAGACATACCCAAATTTTTTATAGACATAACCAGATCTATTAGACATTATGAAAAACTTTCATTTCATTTCACTATCTACATATCTACCGATTATCCCCAAATATTGTTCAATTAAAAAAAAAAAAAAAAACCAATTCCACAAATATCTCTCTCCAGTCCACAACGTTATCTTTTAAATATACACGTGGAAGGCACGCATTCTTCTCTGTTCTGTTAATGACGAGAACTGCATTCGGACAGGACTCACTCCCATGTCTATAATTACGATTTCCTGCACAAAGTTGTCCAATCCGCCTATTTCCTTGTCTTCAAATTCATATTCAAAATCATATTCACATTCCACCTCCATTAGAGCAATGGAATGGAGCTCGGGGCGTGTACTAGGCCCTGCGCCACCAGACTCCGACTGGTGGGACAAAAAGCTCTTCTCCGGCGCCGTCGTTGTGAAAAACCCTAACCCTAACGGCACTGGCACTGAAGGCGATCAGTACCGCATGTACTACTACGGCCGTTCAGAGGACAGGTGGAACATGGGCGTGGAACCCTTCAGCAAAGCCCTCCCCACAGGCAGAGCAGGCGTAGCCCTCAGCGCCGACGGCGTCGCCTTCCGACGCCACCGCGGTCCCTTACCTAACGGCGCCGTCTTCGATCCTTCTGACGACCCCGCCGCCTTTGACTCCGTCCATATTGCCGTCAGCGACGCCGTCTACTCTGGAGGCAAATGGCTTCTCTACTACTTCGGCGGCGGCCTGCTCGAGCTCCCCCTGGTCGGAAAACCACAGGAGAAACACAGAGGCGTGAGGCTTCTGCCGGGAGTGGCATATTCCGATGACGGTTTCCTGTTTCCCGAGCGACGAGGCCCGTTGCTGGACGTCGGCAAACCGGGGTCCTGGGACGAGAATGGGGTGTCGTGGCCGAGAGTGTTTCCCGGCGACGGTAAGCTGTTTATGACGTATCATACGCGGGAGAGTGGTGGGCCCGCCGGGATGGGGTTTTTCTCCGCCGGCTTAGCGGTTTCCGGCGACGGGAAGAGCTGGGAGAAGATCGGGAAGATTTTGTCAGTCGGGGAGCCCGGGTCGTGGGACGAGGGCGGGGTTTCGGTGCGCCACGTCATACGAGTGGGCGATGAGTACGTCATGTTTTATGAGGGGTCCAATTATAAATTCGAGTTTGCTATTGGCTTGGCCGTGTCGAACGATGGGGTGACGTGGCGGAAAGATATGGAGTGTGGGAGAGAGCCAGGTGGGCCTATCTTGACAGCTAGAACTGGGGAGGATGTTTGGGACAATGTCATTGTAGGGACTCCTTATGTTTTGCCAATGCCAGATGGCACCTTTAGAATGTATTATTTGGGGGTGGGTACAGTGAAAGCCAATGAAGAAGTGACAACTCAACAAGGTATTGGTCTAGCGGTGAGTGATGGGGCTAACTTTCGTTTGTGGCAGAGATATGGATGTTGAAGGTATTTTTGTTGTGAATGATGTGTTTTAATTGTATCTATAGTAATTTTTTCATGTATTAAATAATATTGAATTACAATAAAATAAGAAATGTTACCAAGAATCAAAGAATGATTATAACTCAACAAGTACTAGTATTCAACATATTTTTACAAAGATCACAAAAACATATACATCAAGCTATTTATAATTACTATATAGACTTAATAATATTTATCATTATATAACGTCTTTATTGTGTCTATGATAGTGTTAAGGTATGTATATAATAACATTAAAGCATTGACATACCTTAACTAAGGTACACTTTTGTTGGCATTGGTTGAGATTCTAGTATTGACCCACTTTGGTATTGAGTGTGAATGTAGATATAGATTTTCTAGTCAAGATGTTTGATCAAATATACATACTATTTAATATTAGAGGTACTCAATAGTTAGTAGTGTAATTAAGTTGTAATGTAGCCTTAACAAAAAAAATTATTGGTTATAAAAATTTGTGAATACATTTTGATAGGTTTTATGAAAATTTATTGGTTATAAAAAAATGCAAATGTGGTTTGATAGGTTTTATAAAGGGAATTAAAAGTCCTTTACCCAAAGAATCATGAGTAGTCCAACAAGGGTTAGGCATTTCAAATGAAGAGAACATCAAGTCTTTCATGGATCTACAACTTAGGTAGTAATATAATAAGCAAAGCTATCTAAGGAAGAACCTATCTTGGACTAGTAAACTATATAGATGTATTCATCACTATTACTATGTAACTTAAACTAAATAATGGTGAGAAACTTCATTATTGGGTTCATAGATAAAGTGTATCTTATTAAATTGATTTAATTTCATATATACGAGTAGCACTCATATCAATAATAAATAATGGTGCAAAACTTTATTATTGGATTCATGGATGAAGTATATCTAAAGATGTTAATTTGCATATATGTGTGTGTGTGTGTGTGTGTGTGTGTGTGTGTGTGTGTGTGTGTGTTTGTTTATGTGTGTATATATGTGTGTATATACATGTGTATGTATATGTATATGTATATGTATGTATATACGTATATGTGTGTGTGTGTGTATAAGTAACATTCATATGAATAATAAGTACCTCCAATGTTGTTTTGTGTGGCCCATTTGTTGATGTAAGGAAATAAGAAATTAATTGTACTTGCATAAGCATTTAGATAGAGCACATTTAAAGGTGAGTATGAAGTAATCATCAAGTTCACTCAAAAAGCACATGCAGGATTAGGTTGTGACATCATAAGGTTTATTATTTTTAGTCATTCATATCTTCATGTCAATATTAAATTGTATGAATGTTCTTCAACACTTATTGTAGCACATATATAACAAGAAAGTTAGAAAAGGGTCATTCCAAGTTGAGAAGCCCTCTAAGCATGAAAAGTGGGAAAGGAATTTAAAGAATGAATAAGTGACAAGTTCGATTACAACCACACTCGTCTATAAAAAACTAACTATGACCAAAATTTATTTGGAATAACAATTACATATACACAATTTAAAGAACCAACTTCTCAAGGGTCCATAATGACATCTCAAAGGTCATGATAAGTTGTTTTAGAGTGTTCCATGGAAGTAAATTTCTATGACATCATTGTTATACCATGCATGTGGGCACCATAGTATTTGTATTAGGATAGATTGGTCTCATTTCAACATTAGACTTGTAAATTCATTTACAATTAAGTTGATGTAAAATATCACTTTCAATATATATGCAACATGCTTATGAACATAATGATTGTGACATACAAATAAGAATTCAAAGAATATGTGCAATTATTATATTAAATAGTTTGAATTGTTATATGCATGAAACTTATTATTGTGTTTTTTTTTAATTCAACTAATTTTGGCATGATAATAGTTAGTAAAGTAGGTTGATAGGAATATACTAGCATGCTTTTGAGGCAAAATTTTCTTCCAAGGTGGAAGAGGAGTGAAGTGACATTGATCACTTATAAAAAGGAAATAATCACTTAATATATAAGACTCAACAAAAGGCTACTAATTCCATGAGTGTATGATTTAGTATATGCACCACCTTTATTTAAGGTATTTTAGTACATGTGCATTTTTTTGATGAATAAGTGCATTGGCATTCCATTAATTAGAAAATAAAATACACATTCATAAAAAAGGGTGGGTGGATACAAGATCACACCTCGAAAGTCAAACAGGGCAAAGTTCGAAAGTCATAAAACATCAGAACAAAACCACTAAGTGGCTAAAGTAGTTGCAATCAGATGAGGTAGAGGATCTCGATCACCTGACTTACCCCATATATCAATGGGGCTTGGAGTGACGTTAGGAACTTCCCAACCCTCATCTTTATCAAAATCCCTGTCTTTATCTTTAGTGTGCAACAAAGAGATTTCCAAAGCCAACTGTGGAAGCCACTTAGAGGAATCAGGAGCAGGCCACCCAAAGCCACCACCAATCGACAACCCCACACCCCTAGATGGCCACCCAAAAGTGGCATCCCTAGGGGGAGGAGAAGAAGAGAATCGTTGAACATGTTGCAATGAACCACTATGAGCACCAGAATAATGGCAAGGAGCTTGAGATCCAGGAGACAATGAGTGGTGAGTCAAGAGGCTCCTCCCTCTATGTTGGCCACGAATAGGAGAATTACGAGAGGAGGGAAGGGGAGGAACTATAGAAACAGTGCATGAGGAATTACCCCAATGATCAAGTAGCTCTTGAAAGCGAGCAACCTCTAGGGCCACCTTTCTAGCCTACATCTGATCTGTAACAATAAATTTGAGCAAATGATGGCTTTAGAATATAGTCACATTTTGATCAACAATACAATGAGAAAATATAGTAGAATTTATTTTCCATATGCTAAAGATAATCTCCATCTTGAAAGCATGCCATATCTAGGTATACTTATAAGGAATGTGAGGTGAATCCCTCAAAAGAGCCATATGCCAGGAGAATGGCTCGTGCCTGATTAAGATACTTGTCATAATATAATCAAATCCTCATCTAGGGTTTGTATTTTTTCTTTTATAAGAATTGATTATCGTAATTTGTAATAATTCACATGTATTCAAATTTATCATTCAATAGAGAAGGCATATTGGATGCTTGTGTGGATCAATCATTTTATCTTGGTTGCATAGAGAATCACTTTCTTTAATCTCTCATTTGTGATAGCCATTTTGATTTTAGGCGATTTCTAGAAGCTATGGGGTTCACTATCAACTCCAACACGTATTTCCTTTCCATCCACATTCTCCCATTTCCTTTTTTCTTTTATCGTATAATCAGCATATTCATTTTGAGAGCACACCTATGTTCTTGGAACTTACTTTTTCTCTTGAGTGGACAAACCACTAACTCGTTGTCATCCTTGCTCATCCTACCAATGACTAAGGAATTATGCCACTAGTTCTTATCCCTTTCTAGCCACTATTTTTTCTTCATCTTTGATATAACACCACTGCTAACATTCATAGAATCATAACAAAGAGGGGAAAAATGTAGACACCTAAACTTGTCCATACCCAACCACACTTGAATTTAACCCATTCCAACCATTAATTAAAAAACAATTATTTATTTAAAATTAATTCATCCTTATTCCTCACCTTATCTATCTTCATCTAATCAAATAAATTACCAATTATTGGTAAGGGATATTGGATCCTCACCATCACCTTGTTTATTTTTTTGGTATTTTATATACAAATGAATAAATATTCGTTATTCTTTAGAAATATCATAGGTCCACCCTAAGGAGATATAGTAGGATGAATGGTTCCATTCTCCAGCTCTTCCAACTACAATTTAAGCTCACTAAGATCCCAAGTATTCAAATATATGGTGCATATGAGAAGGGATTTCCTCGTATAATAAAATCAACATGAAATTCTACAACAAACTTCAATAACATATCAAGGCTGACACTATTAAAGATGTTAGAAAGCCCCCCTCAATATTTGGTGGTCATCGAGGGAAACTTCACAACGCTCATCCTTATAAATATCACTCACCATGATAGAAAATATCTATCATCTCTTCTCCACTAGGTTGACCAATTAGCTAAGCATATTTAGGTCTCTACCTTTAATGCTAATGAGGCATTCTAGGTGACATAGAGAAAGTCCTAAAAATCCTCTGAGGTTGGAGATAATATTCTCAAACCCTAGGAAAGGGACTCGATAAAAAATAGCGCTATAGGATTGAGTCCCAATAGATTATTACAAGTATGGTTGAATATTATGTTTGAGCTTAAGTGTATTCCTCAATAAGTAGTAGGTAGTTGATTTATATTCTATCCTGAGGGTGAAATCAATATAACTTTACAAGGATTGGCAAATGATAAATAAAAATATGCCACTTTTATTCAAATAATTTATTTTCTAGAAATAACGTCACAATTTGACAAGATATTCTTCTATTTCCTAACCTTTTCTAGAGTATTTTTCATAAGAAATATAATATCATCCATTAGTTGATGGTGGGAGATGGGATTTATAATAAATCCAAGGTCGAAAATTCCATTAATAAATTTTTTAGTAATTTTTATCCCAAGCACCTCAACAAGGACAATAAAGAGTTACAAAGAGAGTGGGTCTCCCTTCATAAGCCTCCTTTTACATAAAAAATATTATTGGGAGAACATTAATAATCACCAATATATAGGAGAAATAAAATATCTTTTCTAAAATTTCAATATCTTCCCTTGAAAACTAAATTTTGATAATATTGTCACTAAGAAATCTCAAGAGACTTTCTAATGGGCCTTTAAAATGTCAATATTGAGGGTCACACTCTCTTTCTCTTATCCATTGAATGAAGCACATCATGGATATAAATGATTGCTGATGGGATTTATAATTCATTAGTTTCCCATTATTTTTTCATACTTTTTATCATTTATTTCTGCTAAGCTTTAAGACATTACCAAGGCCTTTTATGCCTTTCATATACTTTTACGTAGTTTTAAGCATTTGAAAATGGAAACATGTTATGTTAATATGTATGTATGAATTCATGAATGTCTATGAATTTTAGTAGGATTTTATGTTTAATTTATGATTGTTGATAATGATAATTCCTTAGGAAATAAGGCTAACATTTGCAATAGAGACAACTATCAACCTACAACAATGGGATTCTCAACTCATAGAATAAGGAATGCAAATCGTTACAAAGAAGAAGTCAACCAACTGGGGCGTGACACTTTCAGAGGAAGACGAAGGTGATCATTTACTAATTAGTCTGTGAGTCACCAAGTATTACCCTTACCTTCCAATAAGATAACTAGGAGAAGTAGAAGTCTCTTTTCAACATGACTAAATTATGACAAAAATATTTTGTTGAGCCTATTTTTTGTTATAAATAGTTAATTTTGTTGGACATAGAATCCATGTTTTATTTCTCTACTCTTGTTTCAAGTAATTACTATTTTTTATCCTAAGACTTAGTCCTCTTCCTATTCTTGAGGAAGAGTTGACAGATGTTCCTTAGTTTGTTTTCAATTTATAAATAATTGGACTCCCTCACAAGCCCTATATAATGGGATCCCTTGTTGAAGAGGAGATCTAGCAAGGATAGAATGATAGAAGATCATATATGTTCTATTGAGTAAATATTTCCTATTAGATTTTGTGTAACTATTCTTTGTCTAGAATATGATAAAAGAGAATTGATTTGATAGTATGATTTGTTGAGTAAGTGAGTGTTTGACAAAATCCCGTGGAAGCAACAACTCAAGAAAGGGCCACTTGTGGTACTACCAAACCACTTTAATTTCAATTATTAGATTAGATGATGCATTGTGAATTTAATTGGTAATTTTCAATTATATGATTATGAATGTGTTATAATTCATGAATTGGATTATGTATCATAATGTTCTATTTCATACTCCAAAGGTGAGCTAAGTTAGGACACTATAGTTTAATGGTTAATAGTTACAATCTTAAGCATTAGGTACCCATAGCAGAAGATAGTTATCTATATTCCTTTACCCTATTTTGTGCATTAACAATTTATTCTAATTCCAAGCTTTACTATGATTGCATATGTTCATTCGCCTATACTTACTCAATATAGGATGTCTAAAATCCATGAATACATATATTTTTCCAGCACTATCCAAAGTTTTACGACTCCCTGGTTAATAATTTAATTCATCTCTCTTTTGAATGATCATATGCTTAGTTAGGGATCCTCAAGTCCTTTGAGTTGTGTGCATAACTAGTAGCACCAAGTTAATTAGGCATTAGAGTGGCTCCACATTTTTGGCTCCATTGTTAGGGATGGTGGTAAGTTTAGGATTATTTTGTGTGTTTTCAATCCTTTTCAAACTTTCATAGGATATCAAACTTTTCTTTAGCATTAGGATAAATAGGTACTCAAGAATCAACATCAACACTATTAGTAACAATGTGCAAGAACTACTAATTAAATAGCTAAAACAATTGCATGCGGAGGTAGAGAGGCACTCTAGGAATATTTATCCCCTCGGTACACAAAGAATTTGAAGACACTGATGAACAAAGAAAATAAATTGAGGAAACTAATGAAGAAGAATCACCCCTTACATCGGTAGCTACACCAATAATAGAGGAGAGTTCTAGAGTATATTTTGGCATCATGGCTAAAGAGGCTATGGATGACCCAAGAGAGCATGTGACGTTTGAATTCTCAATAACCAACCAGGAAAGGGCTGCTACTTTGAAGAATATACCTCCTTCAAAATTTCTCATTTTCTATGGACTAGTTACAGAGGATCTAGACACCTTTATTTTTGAGTTTGATGTGCTATACTAGAGTTATGAATACACTACAAACTCTTACCAACTCAAATTTTTCCAACAACTCTAAAGGATGTTGCTCTGTATTGGTTCATGGGGTTGGGAAGGAATGTCGTTCCCAATTGGGAGATGATGAAGATAAAATTCATGGAGAAATATTAGGATTAGTTAGAGACACAAACAAAAAAAGGGATGACATATTTAGGATGTTAGAAAAAGAAGATGAGCCATTGGAAGATTATGTTGAAATATTTAAGTGAACCATCTCAAGAAATCTCATCAAAACAGACTCTCTATTGAATCTTTAAAATTAGTATTTTTAAGAGTAGTTAATGAAGATTGTATGGATGCTCTGAATCTCATAGGAGTAGGGTACATCTCCCAACTACCCTTTGAAAATATTTTTAAGGTGTGTAGAAACTACTCCAAAACATTCACCAAAAATACCAGAGGTGATAGGATATCTTATTTCAACAAGACATCCACTGGAGTTTCAAGGGTAGAGCTTAGCAATCATCTATCCTATATGAAGGAGTACATCATTAATTACCTGGCTACCCAACTAGATACCCTCCATATCAAGAATGAGCAGGACGAAGTAGAGGAAACCCTCATAGAATTATGTCCACACTGTCACCAAAAGAAGATCAATTGCAAGTGCAAAAAGTTGGCTAGTATCTCTGAAGAAAAGTAATGGAAGCCAAAGTTTCATGACCTAGAAGATGAAGAAGGCCAAATTTTTATATCGCTCAATGCAAGCCATGGAAACCAAGACAAGGCATGCCCCAAGATCCATTGACCTAAAATATTTCATTTCCACGTAGTAATTTACACTTCTCAAATTGGAACCCTCAACCTTGGACCAATGTACAAAATCCACAATGGCCTCTGTCCCAAGCCTCTAACTAGACTCAACAACAACAATGCATATGGCCACCAAAAAATTACCAATGTCCAAACTATAACCCCCAGTGGCCACCACAACAAAGCTAATGGCCATCATAATGGCATGAAGGTCAACAATGGTAAAGCTAAAACAAAAATTACATGCAACCACAGTAGCCCTTGCAGCCATAGTAGCCTGCCATAATGCCAAGTCTAGCCATGGTTGCACCATCACCACAAAGAGCACCTCACCTACCAACACAAACTACACCTAACCCCAACAATAAGCTTTTCCAACAAGCTTATGCTAACAAAACCATCCAATACCCTACCTATGGGTTGAGGTGAGTGATGTCCACCTCAGATAAAGGAAGTTGCTATCTAGGACTTCATCTCCTCACATAAAAGAGTTGAATAATGGGGAACTCCTAGTAGAAACCTTGGAAAAACAACCTAGGGAACTTGAACCAAATCAAGTTAAACCAACCAACATAAGTCTAGAATCACCATTCCCAAAGAGATTAACTATACAAAAGCATCCTTCTAAAGTTGAATCTAACTTGTTAGGACACTCAAAGATGTTTGCATAAAGATACCACTCATTTAGGGAAAAAAGAAGTACCAATATATACCAAGACAGTGAGAGAGTTATGCCTTAAGAAACTAGAAGGAAACAAAAGGACCCTCAGATGGTGCATGTTCTAGGACAACTTGTAAATATTATATTAGGAAACATAGTTGTCCCTAAATATGCAAACCCTAGGAGACTTGTTGTAGATGCCAAAATCAATGGAACTCTCATCAAGAATACCTTGAACTAGGAGAAGCAATCAATGTGATGATATAGGAAACCATGAAACAACTAAAATCAATAGAACTCTGACCTACACCTACTGCATTAGAATTAGCGGATAGGTCTATGATCAAAATAGAGGGACTCATAGAAGACTTGGTTATCACATTAGACTCATGGGAATACCTTGCAGACTTTATGGTGTTACAACCTAAAGAAAATCTTTTAGGATACCCCTTAATCTTAGGGAGACCTTGGTTGGCTACTACAAATGTCTTTATAGGTTGCAGTTCCAGTAACATGATAATTTCCAATAAAAATATGACAAAAAATCTAGTCCTTTATCCACCTGCACAACCTCATACAGATTTGGATCAAACTGTATGGCCTACCCTAGATGAGGATGATCAATAATCATTACAAACATTAATTACTATTGAACGTAGTCCTATATTAGAAATACAAGATGAAGATAAACTACTTGCAAATATTATTCAAAATACTTATGGTAGGGACCCACACCAATATAACTGTTTAACATGCTTGCATGACCTGTTAAAAAACATAATCCTTGCCAATGCATCTGAGTCCATCACTCAAAATTTCCATACATTACTGCCTCATAATTTTAGTTGCAATATAGTCGGCCTTGATATTTTCTCTATTAAAACATCAACCTTGACCTTAGAGATTACACCGGTTAGGATATTGAATGTAAACATTTAATTGACTGTTGCACAACAATCTTCACAGTTGAATGTGTTGCAAGAACATGCAGTGCATTCAAATTGGATTATCATGATATGAAAGGAATAGATCCAAACCTATGCATGCATAGAATTTACATTAACAATGGCTACAAAATGGTGAGGCAACCTCAAAGAAGAATGAACCCAATTGTACATGACATAGTGAAGGAAAAATTACAAAAGTTACTAGATGTAAGGTTCATTTATCCAATCCCTGAAAATTAGTGGGTGTCTCCATTAGTAAGTTTACCCAAGAAGAGAGGGAAATGGAGACTATGTGTTGATTACCAAGATTTAAATGCAATAACCAAAAGAGACCACTTCCCCCTTCCATTCATTGATCAAGTTCTAGATTCATTAGTAGGAAAATAGTATTTTTCCTTCTTGGATGGGTTCAATGGATATAACGAAATCAAAATAGCCCCATAATACCAAGAAAATATAACCTTTACTTTCCCTTGGGGTACATATGCTTATTTTGTCTTGTCATTTGGTTTATGCAATGCACCTGCCACATTCCAAAGGGCAATATTGAGTATATTCTCAAATTTTTCTCATGATTCTATAAAAGATTACGTGGATGAATTTATAACCTATGGTAACACTTATGAGGAAGCACTTGCTCACTTGGAGAAATTACTCCAGATATGTCAAGATCACCACCTATCCTCATGTCATGAAAAATGTTTCATGATGATGACCAGGAAGGAGTAGTCTTGGGACACTTTTTGTCCAACAAGGGGATACAAGTAGACCCACACAAGATTGAGGTAATATCCACACTACCTTTTCCTCAGAAACAAAAGGATGTTAGAATCTTTATTGGTCATACCAGGTACTACAGGAGATTTATACAAGACTTCAATAAAATTGTAGCACCATTATTTTTCCTATTATCTAAAGATGTGGAATTTGATAGGATGTCTTCTTGTCAACATGCCTTTGAAGCCTTTAAAGCAATACTTACTAAGACTCTAGTCTTGAGATGTCCAAATTGGATAATACCTTTTTATATTCACATTGGTGCATCTGATTTTGCAATTAGCATTGTGTTAGGACAAAAATAAGTAAATCTAGAATATGCCATATATTATGTCAGCAAGAACATTCAAGGAGTAGAGCTCATTTGCATAGTCACTGAAAAGGAGATGTTGGTAGTGGTCTATGCAATCAATAAATTCAAGAACTATATCACAAGATATTTTGTATTCATTCACACAAACGATGCAACAATGAGGTACTTGATGAATAAACCAGTGGTTGGAGGTAAAATTGTGAGATGGTTATTGCTACTCCAAGAGTTTGATATAACAATTCTAGAAAAATTAAGGAAGGCTATTGTAGTAGCATACTTTCTCTCAAGACTACCAACAAAATTAGAAGAAGATATTATGGATGATTCATTTCCTAATGAACACTTATTTTCCCTCTCTCTTTGCATACACCTTGGTATGTAGACATAGCTAATTATCTAGTTGTAGGGAAAACACTACCACATCTCTCACCAAGGGAAAAGAGACATTCAGTTGAGAGAATTTTTCCTTATTCATGGATAGCTGGCTATCTATTTTACATAGGGATTGATAATATAATGAGGTGCATCAGGGAAGATGAATTCTTTGACATTCTAAAGGAATCCCATGATGAACCTTGTGGTGGAAATTTTGCAGCTAAGAGGACAAATCTTTAAATCTTGAACACTGGCTATTATTGGCCAACACTTCACAAGGATGTAGCAAAGTACACAAGAAGCCATGAAAAATGTCGAAGGATGAGAAGGTCTACCAAGTATGATGAAATGCCACTTCAAAACAACTAGTCATTGCACCATTTGACAAATGGGGGTTGGATTTCATTGCTTCTATATCTCCAACATCCAACAACAAAGAGTATATCTTGGTCTATATTGATTATCTTGCAAAATGGGTGGAGGTAAAAGCCTTAAAATTTGCAAGGGATGGAAATATTTCTAAGTTTATCTATGAAGATATTTTTACAAGGTATGGTGTTCTTAGGGAAATAGTGATAGACCTAGGAAATCTATACATAGTTACAAAGCAAAAGTACCCATAATTGAATGAAGCTTATTCAACAAAAGAGTAACAAATTTGAGCATAGGGCATTCCAAAAGTATTCAAAATAGAACACAAAAAAAAAGCATCCAAATTGGTTAAATTATAATGGGAGGAGATGTTATGATAAGAGAGCCCTCATCTCACAATATTTTGTTAGAAGATAGGCAATGCTTGCCCATCTTCCAACATGCAAGTTGGCTAGACTATTTTATTAGACTTACAAAGTACAATGAGCTCATGACCCAACAATTTTATTGTACTTTGCAAAATGATGAAGTAATTATGAGGGGACTAAAGGTTGATGGCTTAGAAGTGGCCATAGTAGAAGTATCAGGTCTACCAAGAGTAGGAGAAGAATTCCCAATCAGGGTGGATACAATTGTCACCAAAAATGAATTCTCATTACCTAGAGAGAATTTGGATTCTTCATCTCAAGGTATGAAATGTATTTTTTTACCTTGGCTCTAGGCCTTAATCACTACATATATTGTTAAATACTTGAATTGTGATGGAAGATGGTCATTGTTATATACTGTACATTTTAAGCTGCTCAATCATCTTCGCCATCAAAGAATGGTGAATGTTCCAAATTTTTTGTGTAATTTTCTAAAAAGGATGCTGGTGAGCAGATGGAGAGAATTCAACCCACAAATTAAAAGGAAGGAGACTCATTCTATTTTTAATTATGTGGCAATAGTTGGCAGATCACACAAATATATTACAACTACCTTAAGAAACAAAATTTCTTGGCTCCCTCTCACCTTTCATCCTCTTCTCCTCATGTTCCCCATACCACAATAGACAAGAAGGAATCAAGAGGAAGGTGTAGCAACAAAGAACATAAGATTGAAAAATATCTCAAATCAATAGCGCTTCTATTTGAAGCAATGGAAAGGAGTGACCAATGTTGTGGACTATAGAGAGATAACACTATAGTATAACCTTCAACCCTAAATATTTCTTGAGCAAAAGCAAGAGATTTAGTTGGGGGGAATGATGGGATTTATAATTGGCTAGTTTCCCATTACGATTTCATACTTTTTATCTTTTCTTTCTGCTAAGCTTTAAGAAATTACCAAGACCTTTTATGCCTTTCATATACTTTTAAGCATTTGAAATTTGAAACATGTTATGTTAATATGTATGTATGCATTCATGAATGTCTATGAATTTTAGTAGGAATTTATGTTTAATTTATGATTGTTGATAATGAGAATGCCTTAGGAAATAAGATTAACATTTTCAACAAAGACAACTGTCAACCCACAACAATAGGATTCTCAAAGCGTAGCATAAGGACTGCATATTGTTGCAAAGAAGTCAATGGACCGAGGCATGAGACTTTCAGAGGAAGACAAAGGTGACCATTTACTGATCAATCTATGAGTCATCGAGTGTTACTCTTACCCACTAATAAGACAACCAAGAGAAGAATAAGTTTATTTTCAATAGGACTGAATTATGGCAGAACTGTTCTGGTGAGCATGTTTCTGTTATAAATGGTTAAGCTTTTTAGACATAGAATCCATATTTGATTCCTCTAATCCTATTTCAGGTAATTATTATTATTTGTTCTAAGACTTAGTCTTATTCCTATTCTTGAGGATGAGTTAACAAATGTTCCTTAGTTTATTTCAATTTATGAATAATTGGACTCCCTCACAGGCCCTATATAATGAGATCCCTACCAAGGAGGAGATCTAGAAAGGATATAATTATAGAAGATCATATATGTGTTATTGAGTAAAGATTTCCTATCAAATTTTGTGTAAAATCTCTTTGTCTAGAATGAAATAAAAGAAAATTGATTTGATAGTATGATTTACTGAGTAAGTGAGTGTTTTACAAAATCCTGTGGAAGCAACAACTCAAGAAAGGGCCACTTGAGGTACTGTTGAACCACTTTAATTTTAATTATTAGATTAGATGATGCATTGTGAATTTAATTTGTAATTTTTCAATTATATGATTATGAATGTGTTATAATTCATGAATTGGATTTTGTAGCTTAATTTTCTATTTCATACTCCAAAGGTTACCCAAGTTAGGACACTATAGTTTAACAACTAATAGTCATAGTCTTAAGCATTAGGTACCTGTAGTAGAAGGTAGTTACTTATATTTTGTTACCCTATTTTATGAATTAGTAGTTTAATCTAATTTCAAGATTTACTATGATTGCATATGTTCATTCACCTATACTCGATTGATATAGGATGTCCAAAATCCGTGGATGCATATATTTTTCAGCACTATCTAAAGTTTTATGACTCCCTAGTTGATAATTTAATGCAACCCTCTTATGAATGATGAAATACTTAGTTAGGGATCCTTGGGTCCTTTGAGTTGTGTGAATAACTAGTAGCACCAAGTTAATTAGGCATTAGAGTGGCTCCATAATTTCATCCAAAATTTTCTTTCTTGGAATAAAACCATTTTAATTTTTTTGGATGATCTTATCTAGAAAAACGTTGAACTTTTATGACCAATAGCTTGGAGAATATTTCAGAAATCATTACAAAGGATGATAGGGTGGTAATTTGAGATATTATCAACATCAATCCTTTTAGTAATAAGAACCAAGGATGTATTTTTACACTCCCTCAAAATATTTCCTTTATAAAAGAACTCTTATGTAGCCTTAGTAACATCATTGCTTACACCTCATCCCAACATATCTAAAAGAAAGAAAGTGAAAAACCATTAAGGCCTAGGGCTTTTTAGGGATAAAAGATAAACTTAACCTCTTGGTCTAACACTCCACAACCCATCTCCTCATTGTTATTGTTAGAAATGGAAATAGGGATATCAACCAATAGTTGCTCCTCTTTACAAGAGTCTATACTAGGGAATGAGTTAAGTAAATAGTGATAAAATTTTATTCCCTCCTTTTTAATTTATTCTTCCTTCATGATTCTTCTACCATATTTTCTAATTATTTTATAAAATTTATTGTTTCTTCTACTCTTGACTTATTGGTAAAGGAATTTAAAATCTATATCCCTTTTTTTCAACCACTAAACTCTAGATTTTTATTTCCAAAAAATCTTCTCATTTTCAAGGATTTTACGAAGCTAGCATAGGGCCTCTTTCACTTCCTATCAAAGTTATTTATAATATCTATTATATCCATTACAATCTAGTTATTGTTGAATTGCATGTAGTTTTTCCTTAGCCTCCTTTCTTTGTTAAAACATATTTTTAAAAGAATACAATATTTGATGTCCCTCTTAAAATATTTTTTAGTTTCTTGACTAACATGTACATATAATTATCTTCAACCCTGATATGTCATCAATTTTCAATATTTCCCTTAATATCTAGGTGTAGGGCTGTAGACATGGAAAATGTTCAATTCGATCCAATGCACTTGATCCTGATTACTAACATCATTTCTTTCAGAATCACACTCTTAGCTTAACATCACTTTTTATCCCTTAATTAATAAATTGTTATTTATTTTATTAAGTCATTCTTCCCTATTGATTAAATTAATCAATTTAATTTAATTAATCCCTAAAGTCTTCTTATTAAATTAAATAAATTAAACCTTATTTAATTTAATCTAACATTATCTCCTTTAGTTAAATAAATTAAATTATTTATTTAATTAATCCTTTTCTTCTCAATTCTGATTTAAATCAACTCATAAATTTGAGTCAAAATTGTCAAATCACCTAATATCTCATTAAATTGATCAAATCTTGATCAATTTAATCTCAATCACTAAAATCCTCCAGAGAATGCAGCTTGCACATGAAAATAGATTTAATTCATTTATTAAATCTCTATTTTCTCTCAACATGGCATAAAAGGGGAATATTCCCTCAAATTTGAATTCAAATTCAAAGTGGACTTGGTCCTTCCAACAAGGCATTTATTTCATCCAACAAGGGGCCTTTTGCATTGAGCCAAGTGGTCATAACTCCATTTGACTCTCCTTCCACCTTGTCATTTCAACATTTTGAAAATTCAAATTTATGCATTTATGGGCACTTTGATCAAAACTTGCACAACCATCAACCATTAACATTGTGACAAGTGGCATTTGAGCCCAATTGGTTGGGACCTTTCGTCATTACGACAAGCTATAAATTAGGGGCATATCAACTGTCAACACCAAAAGGCGAACCTCTGCAGGAGCCCATGAACAAATCTCATCTCAAAAAGTTTTATGCCTAAAAACTTGCATGGTATAAAACCAAAAAATTAAAAAAAAATCAAAAAAATATACTGAAAAAATGGTTACCTTGATGAAAACCTGGAAAACAGGCGTCTTGGTGACCAAATGTTTTTTCAAAATATAAAAATCTAAAAAAAATAAATCAGAAAAAGGATTGAAAACAGTAAAGGAAAAAATCGTCCTTTAGTGAAAACCACTGCGGTGGCGCTTTGGGCAAGTACCTCGGTGAAAACTTGGCAAACAAGCTCCAAGCTTAAATAAAGCACTCTTTATCCACCGAGATCTACATGGTTCATTGCATTCCATCACATTTCATTAATCTCCCTTCCATCCACCCGTTCGCATCCATATCATGGCCTGATCTCGTGCTTGTATCATATTCCACCATAGTACTGCTTGGCATATCCTAAGGTCAATTTGTCTTGCCTTTATCGAAGTAGTCTATCACATGACACTAGGGACATGTTCCTGTACTTGCATCAGATCATATTCATGTATATTTGTGATCTTTCCAAAACATCAAAAAATCAAAAAACATTCAGAAAATCCAAAATCCAAAACATCGAAAAATCTCAAGAAAAGTCTTCAAAAAGTTCATCATATCTAGTCTTGTCAATATTTCACCTTACCGAACTACATCGTCTTTGAGCTTGAACATAGGCAAGGTTGATCTTTGATCATCCCCCGAGACACCCTAGGTCAATCCTTAGGTGTCTCTCGCAATAAAATGGCAATCTATTTGCCCATCTATCTTTTCATTGAGTCAAGTCTGTTGTTAGTCGAACTACGTGGTCTCCGCATGTATAATGTAGACAAGTCTAATCTATGGATCAGCTCCCGAGACCCCTAGGATAGGTCTTTTAGTTAGTCTCTTCATCGTAAATCTCAAAAATACCAAAAACATTTGTAAAACATCTCAAAATACCAAAAACAACCTCAAAAATATCTAAAAAATCCAAAATGGTGCTTTCATCTCATCTCGCTTTCACCCGCGATTATCATCACTCATAATAAAATCAATCATCACCGTCATCCTTTGGAGAGTTAGTCAAAAGCAAGTCTAGCAGGTTCCAAAGTGAACACCCTAATCGTAAAAGTCTCAAAGTCTAAGTCAGTAAGAAAACAAGTTGATAAACTCAGAGTATCAATAGCTTATCACCCAACCAGTTTCACCAAAACCCTGATCACAACATGTCTTAGGATGAATCCTTCCCATGATGGACATAAGCATTGGGTATCTCACAGTAGTTTAAGTCTTGGCTAGTGGTATGAAGAATATTAGCTTGTTTGTTTACTCTATCTTGGTCTTTATGACTTATCTTATTTCACACTCATTCCAAGGACCTCTCGATGATGCCTAAACAAAACAAGTTTAGAGAGAAAGGAATGGGGCAATGATCAATATCTTTCTTATCTGCTGTACTTGTGGGATTACTCTTGTAAAATAACCTAGTCATGCGTGCTTTGTTTGGTTTGTAGGGAGGATGTTTTAGATATCTTGTTGACCACATAAGAAAGATTGCTTTCCTATGTTTTGGTCCAAGATGTTTAAAATGTTTAAACTACATCCCGAATGAGGTTCTGTATGCTAAGTGTGAACAAGAATACTCCTATGTATTTTTCGGGTCAAAGTCCATCACATTAGGTACCACGACATCCTGGTTCTTTATACCTTAATGCATTGTACCTATGTGTGTTATCAAAATATAACGTAATTGGCCCTTTGAAAATATTGACTCCTGGTAAGCAAATCACTACCATCCTAAAATAACTTGTGGGACCTCTCTATCATATTTCCATACTAACAGGGGATCATGACAGTTAATCAAAACATCGCCAATGCATACATCCTACATCCACAAAATCATTAGCATGTCATATCATATAGATCATACAACATTATCATCATTTTAAGTTATAAGGAATAATATAGATTTGTTATTCTAAGCATCTTAAGAAAGCATTGCATTCATGTCACATCATACATTGAATCATTAGGGACATAATAAAAAATTATTAGCATCCATTATCATCATTACTCATTTGCATATCATTTATCAGTTGCATTTTATACACCATCATAGGATCATCATCAAGAAAACATAATAAACATACAAAAATAAATGCATCCATTAGAAGCATACATCATATCACATAAGAAATAGAAGCATATCATAGCACATAGGAAATTAAAATGCATCTACATATCATACATAACAAAACATATCATAAACACGAATCATCTCATATATATATCATCAAAAGCGTACAACTGTCATGGTACAAAAAAATGGATCAAGTGTACAATCAAATTACATGATACAAATAGGGGTAATAATCAGAGCCCATGAATCAAAAGATGAATAAACTGCCTGTGATCGAAGGGCTAGCCCTATTAGCTATGCCCCTCACCCTCTAGCCTATCACTGTGTGCCTTTGGCAACCTCATATCTATCTATCGAGAATAGTCTGGCACTCGGCCTGCTGCTGGCACTGCCTGTCTATAATGTTGCTGATAATACTCGGCCTCTCTGACTATCTCTCTGTAAGCTCACGTGGAGACTGATCGGCCCTGAGATGATGAAGCCAAAATATCCACCTGCCTCCGTCGACCAATCTCTTGGTCCCTCTTGGACCAAGCCTGGTCCCTCTCAGCAGTGACTGTCACAACTTGTTGTCGAGCCTCATCCCTCTCTGCAGTCAATACCTGAATCTGAACCTGCAACTATTGGATCAGTGTGTCTCTATGGTCTGGCTGCGCTGATGGTTGTTGCTATGGGACTGCTTTGTCCCCATCTCTCGGTTGTTCAACCCGTGCCTCTACCTATGGAGGTGCCTATTGTGCCTGATCTTTGGGACGTGTCTGATGAGGAGGTGGCCCACCTCCTCCTCCATCTCTGTCACCTCTCCCCCTTGCCCTCTCCCCCTGCTAGCTGATTTGCCTCTAGGCCTCCGTCATGGAACTGCTGCATCGGGAACTGTCAATCTTAGAGGAGGCCTAAACCAGGCTCTGTACGCCGGAGTCACCCTTGCATCTGTTGGCCCCTGATCATACGACCATGGTCAAACCACTAACTGTCTGAAAGAAGACACTGCTGCCTCAGCTGTCGGGATGGGCTAGCCCCATGCCGTTTCTCTTGTAGTACGGGCGAAGATCACCACGTACTGATCATCAAGCCTATCCCGCATCTCTCCAAACTTGTGGGCCACCCTGCCTGGGAGATATCGCTCTATCATGGTATGCTCCCGACCCTGCATCCATCTATCCTGTCTGGAAAAGAACAACTGCTATGTATCATCATACCATGGGCCTATGCCCATCCAAGGCCTCCAGATGAACTCCCTCATCTCATCAAGAACTCATCACCAGTGTGCAAGACCACCTGTGCCAGTGTGGGTAAACTGAATCTGTGCCCCACCATACCTCCAGACAACAAGATCATCAATATCGAGGACAATTGGTGTGACATCCAGACGAAGCATTGGGATCCGCTCCCATGCCCAGATGTGTAATAAAGTAACTCCGGCCCCAAGAGCCCGACTGTCCATATAAGAAAACTCATGCAAATCCTTGTATAGGGAGGCCATCATCACTGGCCCCCAAGCAAAAAACTCTCGCTGGACGCACATCCGCTACCACGCTAATCCCCAGCCCAAACTAAAATATCAGCCTCGCCAATCAGGTGCCACAAGACCAAAAATAATAGAAACAACAATCAATCTATTGGTGGGCACTCTACCCCGGTATCGCTCTAGATTAATTTGTTCATTAGAAAGGATGAGCTCATCAACACCCATGACATCGAAGCAGGCATCCCTGCCCTCCTCTGGATTGTAGATCACTCTGGCTCCATGGATAGGTAATCGAAGAATACACTAGACATCCTCAAGAATGATGGTGGCCTCACCAGTAGGAAGATGGAAGGAAGAAGTCTCATAGTGCCATCGCTCGGCCAAAGCAGTCATCATATCTAAGTGTGCCCGAACGAGAGGGACATATGCAACATACCAAAGGCCAAGGATACCAAGCTGCTCCTAAAGATATACATGCATACCCTACAATCTACTGAGCACCAGCCATCTATGCTCCCTTGAATGAAGAACATCGAGATCCTCTTGCGTAAGGGAAACCATCGCGTCAAGTCTCCTAGAAAAATTTGACACCCACGCTGAATTTTTGCATTTGAAACAACAAGTGCAGCGCTGTTTTCAAATGTGGCGTAGTTTGTAAAGTTCTAAACTATGCCGCGTGGCGAACTTTGAGAACCCTATTCCCCTAATTGTGTCACATGACGCTCTTTGTGCATGCGACCTGATTTCATTGGCGAAACCCTAATTTGTTAACTCCACCGTGCTCTTTGCATATGCAGCCTTGTTTAGGACTGCATGCCACCAATCAAGCATTTTCAGTGGCGCCATATAGCGTCGCGCAACTCAAAATTAAATTAGACCCTATTTAATGCATGAAAAATGAGAAAATTAAAAGTCGGGAAACAGGTACATACCATGGGTCCTGCGACACTGGCCGTTGGTGTACTCGTACTCTCTCCAACACGTGCCTAGGAAGCTATCATTGTGCCAGCTCAATCAAGGCTCAGAGCTCAAAGTGCAGAAAAATTATAAAGGCTAAATGTGCAAATGAATTGAAAGTGACCTCTTAAGGTCTATTTAAGCTTGAAAATTAGGGTTTTTTGACCTAATTTGGCCATCTAACTAGGGTTTTGGTCCCCCAATCTCGTTTTTGTCCAACCGAGGGCTATTTTGCATCTTTTTTGGCGTTTTAATGCATTTTTTTGGCATTCTGGGGCATTTTTCAACCTGTTAGGCACCTTGTCCTCTTTTTTTCGCGAAATCATCCAAAAAATCAAAATTTTCGTCCGATCTCTCGAGGGGGCAATATACCAGCATAACCCTTCTGCTAGGGCAACAGTGGGGCATTTTGAAAAAATTGAGAAATTTTGAACTTTGATCACAACAATTTATTCTTTGAATCAATGCAACAAGTACATTGCTTCAAAGAGGGGAAAAATGTAGACATGGAAAATGTACAATTCGATCCAACGCACTTGATCCTGATTACTAACATCATTTCTTTTGGAATCACACTCTCAATTTAACATCACTTTTCATCCCTTAATTAATAAATCATTATTTATTTTATTAAGTCATTCTTCCCTATTGATTAAATTAATCAATTTAATTTAATTAATCCCTAAATTCTTCTTATTAAATTAAATAAATTAAACCTTATTTAATTTAATCTAACATTATCTCCTTTAGTTAAATAAATCAAATTATTTATTTAATTAATCCTTTTCTTCTCAATTCCAATTTAAATCAACTCATAAATTTGAGTCAAAATTGTCAAATCACCTAATATCTCATTAAATTGACCAAATCTTGATTAATTTAATCTCAATCACTAAAATCTTCTAGAGAATGCAACTTGCACATGAAAATAGATTTAATTCATTTATTAAATCTCTATTTTCCTCAACATGGCATAAAAGGGGAATATTCCTTCAAATTTGAATTCAAATTCAAAGTGGGCTTGGTCCTTCCAACAAGGAATTTATTTCATCCAACAAGGGGCCTTTTACATTGAGCCAAGTTGTCATAACTCCATTTGACTCTCCTTCCACCTTGTCATTTCAACATTTTGAAAATTCAAATTTATGCATTTATGGGCACTTTGATCAAAACTTGCACAACCATCAACCATTCACATTGTGACAAGTGGCATTTGACTATTGGTTGAAGGTTAGTCCCACATTGCTCAAATCTTGCTCTTTCCTCCAAATTGAAGTCTATAAATGAAAGGTTATTTCTCTCATTCAACATCCACAATCTCATGCAAAGTTGCCCTCTTCATATTGAGAGTTAATTTTGCCCATTTCTCTTCAAGTATTCATAATTTTCACAATATCATAGCTAGGTTATGCGAAAATATCATCAAGGAGATTCAATCATCCACACATCATCAACATTTGCAAATAAGGAGTTGGGAAAGAGCCAATTTTGACACATCAATTGGCACCAATTCCCCCATGGGATCAAGAGTTTGCTTAGTTTAGATAGATTTAATTTGGTTTATTGCATTGTTCCTCATTTTCCTTTCTATCTAAGTTTTGTAAATGGATTTCATGGGGAATCCTTGTTTTCATCTTGCATATTAATCTAATATTGTGTTTGTTTGTTGTATTTGTGCAGGTACAAAACTAGGGTTCACAAGGGCCCACATAATCCGACACATAAAGAGATATGATTCTTAATAATTTTAAATACATTAATGTATATACTATTGTAAAGTGTTATAAATAAAGGTATAAAATCCTTGTAACAAAATTCTCATGGTTAAAATTTAAATATAATTTTACTTCTAACCTTTATGCTCCTCATCTTATCGAACAACAAAAAAAAATGTGTAGATGCAATAGATTGGTAGATATAATTTATTTTAAATAGAATTGTAGTTGTCACATGTTCATATAACTAAACCTAAATTTATTTCATTCCTAATAGAAATTAAATTTTTTCTTTTATGTTATGAATTTATTTAGCATAGATCAAACCATGATTACATCTTGTAGCTTATTCATTATTCTATCTATTTTTTTTTCTTGATTTCTCAAAAAAATGGGCATTGAGAGCTACTAACATATTTATGTATTTCTTATCAAAGAATGCCTTACAAAAATTTAATTATATAAAAGGCAAAAATAAATTCAAGCAAAATTTCATTAAAATAATTTATTAAAATATATGTACAATGCTCATGACTAACAATAATTATTGAACATTGATATAATGCTATAAATGATTATCATATCCTAATAAACAAACTCATTATTAAAAAACCATGGAAATTGTCATTTTTGATTCAACGACCTTTATAAAAAATTAGTTCTAATGTATGAAATAAAAATAAAGACTTTGATCATATAAAAAATTACATTCAAATTATAAAAGGGGTTCTAGCACTTTGCTATCAAGCTACAAATAATTTTCATGTCCTTTTAATGTTAAGCTTAAATGCAATCAACCAACTCAAAAAATTACAAATACAACTAGCACTACAAGCCCTACTAAATTTTTGCTATGATGGCATTCTATTATATGAATTTTTAAACACCTTGTTGTTTGTGCAGATAACAATCCATAGCTCCATCTGTTGTTTGAACAGTGTATTGGAGAAAATACATTTATTCAAATTTTGTGTCAGTTGCACATGTTGTGCATTGTGCAACATCATTGTTTGATGTTTGTGTAAAAAATCCCTTTGTTTACATGATGTGCAAACTGGTTCGTACTGGGGAAAGTGGAAATTTTTAGGCCTCAGTGTTGCAGTCACCTAGAATGGTAATGCACATGCAATTAGTGATAAATTACAACAATGCAATTTCAAAAGTTTTTACATAAGTTATAAATAGCATCACAATAGTAGGGCACACATGACAAGTGCTTTGAATACAAAGTGTATACTATTATGTAAGACATACATTTTTTAGGTGTTTACTTCCATTCTTGAGGACTTGAGTGGTTCTAGGGAGGATTTTGTAGATGCATCATTGAGCTCGTCAATGAAGTTGGACTACGTTGTTCGCATTAGACTTATGCCTTTTGCCCAAGTACAAACAATATTCTTGAACAATATGAGGGGGGGTTTTGCTGATGCTAGCATTAGTTGAGGTGTGGCATAGAGCTTCACATATATATACACATAAACATGTACACATACATATATATACATATGTATATACATACATATATGTATAAATGCAATAGTAACCTTGGAACTTCTAAGCAAATTCTTCTTTATCAATATGTAAACAACACAAATTTTGCCAAGAAAAAGGATATTATGCTTTATCCATTTGGTCCAAGAAACCAAAGGACAATGTGCAACATCCAAGAACAAAAGGATATTATGTTATATCTATGTCTTGCAGCAAGTGAAAGTACGAAGTGCAATATGCAAGAAAATTATTTTT
Organism: Sequoiadendron giganteum; assembly: GCA_007115665.2. Taxonomy (NCBI): domain Eukaryota; kingdom Viridiplantae; phylum Streptophyta; class Pinopsida; order Cupressales; family Cupressaceae; genus Sequoiadendron; species Sequoiadendron giganteum. The sequence goes on from CM021109.1 coordinate 585,576,433, forward strand.
TCTCAATTCCTAAGGAGTAGTAATTTTGCAATGTCCAAGGCAATTCCACTCTCTCAACATGTAACTAGCAACAATGTTCCAAGGTCCATGGAAACTATACTTTACCAAATTCTTGCAACAAAATTGTATTTGCAAAATTACAAATTTCTTTGTTATGATTAAAAACATAAGCAAAACTTTATAATACAGACTTTTGTGACTGATTAGTAGTAACCAAAACAAAGTAGTTGTGACCAACATCAATGCCTAGATAATCATAGAGGTTTCCAATTTTGTGAGGCTGACCAATTTCTATAGGTTCCACTTTGTGACCGTGAACACCATCCCGCCAAAGGTTTCTTCTCTAACGCACTTGATTCCTATAGCAAAACAAGGTCCATTACAAGTAATTGGAAGCAAATGATCAAGTCCTTTTATGCATAACTACAAATATAAGTGAAATATTGATTGAAATATGCAATTACCAATTATACAAAATATCTTTGATGAATGACACTGTAATAATATAGAAGAAAAATATAACAATAATGGATAAAGCATAAAGCAATACATTGGTTAGGATTCTAAAACCATAATGCTTATTGTACTATGATTTAGATCTATGAAAGATCTAGTTTTAGACTTGGATTTACCATTTAGTAACTAGAGCTTACTTTGATCTAGTGTAACTGAATAAGCATTTGGGATTTTGCCATCAATGACAACACCATCACGATTACATAGAGATCCACTTTTGTCAAGTGTTTTCCTAAGGACTTGCACACAAGCAGGAAAAGGAAAAAGTACAAAAAGGCTAAAGTTGCAAGGAATAGCACAGGAAAATAGCTTTGATGCATGACTATAATTGTAATCTAATAGATTTTTTATATTTAACCACAACAATTTTCTTGCATAAAAAATAGGTCGCGATTGTATAAAATAGGAATAAAAAATAGAGTCAACTTGTAAATTTAGACTACATTACCTCATAAACTTCATCTCCTATGAATTCACGTATGCAGTAGATGATTCGAGTAACAACTATCACCTGACAAGAACAAGGCACCTATCAATCTTAATAATAAATAAAAAATCTGTATAACGATGCATTCCAATTTCCAACACTCAGAGTTAGCACCAGTTTTAGACAAGGCATGTGAAATACTATGAACAACACCACCTATCCAAATTTTTTTTTGTAGTGAAGACATGTGTATAGTAAGAAAAAATTAGCAATAAATAAGCCTATCACAATTTTCTATGCAACAATGAGATACTCACAATTACAAAATTTGAATAGTATAATTAAAAGTAAATGGGAAAGAATAAATATGTTACATGAGTATAATCTAATTAAACTCTCTATTTTAAGATGGAATTTGGGCCATTTTTTGGCAATTTACTCATTGGCTCTTGGTATCTTGCTCATGCTTTTGTATTTTCCCAGTTGCAAATTAATCTTTCAAGTAAGAAAAGGAAAAATTTCATCAATTCCTAATGTTTTGTTGCTATTGGAAATATTTCACGACTTTGTAATGTTCTTTGATATAGTCGTGTCTTCACACCTAGTATTTTGTCAATGCGTAGCATATGACCAAGGATATTTTGTGTTTATTAGTCCCTAATTTTCATTTATTGTGAATAGACTGAAGTGCAAACATCATTAATGGCTTATGGTGTGTTCGTACTAGGACAACAAGCACAAGTCTAATGCGAACAACACAATCCAACTTCATTGATGAGCTCAATGATGCATCTACAAAAGCCTCCCTAGAACCACTTAAGTCCTCAAGCATGAAAGTAAAAAACTAAAATATTTACGTCTTACATAATAGTATAGGCTTCTAATTCAAAGCACTTGTTATGTGTGCCCTGCTATTGTGATGCTTTTTATAACTTCTGTAAAAACTTTCGAAATTGCATTGTTGTAATTTGTCACTAATTACATCTGCATTACCATTCTAGGTGACTAGAACACTAAGGCCTAGAAATGTCCACTTGTCCCTATACGAACCAGTCACATCATGCAAACAAAGGGTTTTTTTTACACAAACATCAAACAATGATGTTGCACAATGCACACCATGTGCAACTGACACAAAATTTGAATACATGGATTTTCTCCAATGCACTGTTTAAACAATAGATGAAGCTATGGATCGTTATCTGCGCAAACAACAACTATGAAACAACTTCCCCAAACTAGCTGCAATACCATTTGAAGATTACAAGAAAGACATGTCTGTAGTAATTAAATTGTTATGAAATTTTCAATTACAAGGAACATTCACACTTGGAATGGATAATTGCATCATAGGAATTGTCACAGAAGGAAACACCATTACATCTCCACCAAGTTGAAAAAGTGTTTGCAGCTTAGCAGAGGTGCTTACCTTGTAGTATTGCAATTTTGCTTGTCAATCTTTCATAGCATATTGTAACAACTACATTGTGAAAAACATAATGCTAATTGTTTGTGATGCAAGATCTAAGCAGTACAACATAGCAACATAGAACAATGTCAAGAAGCAAGATGTCAAAGAACCTGCAAAACATGACTGTTGTTGATGATATCAAGTTCCTATATCTTTTACACTGTCATTTCATTTTTAATTTATGTCCCTCTAATGGTTTAATCTTTGTTGTTCCTTGGTTAAAAACACAAACCTGTGTCACACTTTATAAAGGAATCGACCAATAGCAAAAAAAAATTTGAACTTCGACCACATAAAAGTGTTCTTTATGTTTTGAATTTCAAAATGGTGTAAACTAATGAAATGTAGAAATTTTGATGAAGTTTATTCCTGTAATTTTTTAATTTAAAAAAAAAAAAATTCATTATGTTTTTATCAATTTAAGGACGAAATTTGGAATGCTGAAAATTTTAGAAAAGAGTGACTTCACAAGCTGTCAAGAAACAAATTGAAAAAAAAATCATTTCTCCCTAATTTTTTTTCTCCAAATAGGTAACTTTAATATCTTGTGCAAGGAGAAAAAAATAAAAATTGATGTATATTTTTCTCGTAATAACATTTTAAAGTCAAACATGTCAGAATTTGACAATTTTCACGGGATGTCAACTATTTTCAATTTTTTTAATCATTTTCAAAAAATAAATTATACCCTTTTGAAGAAGACTCTCTCCTCTTGTGCCCCATATAAGTTTTTATTTATTTTTAATATGTTTTACTATTTTTAAAAATTTCTAATCAACCTCTTTTTTAATTTTAACAACCTACTTGCATTATTTTAAAAATAACACATATTAAAACTAATCAAAATATTAAAAAAATTATATATTTGGATTCACCACTACCAGCTCTACAAAAGGGTATTTTTGTTTTTTGTAGAAAAATCATTTTGACTAGAGAAATACTCTGCCAAAGTTGAGTGTTTCAGAAAATTCTGAAAAAGGTGAGTTGGCTACCATGTAGGATTCCAACTAGACATGCTCGACTGAGCATGTTTTGACTGAGTAGGTTTCAGCCGAAACCTGCTTGGCCGAGAATAGCTCGGCTGAGACATAACCAACCGACAAGTACTCAACCGAAAAAAGGCCGATATAAACAAAGTAATTATTTTCTTTTAATTTTTCAACTCAAGTAAATTCGATAAAATACATATTTTGACCAAGGAAGGCTTATTTCGACTAAGGAAAGCTTATTTTGACAAAATAAGGTTTATTTCGACATTTTAAAAGACTTATTTCGACATTTTAGAAGGTTTATTTCGACAATTTAAAAGATTTATTTCAACAAAAGAAGGTTTATTTCGATAATTTAGAAGACTTATTTCGATAAAAGAAAACGTATTTAGACAATATTAGAGCTATATTTGAAGGTACATTGATCTTCAACTTATTTAATTGATTATATCTTTATTTTCATGAATGCATTTGAAGTTTGTTTTCACTATTTAAATTCTTAGATTTCATTATTATTGATCACCAATTCTATGTTCTTCCATTCTTGTTCTTACATCCTCCTTATACCCATGTTTTATTAAATTTACCTTTGCCTTTACTTTTATTTCCAACTTGGACTTATCTTTTATATGTATATATTATTTTTCTATTTTATGTTTTCCATGCTTATGTTTATTAGACGTTCATTTAAAGTACTCAGAATTTTTTGATCTTTGCCTTAAAATTTTGGTTTCTCATGTTGCCTCATTAATTCTTAAATTTTCATGCATGTATTGTGATAATTTTTGAGCATGTACAACTTTAAAGATATCAAGTTTCCACAATCCATCTTGTTTGTTTGAATCTGATTTCTGGATTTGATTGTGTCAATGTTTTTCCATCAACGTTTCGAATCACACTATGTGATTCATCATCAGGATGAAGGAGTGTTGAAAGATAAGAATGATAAGTAGCAGACCCAACAAGAGCTAAAAAGAGAGAGGGAGGGAGAAAGGGGGAACAAAGTTCAAGGCAAATGAGGAAAAAGACAAAGAAAAATAAGAGGAAACAATAAAGAACAAAACAAAAAATAAAAATAAAAATTTAATAGTAATAATAATAAAACTCCTCAAGCAATATAACAAGAAAAGCTAATAATAACTTATTATTAATAATAGTTTGTTATAACAAAAAACTATTAAGACTAAATATATTCATAATAGTCAAACACTATTATGACTAATAGTATTTGATTATTAAGAACAAAAATAGTCAAAAATTAAAACCATAATAGTTAGATTCTATTAAGACAAATAATAGTCATAATAGGCATACCCTATTAGTCTTAAATTAATCAATACCTATAACTAGGTATTAATAATAGTTTGTTATATTATTAATAGTCAAACACTATTAAGACTAATAATAGTCATAATAGTAAAACACACCAACTATTAGGCATAAAATTGTCTTAATAGTAAAAAACTATTAAGACTAATACGAGCAAAACTAAATACAAAAAATAACAATCAAAACAAATTAAAAAGAAAATCCACTAAAACAAGATCCAAAAGAAAAGTAGGTTAAAGCCAAGAAATGCAAAAGGCGAAGGAAGACACAAATGAGAGCAACTTTTCCGCAAATTATTATTTGACTATTGATTATTTTCTTTGATGCTATATATATGGTCATGGACCACACTTTTAGATCTAGTTACCACATAGACTAGAGGGCATCATGTGCATTCCATTACATCTTAAACCTTGAGTCATCATGTTGCATCTTCATATTATGGGAATCACATGTCTCTATCCCTTTACATCTTATGCTTATATGGTTATATCCTTACATTTTAGGTCATTAATCCTTCCTCTTGTTAACATAGTGTGATTTTATTTGCCACATCCTTGCATTTAAGGAATCATGCCTTGAACCCCTTTGTAATATTATCCTTTCATTGCTAAATAAATTTTCATAGGAGATATATATATCTTGTTTTCTCTCTTTCACATCAAATATAAGTGGTGATCTACACATTTAGGTATATATCGAGCTCACGATGTTTCTCTTTCTATGTTTTATAGTACTCATTTTATTAAAAAATCCACATATATTTCAATGCACATTTAGTGGCGATCTAGTAAGTGATGTCATGATCTAGCACGTGCATCTAGTTACATTATTTAAATATTCTCAAGTGATATATATTCCAAATATGCTCATGATATGTTTGCAATTTATGTATTTTAAAAATAAATTTTAATTGATGAAACTTTTTTCAAGTGATATATATATATATACACCAAATATGAGCTCATGATATACCAAATTTTCTCATGTGATGTGTTTGTAATTTATTTGAATGTTTTTTTTACTTTGGATTTAAAACAAATGAACAATTTAAAATTTAGTGTTAGATATTTATGCAATATTAACTGTACATGTTTCATTGAAAGCTCATGTGTGTACAAATTTTTATGCAGGTGAATTCAAATTTGAGTACAATTTGTGATGGAAAATCCAAGGATTAGATCGAGGAAGTATGATTGAACATGAAGAAGACAGAGGAAGAGAAAAGTGGGTGAAGGAACATCTACTGAACAACAACCCATGGAAAATATTGATGATCAAGGTGACATACATGTACAAGAACAAATTGAACCTAAAAATATAAATTTTTTGGACTATGGTATGGAAAATATGGAGATGGATGATGATTCTCTTTTCAATAATGTTTTCATCTGAAGATATGTTATCTAAAATCACATTAAAATTACACTCTAAAAAAATATGGGATGATTTTTTTGAAGAAAAATCTCTAATTGGAAGAGCACGGTTAGTTGCAAAGTTATTTAGATGAAAATAAATGACCCATGTTTTGGAGTTGTTAGGGGTTGATAATAGGAAAAGGTCATCAGATTTAAAACAAATAATTGTTGAAAACTTGCAAGAAGCATTGGAATGTATTGAAAATAAGAGTCGATCTAGAGATCTAAGTGTCGCATGTAGAGCGTTGATGACTGTAATTTCTAGTAAGAAATTATCACATAGAAGACAAGTTCAAGAAATTTTTGAATTACTAAATGTTTCTAGGAGATCTGTTCAAAGGTATATTGAAAAGATAAATGAGATAGATGAAAAATTTGAGAAAAAAATGGGTAAATATTTGTAGGGTTCCCCGAAAAGATAGAATTTCAAAAGATGTAAAGAAACATGTGGTTGAATATTGGACCACCCACTCTCGTGTTTCTTCCAATAGAAGGGATACTATACAAATAATAGTTGAATATGGTACAAAAGTTTCTCATCCAAAACATTTTATAGATACAACGCAAAGTGAACTTTTGGAAGCATTCAAGCAAGAATATTCAAATGTGAAGATTTGTCAAAGGATGTTTGAGACACTACAACCATCATTTGTACGTATAAATAAAGTACACAAAACTTGTTGTTGTCGAAATCATGTTGAATTTGATCTACACCTACAATCATATAGAAAAGTCATGGAAGCAATTGATCGAAATTTAGCCATCTCTGGAAGTACAACACAATTTGTGAAGTCTCTTGTATGCAAAAAATCAGAAGATTCAGATGAATTCAATGTTCCGTGTATAAAAAATGTATGTAATGATTGTGGAGATTTGAAGGATCTTTTACATGTTGACAATAATGAAATGCAAGTTATTTGGAAGAGATTTGAATATGAGACATACTTAACAAAGTCAGGAGTTGAGGCCAAAAAAATTGTTCTCAAAGAGAGTGGATTGTCCTACAATGAATTCATGAGTAAATTTTACAATATCATATATCCACATATCCAACATTGTCATGGTGCAAGATGGAAAGCTAAGAAATTTCGTGATTCAAAGAATTGCATTACACCAGGTTGCATTCTCTCTATTGTAGATTTCTCTAAGAACTATACATTTAGTCCTCAAACCAAGATTCAAAGTCAATATTATCATTCAGAGCAAGTTGCAATCTTTGTGCAAGTTTTGTATAGGCATGCCAAGTTAGAGGTTGATGGAATACAAAGTAACAAAGATGATCAAATTATCATCAAAGAGGTTCACTTTTATATCAGTGATGATACAAATCATGATAGAAGCTATGTAGCTCATTGTTTCAAAATGTTTTTTGAAGACCTGAGATGACATGGCATAAATCAATAACAACAATGGATATGGTCTGATGGATGTGCTGGTAAGTACATTGTTTTCTTTTTAATTTTATTTATTTATAAATTTACTATTAACTTTGAGACTTAAATTGTTGAATTGCTTATATATAATTACTTTTTTGAAGCTAATTTGGTTTGATTGTAATTATTTGTAACTTCATAGGACAAATTAAGTCTGCAAAATCTTTTGTTTGGTTAAGCCATCAACATGCTAGACGCAACACCAAATTTTTGTGGAATTTTATGAGAGTGGACATGGAAAAGGAGAGCAAGATGGAGCAAGAGCATGTGTGAAGTGCACTTCGTCAACATAAACTTGTTGGTAACTTTCGCCATATATATATATGGAATCTAGAGATATTTTTTAAAAGATTAGATATATATTTAAACTAAATTAAATTATTTTAAGTTCCTTGAAAGTAATTGGTGACAAATTATGCCAACATGTGTACTTGCAGGTAATGCCATACAAAATGCAAATGAAATTGTTGAATGGTGCAAAAGTCATTTTTCTACTCGCAACTAACATACAACACACATTATTTTTAGGAAGTTATAGGTACATCTAGTCAAAATTTGTTAAAATTTTGAATTTCAAAGTTCAAGTGTACATGATTTAATTGAATTTGTAAATTTGAATTTACAGATATTGATCGATCAAATCCTTATAATTGTCAAGCAATTCATGGTATTAGAATTTTGCATCAAATCATGACAACGGGAAGTAGTAGGCCTTATGCAATTAATGTGAGAGAAAAATCATGTTTTTGTGTTGATTGCATTGCAAACAATGCAAATATTGTTCAATGTGAGAATATTAGAGATGGGTATGTTTCACGATGGGAAATGAAACAATTAATATCAATGCGTCCTTTTGTTGAAGATGACAATGTCGATGTCTATGATCCTCTATATTTAGTTGATTACGAACGTGTATCTGATTTCATTGTTACAAGTATGAAAATTGATTAATTTAGTTAAAATTGATTTAAATATATTCTATGTTTAAGTAAGTTTCAAGCATGTTTATATATATTAAAAATATATTTGCAAATTTTATATTTACTTTACATGTGGTGTGTGTACATGAGATATTTTCACTGTTGTTGCAGATACTGACAATGTGGAAGGTGTAGATTACTATCTACTAATATGTATGCAACCAAAAAACAAATTGGTGGAATCGATGATAGATGGTGATGGACAAGAGTATCCCATTGGATCAGTCATTATTAAAGGCACATATCATCAACAAATAAAGATAGATAAAAATGGTATTATATTTATTGATTATATACCAGGACAAAAGGTTCTAAATTATAGTCACTTAGTTATAGCAACACAAATAAATTTAGAAACTTTACCTAAAAGAGGACGTGCTAAACAAAAGTGGAGGTTGCCTATTGAAGATCATGAAAAGATTTTAGAGATAATTAAATATAGAGGATCTAGATTTTATGTACCAAGAGCTTCAAGTTATTTTTTGGATATATGCACATGTATGATTGGATATATATATATACTCAAACTTTTTATAGATCTAGATCTATATATTTATATTGATTGGACATGTGGCATGATTTAGAATGGTTTTTTTTTCAAAGGCTTGGTCATTTATTTTTGGAATTGTATAAATAAATTTGTTCCATGTGGAATTCTTAATTTAGTTCAAGAATCTTTGATTTCATAATTTACATTTGAAGCTCCACTTAAATATGCATGTTAGATCATATATGCTTGATACAAAACCTAGTGACTTTAAAAATGTTTTCAAACATTTTGCCTAAATTCCTTTATATCATCTATTTCCAATTGCATTTTTATGTTGGACATGGAATTATTTTAAGTTCACTTGAATCTTTGATTTCATTTGTTGAATCTTAGATCATGTATATATGTATGCAATTTACAAAACCTAGTGACTAAATTAAAAAGTTCACATTTTGCCTAAATTCCTTTAAATCATCTATTCCTTGATTGTATTTTTATGTTTGACACGGAATTGTTAAGTTCACTTTCAAATCTTCGAATTCATTAGTTCAACTCCGCTTATATGACCTAGATTGAATATATATGCATGTAATTTATAAAACCTAGTTTATGTTCCAATTTTGCATTTAAATTTATGTTCCATGGAATTCTTAAGTTCAAGAGTATAGCGATCATTCAACTCCACAAGTATATTCAACTCCAAAATTATATAGTGATCATCCTTTTTCATATCCTAATCATCACATCCTAATTATTATTTTCATCCTAAGTACCCCCCCTCATCCTAATCATCTTTAATCACCTTATCCTAATAACCCATAACCATAATCATACCTTCCTAATTATTCATTATCATGTTCTAATAATCACCATTATAATCCTAATCACCCCTTCTTAATCATTCATAATCATCCTTAAATTTTCACCCTAATCGTAAAATTATCTTCCATAATCATTCTAATTATCCACCTTATCTTAATCATACCCAATAATTTAATCCATATAATGTCTCTAATACATCCTATCTCATTCTAATCATCACATCCAATTCATCCATAATCACTATCATTATCACCCATAATCACCCTAACTATCCCCCTAATCATGCCCCATTTATCCTAATTATTCCATCTTAATCATCCATCATCAACCTTAATCCCCATCCTTCACCATCATCTTAATATAATAACATTATCAACCTAATCCCATCCTAATCAAATCCTAATCCAATCCATCTATCCTCATCCAGAATATAATCATTTATTATCCATCTATCCATCTCAACCATACATCCAATCTCCATCCTTAATAAAAAATCATCACTTGAACATCAAAATTTGGTTAAGGTCTCAATCTTGTTCATACATCATATCCTTTTGTCATCACCCAAATCTTTCATCTAGGGACCTTATCCTTAATCCACTATCATCCATTTCAAATCCAATCTCCTAATAAAAAATCAAGACCTTAATTTGATTTCATCTTTAATCCAAACTTGATTAAGAACATTAGCCTATCTTAAGTATAGTTATAAAATCCAATCAACTCTTGATTAGGAACATTAGCCTATCAAGTAAGTATAGAGAAAAAACCTTAATCAAATCAAATCATTTTGAGGTCTTGAAAATTGATCCCAATCCTAATCCCATCCTCCATATTCATCGTCATAATTTATTCTTCTAGTCACCCAATTTGTCCTAATCATCAGGTATATTATCCAAGATCTATAGACATTACATTATTTTTGTTCTTTCATTTCTAGAGTAACAACCATGATTTTCTATAACCTTTGGTATACATAACTTACATGTATCATTTTTTGAATGTTAGATTGTATGGGTTCTCTTGGATTGGTCTTTCTTGTTCACCTTGGTGCATTGGAATAAATTCATTGTAGTGAATCATAGTGATGGTGTTTGGGGTGATTGAGATAGCTATATTTTGGCATCAATAGTTGTTTACCATGTATATCTTGAGATCACATGTAATGGGATCTTTGGTAATTATATATGGATTGATCAATTTTTAATATATAGAACTATCATGGGAAGATCCAAATACTTATATTATGTGCATAACTTGATATTTAAATATATCAATGTACAATTGCATAAATGTTCCATGGAATTCTCAAGTTAGAGAATAGAAATTTGATTTCATTTACATTCAACTCCACTTATAGCTCATCATCTAGATCACTTTCTTTGCATGCACAATAAAATTCATGTGTATTAGATTATATGGAATTCTTAAGTTCACTTGAATATATTTGATTTCATTTACATTCAACTGGACACAAGTATAGCTCATCATCTAGTTCAAGAATTCTTTGCATGCACATTCAAATTCATGTGTATTAGATTATATGGAATTCTTAAGTTCATGTATAGCATGATATATGCACAATTTACATTTAACCTATCTAGTGACTTTAAAAATGAACATTTAGAGCTAAGAATTTAGGTTATCACCTATTTCCAATTGCATTTTTATGTTCCACTTAAATATAGCATTAATCTCTTACATATTTGCATTCAAATTTTTCTATTTCTTGATCTATTTATTTAGACAAATTTATTTCTATTTAAAATTAATTGTACATGTACATATTTTTAAATTTACAAATAGCAACCATTAGATAGTCCAGTATTTTGATTTCACGATGTAAATAGATGTACAACAAGTGTGAATAAACCATAATAAATTTAAATCAAGGTACAAACTTGCTAAATAAATAAAACCATAATAATGCATGATGTAAATAGATGTAACAAGTGTTCAAACCATAATAATGTGTTTAACAAACCTATTCAAATCATAAAACATAAATGTACATGAATGTGATGTAAATCATAACAAGTGTATACCATAAAACATAAATGTACGTAATGTGATACATAAATAATAAAAGTGTCTCTAGCATAATAATCTAATCTCAAACCATAATACTGTAAAACATCTCAAAGAGAGGGATATCTAGTATGAATAAAATCATCAGATCTTTGGCCTGATCTCTTCCTCGATCCATGGCCCGATCTCTCCCTCGATCCATGGATCGATCCCTCTCCTGATCCAAGATGTGTGGATCCATGTCCCAATCCAAGCTCTCCTAATCTTTGTCCTGAGCCTCATCCCAAGCCCTGCATGTGTTCAAGTACACACATGAACTTAAATTTAAATTTTAATACATGTATACATATGTGTACATATTATCTAAACTTATACACTGTACAAGTTCAATGTGTTCAAAATTAGACCAAGTAATTACTTTTTTTATTATTTAAATGTACCTTGGCTGTGTGCTGCATGGGATCACCATCAAGTGCCAAATTTCTAAACTTTGACAAATCACCATACTGCTAAAAAAATTCAAGTACACAATTTCAATCAAGAGTTAAAAAACTAGACTTTAAAATATATTACACATATCATACATAATTTTTTAGAACACAATTATATATATATATATATATATATAAATTATTCAAGTGCTTGTCGTGCCTGATTGATGGCTCTACCAATGTCACTAAGATCACGAGAATGCAAGGACACCATATGAGGATTTGTAGCATGTACAATATTAGTGCCAAAAAGGAGTTGACTATATGTGACATGGACAAGATCAAGTGCCACAATAACCTCGGTGTGATATGTAACATCCTGATGACCTAGACAAGCTAAAATATCGATAGAAACATGATGTGCATGGGATCCTATAGGTTGTTGTGGAATATCCTCTAGAGTTGCCACCCTGTGGCTCGTATGTGTATTAGGATATCACTGTTTAATAAAGTACTATACATGTTCAAGAGGGATCCCATGATCCTCACTGATGACCTGATATGCTACTAGTAAATCCAAAACTGAGACTCTACACATATTACACAGAGTCGTATGGGTCATATGTTCAAAACCTGAAGGAGTAGGTAGATTGGCACGAATAAATGGATCATAAGATGCTGAAGTAGCCTCAGTGGGAGGAAGGATGATCCATGGGCATAATTAGTATCTACCAACTCGATTAGATGGCATCTGATCGATCTATGTCGTAATAGAGGAAATGTTATCAATAATTTGGGATTGTGTGGAGCATGTTGCTGACTCCCCTGTTGCTGCCAATTCCATATGTTTTGGTAAAACCAAAAGGTTTGGGCCAACTAATGCCCTCTTGTCCATAGGCCATGGAAAACCTGGACGTCTAAACTATTGTTTTTCAAAAAATGGCCTTTACCTTGGCCAATATGATCAGGATAAGATGTGTAGTCCACATCTACTTGTAACTGAAATTCTGCATATAACTGTTTGACAAAATATTGTGGCAAGTCATCATTGTGTGGCCACCTATGATACGCTGCTAACCATCCACGGTATATGAATGACGCAACAAGAGGATCTATACACCTCATAACCACATATCCTCTAATTCTATTTTGTCTTCTATAATGAGGGAACATGGTTAACACATTTTCGCCTGAAACTAATTTGCCAACTTCTCTCCATTTCGTTGTGCTAGTAACACTCCTAGCAAGAGACAAATAAAATTGCTCAATGGTGATATCATCATAAGGATTGAAAGATCGAATTGTCTCGATCATTCGATAAATCTCATCTCTAATAGTGACTAATCTATCTCGATTATCCAAATTGGGGGAGTTGTGAATTGTTTGCTCTAAACATCTTAGAGCAATGTCTAATCTAGCAATACTATCCTGATATAAATTTGTTCTAGCTTGAGCATTTTGATTAGAACGAGCCTGGAAATGGTGAGATCCCTCATCAACCATGATATATATATATATCTGTAAATGTAAATCTAGAGATCTACATATCATTAAAACAAAATATACATGATGTTAAACAAACTTAAATCAAATTTGAAAACTAAGACATGTATATATCATTAATTTTTTTTTATATCTAATGAGATAGTTCAAGTTATATCTATCTCTATGTTCAAGAGTTCACCTTCTATTTAACTGAGATAACATAAGAAATTTGACAACTTCAAAGAGACTTGATACATGTGTACATATATCTATATATTTATATACATGTGCATGTATATAAATGTATGTATGTGTACATGTATGTACATACATGTGGGTGTGTATGTGTATGTGTGTACACATATGTATATATGTGTATGTATGCATATATGCGTACGTATGTATGTATGTATGTATATACATACATGTACACATGTACATGACATATGTATATATATATGTACATGTGTACATATACAGACATATATTTAAACATACATACACATGTACATGTATACATATATTATACATGTACATACATACATATGTACATGTATACATACATACACACATGTACACATGTACACATATATATGCATACATGCACATATATGTATGTATAAATACATACACACATACATATATATGCATACATACATACACACATACACATATATGCATGTACATACATATACACATACATGTATATATGCATAAATGCATACATGGATGCATATACACACATACACACATACACATGTATATACATACATACATACATACATACATACACACATATATGTACACATACATGTGACACACATATACATGCATATATGTACATACATAAATACACACATACACATATGTACACACATGTACATACACATATGTATACATACATGTGTACACATGGTGAATTGGAAATTTAGGGTTTATAAAAAAGTAAATTTAGGAAAAATCTATGTATGTACATACACATATGTATACATACATGTACACATACATTTACATATATGTACACATACAACAAAAAAATGTTATAGACATTATGGGAATGTTGTTGTTTAAGCCTTTGATTTAGTTTTGTAAATATTGATAGGCATGCAAAACATGGAAGCAAATAGGAAATTGAAAATAGGCATATAATTAGATTACATAGGTATTGGTATTTTGTCTATATATTAAATTATAAGTATTATTTTATTACTTTTGATTGCTCTTTTACTATTCTTGATCTCATAAAGTGTTAATCTTATAAATTATATTAAAATCTTATGTTTACATTCAATATCATAATTTTTTTTAAACTCTTTAAAATTACATAAGTTTACAAACGTGGGAGGTGAAGATTTAATATAAAGAATTTGGAGTACATGTACACAACCCCGTGCATTGTTTTAGTAGTTTTTTCCTAGGTATATTTTGAAGGTATAGATGCCACCACAAGGTGGAATATACAATTATTACAAAAAAATGATTATATACTTAAGCATGAATTAATATTTTTGATATGTTGATATTAACATTTTTTTAAAAATGATTATAATTAATTATTTTACACAGATGGAAGTTGATAGGTTTATAAGGAGTAGATTCACTATTGAAGGATCTGACAAAAGGATATGCAAAATTGTTAAGAATATATTACAGTATAAAGAGATAGTATACATTTAGTGCAACACAAGGTGTATGTATGGTTAAAAGGGCATTGGGATTATAAATGAAAATGTAAGAATCACAAGTGAAAGATGAGGGTATATGAATGTAAAAATATATAAAAATATGCATGAGTAATGTTTGTAGGAATAAGAAAATATAAGGGTGTTGTAAATGCTAAATAAAAGGCTCAAACAATAACACGATATTTATAGTGTTTTAACAAAGGCTCAAAATATTGATAGGCAAGCTATATCAATATATCGAGCCTTTGATTTAAGCCTTTGATTATAGGCATGCTCTCCTATAAGGAATTTATCATTCACTTTCAACACTGTCAAACAGATAGAGTTGACAACACTAACTCTTGATATGGAATGTGAATATCCAACATCCAAAGAAGTTGAAATGCATGACAATGACAAGCATGTCTAATGTCAAAGGAGATTGAAGTTGCATGTGAAGATATCCTGCTACATCTACATATTGATCATGTATGATTGCAATGAGTTAAACACGTCATGTTTGTGAAAGGTTTTCACAAATTTTAAAAAGCATTCAAATATCAACAAAATTGACATGTGATCCATCTCCTGTAACAGTGACCTTCAGGTGTGATGAGAAGCATATCTCAAGGGTATTTGGTTAATGTTAAGATACTCTCTTTATGTTGAAACCCTAAGTCCTAGAAGACTATATTTATCCTAAACCCTAAGTCCTTAAAAGGTTTGCACTTTTCTTTTATTTTAAAAGTAACTTAGGCTTGCAGGTCACTTAAGATTTGATTGGACTCACCCATTCTGCCATTTCACCTTCTCTAATACCTTCATGAAGCCTGCATAATCTTCTCCAATTCACTAGAAGGGTGCACTCCTCAATGTGGGGCTGCAATAAGGGGTAATCTAGAGGCCTGCATTGTGCTTGTACAAGCTGGTACTAAAGAGGATTTGGCAGTTACTGGTAATTTAGGTTGTACTCCTGCCCAACTTGCATCTGAGAAAGGCCATCACCATGCTGCATTGTTCTTGTACATATAGAATACCTAACTAAGGGATAATGAATTGAATTTATTTTCCTTATCTTAAGTGTAACTATATTTTTCAAGCCTATGATTCTGTCATATAGCATAATAATACTTATGAGCTATTACCCAAGAAATTCTAATGAGTGGCTACCTCAAGATTAGTTTGATCAAGTAAAAATATTTTTATTAATATCAAGACATGATATAAAAAAAATTGTTCTCTTAAGAAATACTTATAATCAGTTTGTGGGGTTGGCACTATTTAAATTAGAATTCCCCTGGACTGGGTTTACTCTTGCCATCTTAATTTCACACTGGAACCTTAATTTAAGATGCCCTCTCATGTGGTTCTCATCTGAACATTATTAAACAAACTAATATTATGCCTTTAGAAGGTTCTATTATTGAGGTTCATTAGAAGTCGATATATTTCCAATGGGTAAATTACCCAACTTATATTGTTGTTGATTTCCTAACAACCAGTTTATCATATCTTAAGCAAGTTTATTTGCAATTGTAGCTTGGCGTTTATGCCAAGGTATTTCACATTTGGTGTTAGCATGAATGAAACACATAATTTCTTTTCGTAATTTCAACTATTAATGGTTATCTAATTGCTACAGGATAATGTGTGACCTGTAATTGTCCAGGATACTCCAATTTACAATTTGCATGTACAAATATTTCAGTTGCTTTAGTGCTAATATGGTGCAAATTACTACTGAAATTTAATATACATAGAGTTGATATGGTGCAAATTGCTACTGAAATTTAATATACATAAATTTCTAATTTGGTTTCTTATAGATATAGGTTTCCATTTACATCTTTTATTCAATTTGTACTGTGTATGTGTCCAAATTTAGAGTTTTTATATATCTTTCTTTGAGGTCAAGTTCATACATGGTTGCATCTTAGTTCCCAATCAATAATTGATCCTCTAGGATTGATGCTTAATTACAAGAGCATATTAAGAGCATATTACACCCAAAAAGGACCCATTATCATCACCCAGGTGTGTATTCTATGTAACATAAGAAATACTTTGGGGAAAATGGAAACGTGAACTGTTTCATGGTACTTGTAGAGGGATATCTACACATGCTAACCTTTTTTTTTTATCATATTTTATCATATATAAACCCAAAACTAAAAACCCTAAATTGAAAACCCCAAATTTACATTTCTATAACCCAAAATCGAAAAACCCCAAATTCCCAGTTCACCATTAACGACTTTATAACATATACATTTCTATCACAAAAATCACAAAATTCCATATCAACAAGCATAAACCCAATAAAAATCCAACATATATCCTTTGGTTCAGAAAAAAATTCCAAAATCACAAACACCTAGACGTTACCCGCCAAGCATACATGAAGAAAAATGTAGAAGAGAACCTGACACCAATGTGTTGGATTTGGGTCTTCTTTCTATTTATTGACGCTTCCAAACCCTTGTTCGGTCGAGGTCCTCTCATTCTAGAACACTTTTGCCCGAGCATGCAAAATGGTTGGGCCCAATTTTTTTTTTAATTTTATTATTCATGTTTCTAGTCAGAAGGTTTTCAGCTGAGTGACTTTCGGTTGAAACCCTTCCGATCGGAAAGGTGTTGCCACGTCGACGCCAAGTCACTACCATGTGGTTTCAACCAAAAGCCACTTGGTCGAAAACCTTCCGACTGGAAGCAAATCACTCAAAACCATTTATTTGGCCGAAAGTGTGACATAGTATTGTGTTTTTACCCCCTTATCATTGAGTGCTTTTATGGGTTGATGTCTGTTGTTCAATTAAAGACTTAACATCATAATTCATAAATGTCGAGTTCTCTGTTGGCCACCATTAACAATGCAACTAATCTTTTGTCTATCACACATGCATGCCAACTGCACTTCAATCTATTAAATAAAAATTAGGTCTAGTTAAGTGCAAAATTTGTCGGTGTAAAATCTATGGCTGTTGGGAGGGTTTATAACTATCCTGTTGGTATGCATGTTGTAACAAATATCTCTGCATCATTTAAAATATCTTGTGCAGTTAGTCCCTATATTTTAAGGCAAGAGAATAATGTTTTTGGTGTGCTCATGCCTGTTAATACATTCATTGAAAATAGTGCTACTAATGTTTATGCTATAGTTTTTGGGATTATTTTATTAGGGAATTTTGGCTTTTTTTTGTAATTTTCTCATTGGTTGTTGGTATTTTTCTCGTGGTTTTGTATTCTTCTAATTGAAAATTATTCTTCGTAGCAAGAAAGGGAAAAATTTAATCAATTCCTAATGTTTTGTTGCTATTAAAAAAATTTCATGACTTTGTAATATTCTTTGTTATAGTCATGTCTTCACACTGAGTGTTTTTGTTGATGCGTGACGTTTTAATGAGGACATTATGCATTTATTAGTCCCTAATTTTCATTTATTGTGAATAGACTGAAGTGCACAAGTCATTAATGGCTTATGGTGTGAAGTTTTAAGTTTGTTGAGCAATTTGTTCATTTGCTCGACATTATTACATTGTTATTCCAAAATATAATGTTGGTTATTGGTTTTAATATGAAAATACCAACATGTTTAATTGGTTTTTTATTATTACATTGAATAAGGTTACTGGTTATTGGTTTAATATGGGAATATGAAAATAGTTAGTGGTTTAATATGGAAATATGAAAATGTTAGTCTATTTCATTCTTTTTCTACGAAGTGTTTGACTGGTTGTCCTTTGCAAGGTTTTCTGCCATGCACTTCTATTTGTGTGTTCATTATTGCACAAACATTCACACTGCAAATTGTTTTTTAGATTTTTTTGTTTTTTTGAAATATGAAAATGGTTTGAGTGGTTCTCAATTCGAAGATATTCTTTCATGCAATGGTTACAGGGCTTGATAGTCGTTGCCTAAATGCATTGGGATATGGATGCCACATCCATGCATCATAACCTGCAAATGTATTGGTTAATCAGTTAATTCAGCTTTAAAGCATGAAAGAGGGCAATTTTGTGCGACTAACCATTAATGTTTGGATAGACAGTACAAACACATGTGACGAGTGAGCAAGTACGCCATTCGTCAGATTGACACGACGTGTGGGAAAAGTCTCTGAAGCTTTTAAAACTTGGTTTTATGTTTTTTTTGGGGTTCTAAACTAGGCGAAAGCAGTTTTTCATGATTTTTAAAATCATTCCTTTGAAGTTTTGGTACATTAATTGTAATATTTTTCAACATTATATTATTGTAATAATATTAGTTGATTATATAGTTCAATTAGGTTTGAGATGTTTTCTAAAATGAGAATGGATATAATTGATATATATTTGGAAAAAAAAATTAAAAAAAATACAATATTTGGTATATTTTTAAAATTAATTTAAAATCAAAGAAGTTTAATTTTTTACAAATATTTATGAAAACAAAAATAAATAAAAATTAACGTAGATAATTATTTTATTTTACATTGAAATTATTTAAAAATAATTTTATATAAATTTATGATTAATTTTATTTGAAGAATCTTTGTATTTACTTAAGTTTTATTATATTTAAAAATATTATTTTGTTTTAATTTTATTTTACATCATTAACTTCATTTTTATTTGAAGAGTTCAAATTTTATTTATCCATAGACAACATTTGGGTGGGATTTCAAAGATTTTTTAACCATTTCAGTTATATGTATTCAAATGGATCTCATCTCTAGTTATTGAGATAAGTAGAGTTCCATTAAAATCTAATGAGTATATAGAATAAACTTGGATTTAGATGTTATAATGACAAATTGTCCATATAAAATTATAGATCATTATGATGTACAATTTATCTAAAAAAAACTTTCACAAATGCTTACATTTTTATTTTTTATTAGACTGCAGGAATCGGGTAAACTTTTTAACGTGACCGACGGCGCCCTCCACTACCACGGGAGCGGGGGTGGGGGAGACTAGACCTCATGTACCACAAGGGCGGCGGTGGGGGGGACTAAACCTCATGACCAACCTTCTGCAACAGGAAAAATTTAGCCAACCGAACTAGGGCCCCAACCCCATCATAGATGCTTATTACCTTATGCTTTGTGCACAAGAATTATTGTAAGTCCAATATAAATATATAGAAAAAATTAATTTATGTAGAATCAATTTTTAACTAACCTAATACTAATATTTGTATATACACACAACAAATTGAAATATGATTACATAAAATAAATGAACTAAACCAAAAGTAAGTTCAACTTTACGCATTAAAATAAATTATAAATACAAAATGAACTTCTCTTATCTGTCCTGTGGTCCATACATGATAGTAAATAATAACATTATACATGGCATCTTTGACCAGTAGTCAAATTAATACTCTATGATGCATTATAAATACAAAATACAGTTTTCCTCTTCCATGCATGATGATGGAAAGTGACATTACAGATGACATCTCTGACCAAAGTTTAAGGGGACCATAGAAATACATCCCTCTTTCAGGTGTATTTTATTATGTCTGATGGAAATCAACTCGTCCCTAAATAAACCCTTATTTAAGGCAAAGTTTAAGGGACCATAGAAATCTCATCTCCCTGGTTTTTCAAGTTCATATTGCTAACCTATTCACAAACACGGGAATATTACACGCTGTCGTAGGTGTTTATATTGCAGTCTGCTTTTCTCATATCAAATTATTGTCCTTCCCCTGCAAACAAGCTAAATCATGGAAATCGTATGAAATTACGAGTTAAAAGGCCAAAATGTACTAAAAGTGAAACACAGTAGTCTGGAATACGAAAAGTTAAATTTGAGAACTGTGAGCATGATGCTTTGCTTCCTGTTGGTTGCCTTTAAAATCTGTAACTGCATGTCATATACGTTGGCAGCTGCATGTCACTTGTCTGTTATTTTCAAGCGCTTGCAATAGCATGAGCCATCGTGAATGTTCACATGGCAGTCTTTTTGGTTAGACAAATAGCCTAATTTAATTGTGAAGGAAGAAGGAAGAGTTAATTAGAAGAAAAAATATGGATAAAACAAAATATCAAATGGATGAAAAAGTGGGATGTTGAGATGTCCAAACACAAATGAAAAAATAATAAAATATGTGAAAAAAATTTAAATATGTTATACGGACGAAAAAAATTGGGCGTAAAAATGATTATTATATCAAAAAATTCAATCCCACAAAAAAATGTTGATAGTTCAATTGCGAATTAATTCACATCATCTTAGGTGTGAAACACGCAGGTGGGTGGTTCTTAAAGAAGAGTGGAAAAAAAAAATGTTGATTTTGTAACAAAGGTATGGTGGAGACGGAATGACACTTCATCATGGAGTGCTCAGCCTGTAAAGACATCCGGGACAGCCATGGGGACACCGTGCAGGTTGATAATTTAAATATTCTATTTGAAAAGTCAAAATTAGACAAAACAACGAACTTCATCATCAAAATTCACTGCAGAAGGGTTCATCTGGAACAGAGTTTACAAACTGTCTAGAACCTTTCTATGAATGATATTGTGCTGTCCTCGGATCCCATAAGCTTCTTTGGACTCGTGAACGTCATTAAAATATTTCAAGCTTTGTCACAGACAAATTAAGGACTGCAGTTTATGCAGTTTTGGATGTATGGCCATCCATGCCCCCGGTGCATCCACGGGGCGGGATAGCCATTCCCATTTCGATTTGGTAGAAAACAAGTGAGAACAGGGTTCTTTTTCCTTAGACTAATTCGTATTATCTTCTCGCAACCGTTCATAATGCAAGTACAAACGCTGTATTGGATTTCTTTGTATTATTTGATCCTTTGCTGTTTACCACGCTTTTCTTCCACTGGATTGTTTCTTTTAATCTCATACTGAATCATTTTTCTTCCGAGGGTTCTTCCATTGGATTTTGCCTTATTAATGTCGATCTTTACTAATATTATTGCATCTTATATATTTTGCCCTCTGCCTCCTCACCTCCCGAACAAGCAGCCCTTTTCATTGCTCTATCCCTTCATCTTTCTCTGTGTTCAGTTCAGTTCGATTTCATGGCATCTACTTCTAACATTCAGCATGAAGATTCAGCACCATTTGCATCTACTTCTGGTGGATCCCTAACGCCTGCCTTTGTCACATACACGCCTCCCACAACTAAACTTCCCTTTGAAAGCAATAAGAGGTATCATGTGTTTCTGAGTTTCAGGGGACCAGATGTAAGAAAGACTCTGGTCGATCATCTCTTTCAATCTCTCTCCGCAGCAGGACTTAATGTCTTCTTAGACAGTGACAAATTGGAAAAGGGAGAAATGATTGGGGTGAGGTTGGAAAGAGCAATCGAGAGCAGTGCCATACGCATACCTATCTTTTCCAAAGGGTATGCGGACTCAGCTTGGTGTCTCCAGGAGGCTGCTGCCATGTTGAAGACCCCTGCCTTGATTATTCCTCTGTTTTATCATGTGGATCCAACTCATGTTAGATATCCTCAAGGGAAACACAGCCCTTATAAACAGTCGTTTCTCAGGCATTATGGTCATTCAGATCGGTATCCAACAGAAGAGGTTGATGAGTGGAAAACTGCCCTTTTCCAGATCTGTTCTTGCTCAGGATGGTCCACGGATATAACTCAAGGGTAAGCAATCAACCTCACTTTCGGCTTGCTTTTCTATATTTTGCTTAATTTTCGTTTTACAGGTGACATGCTTGCTTTCACTAGAATATAATTATCTTAGGGTTTCAAGGAAATAGGGTTATGGTTAGGGGCTGTCTTATTTACATAGGGAAATATGTAAATAATTTGTAACACTGCCACATTTTTCTTCAAATTTCAAACATCTCTGTTCTTTTTTGGTTTTCACTCTTGGGAAAGGAGTAGAGCGACAATAATTAGTAGCACCCTTGCCCTTGCAGTTACGAAGCTTGGCTGGTAAAGATGATTGTGACTGACCTGATTAAGACATTGGACAGAGTGCCATTAGAAGTTGCCAAGCATCCAGTGGGATTGGACACTGTCAAGAATTCTCTTGTTCAGAAATTAAATCTCAATCTAGTGGACGATGTAGTTAAAGTTGGAATATGGGGTATTGGTGGTATTGGCAAGACCACAGTTGCCAAGGCTGTGTACAATCAAGTTTACGTTAATTTTGAAGCTGCTTGCTTTGTATTTAATGTCCGCGCCACTGCTGCAGACCCCGCAGGCCTCACAATTTTGCAGAAACAAATTCTTGAAGATTTAATCAAATTTGATGGAAAAGTGGACTCTGTTGACAAGGGCATATCTTTGTTTAGAGATCGGTTGGGAGGAAAACGTATGCTTCTTATTTTGGATGATGTGGATGCTGTTGTACAATTAAATGCTTTAGTTGGGGATTGGCTAGCCCCTGGCAGCAGAGTTGTTATAACTTCTAGAGACCAACACATTCTCAATGTTGCCGAATGCATCCACGAGATAACTGGATTGGAGAAAAGTGAAGGTCTCCAGTTATTCAATTGGCATGCTTTCCTCAGAGCATCTCCAAGTCCCAGATACCAAAATTTGTCCGAAAAAATAGTGGAAGCTTGCAAGGGGCATCCTCTTTCATTGGAAGTGATTGGATCTTCCTTATACGACAAGCAGAATGACACAGGTTGCTGGATAGAAGCTCTTCACGACATTACTCTCAACCCAGACATTCACAAAAGACTCTACATTAGTTATAGTGGTCTTGCTGATGATGAAAAAGAAATATTCGTCGACATTGCTTGCTTCTTTGTTAGAGAACACAAAAGACTTCCCATTGTTTTCTGAAAATCCTTGTATAAGAAGGTGGATACTGCTGTATGTAATCTTTCAATGAAGTTACTGATAAAGATTAATGATGAAGGTGTATTTGAGATGCATGACCATTTGCAAGATATGGGGCGGACCATCGCTGAAAAAGAAAAACAGGGTACCCGATTATGGAAGGCTGCTCATTTAACCACCGTATCCAACGACATCAATTTCTCTCGCCTTTGGCTCAATGGAGGCACTCCACAAAGGCTAGAAATGTTGTACACACCTGGTCTTCGCTATCTTCATTTGCAGAATCTGCTTATTGAAGGCATGACAGAAGACACGCTAGCCATGCTTCCTCCAAGCTTAATATGGTTAAGGTTGACAGATTGTGACATAAAAATTAAAAAGAAAAATGCACTAAAGAAGATCCTGGGTAACATCGGGCAATTGAAGAAGCCCCCTTGTATCACTGACAACCTGTCACAGCTCCAGAATTTGGACTTGAACAACTGTACAAGATTAAATAAACTCTCTCATACTGTTGGCAACCTGTCACAGCTGCAACACTTAAACTTGACATGGTGTTCAAAATTAAATAAACTCCCTGATACAATTGGCAACCTGTCACAGCTACAGCACTTAAATTTGAAATGGTGTAAGAGTTTAAATAAACTCCCTGATACAATTGGCAACTTGTCACAGCTACAGTACTTAAGCCTTAAAGAGTGTGAGAGTTTATTTAAACTCCTTGATACAATTGGCAACCTGTCACAGCTGCAACACTTAAACTTGAAATGGTGTAAGAGTTTAAATAAACTCCCTGATACAATTGGCAACCTGTCACAGCTGCAGCACTTAAACTTGACATGGTGTGAAAGTTTAAATAAACTCCCTGATACAATTGGCAACTTGTCACAGCTGCAACATTTAAACTTGGAATGGTGTTGGAGTTTAAATGAACTCCCTTATACAATTGGCAACCTGTCACAGCTGCAGCACTTAAATTTGGAAGGGTGTTGGAGTTTAAATAAACTCCCTGATACAATTGGCAACCTGTCACAGCTGCAGCACTTAAACTTGAAATGGTGTAAGAGTTTAAATAAACTCCCTGATACAATTGGCAACCTGTCACAGCTGCAGCACTTAAACTTGACATGGTGTGAGAGTTTAAATACACTCCCTGATACAATTGGCAACCTGTCACAGCTGCAACACTTAAACTTGGAATGGTGTTGGAGTTTAAATAAACTCCCTGATACAATTGACAACCTGTCACAGCTGCAGCACTTCAACTTGGAAGGGTGTGAGAGTTTAAATAAACTCCCTGATACAATTGGCAACCTGTCACAGCTGCAGCACTTAGACTTGGAAGGGTGTGACAGTTTAAGTGAAACCTAGCACAACTTCAATACTTGAAGCGGAAGGATGGAAGCATGTGGAAGGACTACAATATTCATTGAATGCCTACCTCCTTACATAGCTTCAAGCCTTCAACCATTTCAGAGCAGAAATTCAATCAATTCGATTGCTTTAGAATGGTGTGTTAAATGCTCTCATAATAATTCAAACAATCCGATTCCTTTAGAATGGTGTGTTAAATGCTCTGATAATTTAATTGTATTCAAATTTCGTTATTCAATGTTTGCACGGAAATAAAGACATGTTCTCTACAAAAATATGATTCGTAATGGCACTGTTATTTCATTTCCGTAGAGATAGTGGAAAGAAAATCTTGGTTTACATGGAAATGGAAATGTAGAGGACAAACTAATTAGGCTACTCCAACCTCGAGACTTCAAATGAGAATGTTGTTTTACCCACGGTGAATAGTATTTGCCACTTTCGATACGTCAACAAGCCAATCCCTTTCTCATTACAAAATGGGTTTTTTTGAGGCGTTTTATGCCACTTGTGTTCTTTTCGAAAAGATTAATAAAGTTTGGAATTCAAACATTTTTCATTTTATTTTAAAGTAGGAAAATAAATTTTTATAACATTAATTATTTTTGATGTGTCATGTTTGGTAGTCTTTTGTTGTTTTGCACTTTGGTCTGGGCTAGTGGTCGGTCAATGGACTTATGTTTTAAAAAATTCAAATCAATGAAAAATATTAATTTATTCTTATAATTTTTATTTAAAAAATAGTTATGAGAGGTTCCTTTATAATTTTATAGGATAATGATTCTTTAAAGTTTATATGTTTTCTATTTTATTTTATATTTGACAAAGAAAATTCAATAAAATGAATTATTTTTTATTTTTTTAATCTCAAGTTAAATCTAGCTCTCTTATTATTTTAGAGGGTTGAGTCTTTGCATTTAATAAGACTTCAATCTTAGTGGACTCTTTGTGAACCATTGAATTTCACCATTAGAAAAAGGGTCACATGATGTCTTAAAAAATGTTAGGTATTGTTATACGCATAGACATCTTAAACATTGTTACATGCTTGTACATTTTCAATCATTGTTTGTACCATTGGATTGCTTCATCTTAGAGCACTCTTCGATTCTACTTCTAACACCTTATAATTATCCTACATGGAAATCTAAAATAAATAAATTATTAAGAGTTCAGAGGTTGTATATGATAGTTCATGTGCTTGATGATGAACCAACTAATGATGAAGTTAAAAAGAATAAGTGGATGAATATTTCTAAAGAAACTACTGGCTATTTGTGCTTGTATGTTTCTCTCGAGTGGTTGTTTTACATTGAGCATTTGGCTACACCTAGAGTTATGTAGACTACATTGTCAAATATTGCTTTAGAAAACAAATGAAATCCAAAGATATTTATTGTAAAATGAACTAATAAGTTATAATCTAAGTAGGTTTTACATCATCAAAAGCTTCATCACCAAATTCAAGTCTTTAAAAGCATAATTGAATAATTGAAAATTTGAAAATTAGATACACAATTGATATTCAGTGTTATCTCAAAGCCAGGACTTGAATATTCAATGTTTTTGTCGACCTCTATACTACGAAGAGTATTTTTGTAGGATTTTCTATGTCACTAGGAGCAAGATAAGCTTATTCAAATGGGAACCTTGAAGTCTTCAAAATCACAAGCCTTGATTGCAAAGGATGAGAAGGGTTCTAGTGGTAAAGAAAAGAAAAATAAAAGTCCTAAGAAGAACAGACAATCCATTTCCACTTCCACAAAAGAAAATAAAGATTCCTCTCCAAAGAGGAATCATCTAAGAAGGCGAAACTTAAATGTACATATTGAAATAAAATAGGGCATGATGAACAACAATGTTATTCAAAATAGATTGATAAGTTGAATCAAATTGTTAAGAAGAATCTATTTTGTAGGAAATAGCATCCTAGGTCTAATACCTGGATCACTAGGATCAAGTCTTTTCCAAGAAAAAATAGGATTCAGATCAACAAAGATATGAGTTTGACTTGCAACCTAAAAGGTGAATCAATCAACCTTGGATTTGAATCTTCTTTTTGAGGGGGCTTGGAAATTGGATTTTAATGTGAAAGAATGTTGTAAATAGGTAAACTATGAAGATGCAGGGTTTTGTTATGAATTATTACAAATTAGAAACAAATAGACAAATTTTAGTTATGACAAATTAGAAACAAATAGACAAATTTTAGTTCTAGAAATGTATAAGGTAGATGTAGGGTAAAAGCACAAAGTTGTGTCACACTTTATAAAGGAAACAACCAATGCTAATCCAACTTTTAAACTTGAATCACTAAAAAGTGGCATATATGTTTTGAATTTTGGAATGATGTAAACTAGTAAAATATGTATTTTTTAATATATTTTATGTTTGTATTTAAAAAAAAAAATTAAAAAATTATATTAAACTATTTTTTAATAAATTAACACTATAATTTAGTTGTTGATAAAATGCTGAAAAATGAAGTTGCATGGGACGTCAAACTTTTTATAGTAAATTTTATTATTTTTATTTCATTTTTTTGTGTATATTTATAACTTGAAACTTTAGTGCATGGATATATTATTTTCCAATTTTGATAAATATATATTTTAAAACAAATATTAAAATGTGCGAGAATCGAAAAATAGATGTTTCCATCGGACGTCAACTTTTGTATTAAATATTAATCTAAAATAGAAAAAAAATTATACCATCTTGAAATTGATTCTTTTATCTAGTGCATCATATTTTTTTCAATTTTTTTTAATAAGTTTTAGTATTTTTCCTTGACATGGTAATCAACCTAATATTTTGTGTTGATAACCTACTTTTAGTAAAAATAAAAAATAAAATATAAATGATAATTAAACTATTAAAATAAATATATTTTTGAAAACTACACTTATGAATCTACAAAAGGGTATTTTTATATTTTTTTTAAAATGTTATTTATATTAGTAGGATTTATTGAAACTTCAAGCTTTTAAAATAATTTTTTTTTTTGGTAAATTGGACTTAAAGTGGTGTTCCATATATTTTTAGCCAACAATTTTAGTTGAAAAATTTATGGAAGTATCTAACTTAGCTAGAATGAATCTTACTCGATCATATGTTTGATCAAAATTGATTTTTAGCTAGAAATACTTAAATTCAATAGTGCTAATAAGTTGGCTGAAAGTGTGACACAACTTTGTGATTTTAGCCTGTAGATGCACCTTTGATTTGAATTTGAGCTAGATCTGGCTGGTCTAGGGTGCAAGGATGCCCTAGACAGAGGATTTGATTCCTTAAAAATAACTTTACATGCATGAGACCCTTGGCATGTAGCTTCTCTCTCCTGGGTTTGGTTGTTGAATCTTTATCTTTTGGTGATAAAATGTAAATTTCGTGACTTGTCAATTTGTAGGGTTATGATGTATGAATAAGTAAATTGCCTTGAATCTTTCTCCAATTCACTTTAGATTTGTATCTTGCACACATGAAAAGAGGGGAAGGGTTGTTCCATATAGGGGCTTGCCTAAGTCAAACCCCATGATGGTATTTCTACCTCCACAATGGAAAAGTTGATAAAAAAGAGCTCGTCATTTTGAGGGATATAGGCTAAATGTTAAACAAGCAATGAATTGACAATTTGCTACAACTCACCACTAACAAATTTGATCTCCTTGATGGACTGAAGTCAGGCTCATCACATTCAAGGATCCATTATTGCTTGGTTTGATTTGATTTGAAGGCCTGCAAGTGTTAGTGCTAAAAAAATGAAATGCATACAAACATGAACAAACTAACATAAAACTTGACATGATGCTTGATTGATAAAATGTTGCAATACTCCTAAATTTTTTTCTCTTGACTACTCTTGAATTGATCTTTGAAACATAAAATTTCTCTCCAAAGTTGCTTATGATTAGAATTGTGAAAATAATTTCTATTTATATGCAATTAATCTAATTTTCCGAAAATTAAATCCTGATAACCGACAATTGAAATTTTAATTTCAACTAATAAATTACCGACATCGACATACTTAAATTTGGAGCCAAAATAGGCAGTCTAGGGTGCCCTGCGCCCTAGAATGGATTCCTGCATTTTAGGGATCCAAAGTTTCTGGGGAAAAATATTAAATGCCGAAAAAATATTAAATGCCTACTTTGATTTCCCATGTTTGATTTCCTGATAAATGCTTTACAACAAGAAATTATTTGTATGATTAAGATATTGGGTGCATAATTAGGTCCAAGCACATAGGGGGGAGCAAAACCTAGTGTTAAATTGTCAAGGGTGACAATTTTTGACTCTACATTTAGCCCCCACTTTAGTGAGATTATGAACTTATGCTCAAACTCACACTAAAGTAAGAATATGTCAAGAGGGGTTCAATTATAAAAATATTGAAGAGATAGGATGACATTCAATCTAGGAGGAACACACAATCCCATAGGATTCAAGATCTATGGAAATATACAACATAAGGAAAAAGGAACACACATGTATGATGTGCAATAAAACATGGAAAACACAACAAAGACACACAACATAACATAAAGATAAAATGCAAACAAACATAATGTAAACATGCAAAAGGCAGGTACGACAATCACGAAGTAGTAAGTTCCACAAAAAACTTACTAGGATCCATACCCAAAACGTTCATGACTCACAGGCTAACAAAGTCTAATATTTTATAGGTGAACCATGAACCAAGGCACCACAGGCTAGTGAAGTTCACTATTCACTAGGTGAGCCTTTTAAAAGGGTAGCAAATGAGAAACACACAAGGGCTAGTGAGGACCAATTTTCACTAGGTGTGTACCTATGTCAACCATACCAAGAATTATAGTTTGAATAATTCTAATAAGGTGCTACATAAATAAAAAAGATCTCAGTCCAACACATCACTAAGTCCAACATGTGTGAAAGTGAAGCACATAATGGAATGTATGCCCCCACCTTAAAGTAATTGAAAAACACCAATTTGTGAGCAATTGCTTTAAGAATACAATGATGAATGCAACTTGGTAAGGTCATGTGAGATTATTTGGAAAGCCCTATGCCAATGATATGTTTCTAAATAAATATAGCTCATGATGAGGGGCTAACCCCAAGACAAATCCACATAACAAGACAAAATATGTCACTGAAGGGATCCATGAATCTGGGGTCAGTATAGACCTTTGATAATATGTAATTTAATTATGTTTGGAATTGGCATCATTCCCCAGATACTCATAGAACTAGGAACACAATAGGAGAATACCACATTAATATAACAAACAAAATTTTGGGTCGACATGGAAAAGACCTAAATGTCTCGATGCCTTGCATCGTCCCCAAAAGGAAAACATAAAACAAAATTTTTACAACATAAAGCAAAATGGAGGTACAAATAGATGAGTGTCACAACATATTTGTTTCCTCTATATCCTTGTGTCAATAAGAACAGAAAGGCTCATCCAAAGAAAAATTACATAAAGGAACACCAACCAACACCATACAGGGGATCACATCATCAAGAAAACACACTAAAGACATAAAACATACACAAAGGGTATTGCACATGCAATCCAATCTAAAGAAAATAATTTGCATCCCAATCTTTCTCACCATATATGGAAGGTAGGCAAATAGACTATAGTGAGTGGCATACAAGGAGTATCACCAAGTTCAACACGTTGTGGTTCACTCTCATTAGGATGATCATCACGGTTCCCCCAGCTAAATCCATATATTTTGAGAAAAACAAAGATAATTCATTATATACTTGTTCATCAATCTTAGCATCTTCATTATCCAAGTTTATCACAATTGGTGTTTTAAGGAAAATATCAATCATATGTTCTTGTTTCATTCTTTTTTTAGGTTGAGACATGTAATGTTCAATGAAATAATTTGGCAAGGGTGGTGGGGTGGAATGCGGTGATGATGAGGATGGATGGGCAGGAGGCAATTCATCAAGGTTGGCTTGGACAAGTGGTTGATCAAATGGGGTAATTTTTTATTATTTTTAGCCAATTGGTGAGCAATGACATGATGTCTTCTTACATGGGTTTCAATTTGTGAAGGGGTAAGAGAAGGTTTATCTACCATCAATCTCTTTTCTTCCTTTGGAGGAGGAACTTAAGGGACCACTAGGGGTTGGGAAACCATTGTGTCCTTAGGTTTATAAGGTTTTTTTTCCTTTGGAGGGACAAATTTTAATTATGCATAATTTGTTTTGTATTGTGTCTAGATGTACAATGGTATTGAAAAAATACTTTTGCATTAAAGTTTGGAGGTAAAGATTTAGTTGTATCAGTGGGCCTAATTGGAGTTAATTGGATTAAGTTATTGCTTAATAATTGTAATAGATCTCATGAAGAGAGTCAAGAAATTGGGTGAATTGTCTATCTCTTAGCCTAAATTGATAAGGAGTTGTGCTTACGGCAACAACATGTGTTTCAATTTTATTAGCAGCTTGTGGAGTCTTTATCTTAACAAAGTTCTTGTTTTTTTATTTTTGAATGATTAGTAATTTTTTGAGGTACGACCCATTTAGATTGATCAATATTAGTCAATGAAGGTGTACCCTCATACTAACCAACCAATATATGATAATCATAAAGATTCATACACAAGTGTTGAAAGGATGGGTACTTCATCAATAATATCTTGTCTTGAATATTAGGTTGCAGATTTCCTATAAAAACCCTTTGGGCATCGACATTAGGAAGAGTATAGGAGATTTGTGAGTAAAGAAATTAGTATTGACCTATTAAATTTGTTTTTTTCTTTAGGTCCTTTCTTACAATGCACCAAGTCAGTTAATGTCACTTGAGGACAAATATTTTCTTGAAAATGTTGGAGAAATGTGCTAACAATTTTGATGAATGAGCTTATTGAGTTATTTTTCACTGAGAAAAACCATTCTAAGGCCATATCTTTCAATGATCTAGGAAATAGCTTGGCTAAGAGATTGTCTTCAAAATTGAAGTCGCTATGTAATGCAATAAAAGCCGATACATAGTTATTAGGATATCCCTTACCATTTCACTTCTTAAATCGAGGTATTTGCATGTTTTGAGGTATAGGTGTTTTGAGGATAACAATTGAAAATGGGTTTTGTATGAGGTATTGAAGAAGTTTACAATTTTGATTCTGATTTAATGTAGAATTTTGTTGTTGAAGTGATGTCACATTTTGCAAAATTTGGTTTATGACTGGATCATTTTTTGGTATGTTTTGAGAGTTTGTTGAATATGGTGAAGTGTGTAAGTGGTTGGTGGGATACTATGTTGCATTTTTATGATGGGTGATGAATATGGAGGTGTTATGGATGATGTTACAAAACTATAAGGATTCCCACTAGGAAGCCCTAAGCTTGGAGTTAGGCCATTGGTGTATTGTATGGTTGATGCTACTATGGGTGGTGTAAATGTGGTAATAGAAGGTTTGGTTGTGGGAAAGGAAACTTGTTTTCCTCCTTGGATTTGAGCATTTTTGAATTCTTGAGCCCAACTAGTTATCGTAGGGATTTTAGCATCGACTATATGAGCTCGACTACACAATAGTTCTATTCCTTGAGCATCATTTATCAACTTACTAAGGTTATCCATAATAGGTAATGTGAACTTAAAATTCCCAAGCTCCCTTCGGGTGACTTTATTTTTGCCTAAGTATCGACCACACCTTTGAGGAAAAAGCAATATCAGGCTTATTTACGCAAAAGCTTTTGCAAATATCACCACTTGTCAGCTGAGCACTCCTCACAAGGTTTCCTTCGATCACTTTTTCAAAAATATTGCACTAGGCTTCCACATGTCACCCGTTCGCAATATTTTATTTCTCTTTGCATCGCTTCCCTTTCAGGCCTCGACCGCACGCCACGTAGCATCAACCTGCGCATATTTTTGATGGACCCCACCTTTAGCGCAGTATGTTGGAGACCTCCACGTGTCTTTGCAACATAATTTCTTCATCACTCAAGGGAAGGATAAATGTTGGGCCTCAACTACTTGCCGTGTGATCTTCTAAAGACTTCGTCACAAGAGAAAATTAGGCAGGCGACAACCTATCACCAGTTGCCATGTTTTGTAATTGCCGCCATGGATTGATTGCATGTGTTAGTGCTCTGGTCTGTTGGGACCACTATCATCTTTCGTAGGGGATGCATCCGGCCCTTGGATGTCCTCGTTCATGGCCTGAATCTTTTCGGTTGTAACAACCAAAGGAAAATCATTGCTAATGCATCATTACTCATGATCGAAGCATCTTTACTGTTACTTGCTCGTCAAGCTGGGTTTTCATTATAAATACCGCTTCTTCTTTTGAAGCACGGGTTCCAATTTTAGTTCAAAGTTGGGCAAAGGAATTGATAGAAGAACCGAGCCTTTAATTTCTTTATTAGATTATTGTAAAGAACTCATAGACTATGTCATTGTTCAACTTTTCTGTTTTCTTTGATATTTGATAAGTTTTACTGTGCCATTATTGTACTAGATGTTTCATTCCCAAAATTCTATAAATTAATACAAGTTTGCTGGTTTAGATCATGTCTTGGACTCTTCTTTCTAGTAAAAATGTATGAAGTTATTTTATGTCATATAATGAATCACTCAGACTTCTATTTTTATTTTTCCATTCTGGAACGCAACAGACTACCTACGGGCCCTTAAGTCATATCCCCAAGATAGATTTATCATGCCGCACATCTAAATCTCAACGTATTGCCTTAGTTAGATCCTTGTATTTTATATTTGCTTCCTTTTCCCATTCGAAACCCCAATTATAGAAGAATTCAACTTCTTTAAAATCCGAAGGTCACTCAGTTTGGCGCAATAGGCCCCCCCTAAAGCTGAGTTTCCCACAAAGGGTTGTTACCTTGCCAAATTTTGACATCAATAGGTACCTTTTGTTTAGCTAAAGATTTAATGCTTAAGTAATATTGAAAGCCCTCTAAATATTTTTCCAATTGTTTTAGTGTATCTTCAGGAATATGGGCAATAATGATCTCTAAGTCAACACAAATGTTAGGTTGTGAGGTGGTCATGGGTAATGTATGGTTAGGAATGGATCCAAAATGGATTGGTTTGAGGCCATACCTTGTGTGAAAGAGTTAGAGGACTCAAGCTCCATAGTGGATGTAGTGATAGCATGGGATGCCATAAGTCTGAAACTTCATCTCACAAGGGTATTAGCAGTAGGACACCAATTCATGAATCTCATATGAGTTTCACAACGCTTGAGTAAACCTACCACTCAGGAAAGGTTCAGGATAGTCACACAAAATTAAACAGACTACAAAATCAAACAGTAAAGCCACATACAAGACACTTAAATAGACATGTGATCCAAAATTTAGCTAAATTTTACTAGTCTATAGTGCAAGGATTCCCTAAACTAGTAGGTTCTTTTACAAAAATAAAATTTTGGATGTGTTGAATAGTGTTTAAGTGTCATACTCTGTGACTTTGCAGGTCTGAGAGTAAATAAATCTCCAAAATTTGACAGATTTGTGATTTTAAAATGTGCAATGCAAGTATGGAAGCAATATTCAAAATATTCAACCAAAAAATGCAATTCAAAATACAATTTTTAAATTATAAAATACAGAAATCCACTTATCCTAACTTGTTAAATCTGAAAATGAAAATCTTGATGTATTTTTTCAACAATAACAATGCATTTTGTTTTTCACTTTTTCACTATATGCCTAGATGAATGCTTTAAACACTTTCAAATTTGATTTTATATCCAATATGACCTAATTCAGATTTATAAATGCAATTATGATGAGGATCTAACTTATGATTGCTGAAATTAGCCCTTTTAAAACTTTGAATGCAAACTACTATGCAATTTTTTGGTTTTTTTCATCTTTTTCATGAAATTATGGATGCCTAAATGATGAATGAAAATAAACTATTATTAAACTCAAATCTAAGATGATATGCTTCAAATTTTAGAAGGTATATAATGCAAATTAATTAGGCTCACAAAAATATTTTGTACGAAATGGGACCCTAGGTTTAATAACTAGATCACTTGGATCAAGCCTTTTCCAATAAACATTAGGATTTAGATCGACAAGGATATGGGATTGAATTGCAACCTAAAAGGTGAATCAATCAACCTTGGATTTGAATCTTCTTTTTTAGGAGGCTTGGAGATTGGATTTTGATGTGATGCAATGATGTAACTAGGTAAACTATGAAGGTGCAACATTCTATTATGATTGACAAATTGGAAATAGACAAACATATTTTAGTTCCAAAAATGTAGAAAGCAGATATAGGTGCACTTGTGATTTGAATTTGAGATAGATCTAGTTGGTCTAGGGCACAAGGATTCCCTAGACTGAGGATCTGACTCCTAAAAACTGACTTTATAGGTTTGAGACCCTTGGCATGTAGCTTCTTTCTCCTGGGTTTGTTTGTTATAACTTTGTCTATTAGTGATAAAATGTAGATTTCGTGACTTGTCAAATTGTAGGGTTTTGATGTATGAATGAGAAAATTTCCTTGAATCTTCCTCCAATTCACTTCAGATCTATAACCTACACACAAAAAAAAGAGGGGAAGGGTTGTGCCATATAGGGGATTTCCTAATTCAAACCTTGTGTTGGTATTTCTACCTCCACAATGAAAATTTTGATGATAAAAGAGAGCTTATCCTTTTGAGGAATATAAGCTAAATGATAAACAAGAAATGAATTGACAATTTGTTGCAACTCACCACTCAAATTTGATCTATTTGATGGACTAAAGTCGGGCTCATCACCTTCAAGGATCCATTGTTGTGTTTGTCTTGATTTGATTTCAATACCTACAAGTGTTAGTGCTCAAAAACAAAATGCATGCAAAACACGAGCAAACTCACATAAAACTTGACATGATGCTTGGATGAAAAAAATCTACAAAATTCCTGAAACTTATTCTCTTGACTTCTCTTGAATTAATCTTTGAAACATAAATTTTCTCTCCAAAATTGCTTAGGAATAAAATTATGAAAATACTTTATATTTGTATGCAAATAATCTAATTTTCCAAAAATCAAACCTTGATAGATGACAATTGAAATTTGAATTTCAACCAATAATTTACTAACACCAACATGCTTAAATTTGGAGCCAAAATAGGAAGTCTAGGGTGCCCTATACCCTAGACTAAATTCCTGCTTTTGAGAGATCCAAAGTGTTGGGGAAAAAATATTAAATTCCTACTTTGATTTCCTGATAAATTCTTTACAACATGCGATTATTTGTATGATTAGGATATTAGGTGTATAATTAGGTCCAAGCACATAGGGGGAGTAAAACCTATTGTGAAATTGTCAAGGGTGACAATTTTCGACACTATAGAATCAAATCAGTTTTCCTTCAACTATGTCAAGAGGTTTATCTTCTTCTTCTTTTTCTTCAAAGTTAGAAAAAACAAAATTAGAGAATAGTTGTTTTAGTTGTAAATTTTGAGTCAAAAAGATGGATACTTGATTTGTAGCTTCACATCATATGGATTCATTACAATTTTCTCTTCATTTGGGACTTGTTTATCACCACATATCCTACTAGATAACAATTCATATATGTGTAAAAATATTTATACACTTCACTAATGACGAGTCCAATGGCTCTGTGTGCGAGCAGGAATGGGCATAGTAGAGGATTTTTGAAATCCTCTGTAGCTAGCGATGATGAAGATGAAGATCTGGATGTTGCCCTTCTTTTTTCTTCGTTTGCATTTTTTTTGGGGGTTGCCTGTGTTTTGTGTTTGGAGGCGTGTCTCCCCTATTCGGTGTCTCCTTCTGCTAGTGTTGGGGTGGATTTTGCTCGGGATTCCGATGTGTTTGATGGTTTTTTTGGGCTTGGCTGCTCCATGTCTGTGTGGTGGTGGTGGTGGGTGTTCGTTGGCGGACACCTATTGATGAGGTAAAAATAACCTCATCATAATAATACTAGGAAATCCTATTCATATGTGGACAATCCTCATCCTCTGCGAATTAATTAAACTTAGGAGAAATAATTGCTTATCTTTAAGGGAAATTATACAAACTTTATTTCTTATGATTTATTGAAGTATTTTACCAATACGGATTTAATGGGTTGATTTGAGTATTTTTAGGGCAATAATCGGGCATCATGAAGCAGTTGGGAAGCATTTAACCAACACGTTCTCTAGTGAAGATTGAAGATATACGCTGGAAGTCTACTCCAAAACTTTAGGCTGATGAACCGAGGATATAGTTGTTGTAGTTTTAATTTCTATTCTGTTTTTAAGTTCAAAGACTTCATGGCTCGACTTGAGCCTCTTAAATGTTTATGTAATGGGTTTTAAAGACATACAAGTTTGTTGTAATCTATTATAGAATTTTTCAATGGTTATCCACACCATCTGAAATCTAGAACTTAGTTAAAGTTTTTCTATAAAGATGTAATTTCGAGAAGCAAAAAAAAACGTACAATAGTAATGTTATGTTGTCAATATGTTTTATGAATACTTATGAATAAAGAGATTACCTTATATCAATTTTTGAGCTGTTGAGTTATGGATGAAAATTATCTTTAATGAAAGAACTTCTGAATTAGACGTGTATGTGACCCGAGGACAACCATAGTAACCCGTGAGCTGGCCACTCGAGGAAGAGTAGATAAAATAGACGAGTACTTACTTCCTGTCATTGTATTGCATGCATAATAATTAGAAGTTTAGTTTCTTACACATGTTAATCTTGTAAAAGTTGCTAATACAGTCATAGAGAGTCTGAAGTTTTGGAGTACTTGTTGTTTGTTCTTTTTGTAGCATGTTAGTCATTGTAAACTGTTACTTGTTGTGCTAATTAGATGTTTCCTAGTTTATTCGCAAGATTTTCTACTTTTGTAGTTCATACACTTTTTAGTTTAATTATTTCCATGCTTTCTTATTTAGTTATCATGTTTTCCAAGTTAGTCATTTTATGCTTTCTAGCTTAATGTATTTTCAGTTTTCTTTAAATTAAGTTGATCATCCATAGATAGTTAAGTGGCCTTAGGTTAAAAGTTACAATCAGAAAATAGAAAATATAAAGGAGATAATAGAGTTTTCCTCTTCTATTGCAAATTGCTTTGGACATTGCCCGGTCGACATATTGAATTTTATCTTCTAAAGTAATGGGACCTAACGACTACCTATCACTTTTTGGCGCCATTTCCATGGATTTCTTTTTCACTTGAGTGTTAATAGGAGACGCCTCAAATACGTCTTTCAGGACAAAAATTCTATCTTTGGCTTCCTTTTCTACATGGTTAGGAAAAGAGGCCCTCACGGAAGATTTATACCAAAAACCCCCCCAAAATACATACCCATCATACATAGGGAATCTCAAGGCTCAGAGGATCACTTGGTTGATGAAATATTTGAGCCTGGTCCACCTGAGGCCTTCCATTATCCTCCCAAAGACCACCCAGTAGAACAACCCACCATCGAAGAAATTATCTTAGAGGAACACGTTCCTTTGAACATCATGGGTGATCGTAGGGTTGAGGCTAACTAAAATAATTCCAACTGCAATAAAAATGATCAACAACCACCTCGAACATTCATGTATCCTATTACTCTGGATGCAAATGATGATACCACAATGAAAAACATCTCTCCAGCTTTGCTGCCAACTTTTTGTGGTTTATCCTCAAAAGACCCAGACCAGTTTCTTTTTGAATTAAAGGTCCTATGTCAAACCTACGACTATAAAAATGATAACCAAAAAATGAAGTTGTTCCCTTCTACTTTGAAGGATACAACTATGCGTTGGTTTATGAGATTATCTTCAGGATCCATTATGTCCTGGGAGGATATGGAGAATGCTTTCCTACATAAACACCAGTGTTATTGTAGGGTGAGTGATAGAGAAGAGGAGTTGTTTAAGCTAAGACAAAATGAGGATGAGAGTTTGGAGGACTACTTAGACAGATTTATTTTCTTGACTAAGCGATGTGGTGAAGAGACTATTAGTGATGATATTCTCAAAACCATATTCCTTAAAGGACTTGATGAGGATGCAAGGTGGAGCCTTGACTCAATCGAAAAAGGAGATGTGTCTCAAATGGATCTGGATGAAATATGTAAGTTATGTCAGAATTTCTCATGCACCTGTGGAGGAATTCACAAAACTACTCTCTTCAAAGGGTCTAACGACATAGGCAAGCTTTGTGAGGAAATTTCCAATCTTAAAACGGATATACTCGTTCAATTGAACACTACTTTGGATGGCTTACAAGCTAAGACACGTAATCCAGAGACCTTGTCTATTTATTGTCCTAGATGCCAAAATAAACACCTTTTGCAAGAGTGTCCCTTAGATAAGGTTAATGTCTATCAACTTTGTGAGAAGAATCATCCTACCAACCATTGTGAGCTCCTTATTGATCTTAAAAATTCCAAGAAAAGGATTACACACGTCGAGGAAGAAATAAATGTCATAAATCAATGCCAAGGAGGGAACTTTCCTTATGGACAGAACTCCAATCCGGTGTGGAAACCTCAAAACAATTGGGATGGTAACCAATGGACCCCAGCGTGGCCTCAATTATTGCCTCAACAACCTAATTTGGGAGCTCCCTATTGGGGACCTCCTGAATGGGAAAACCAATCATGGGGAACTCAATAGTGGCCAAACCAAACCCAATAGCAGTGGTACCCACAACATACTACTCCTCAATGGAATCAAGCGAAAAATCAATTCTATACTGGGCCTCGTAGGAACCAACAACAAAATTTGTTACGTCCTCCCCAAAATCCTCCTCAAAATGAACAAATAAACCAGACTCAACTCCTAGCGCAACCACTTCCCAATCCAAAGAATAATCGACAGAATGCTCTGGTATATTCTACTGAACAAGATAATGTCATTGGACTCAATGCCATAAATTATGGAAATGTTTAGTTGTGCTCAGGTCGAACAATTCAACCTCTTACTATTGAAGAAATTATGGATGAGCCTACTCCTAATACTCCTGAAAAGAACAATCCACCAAATTATAATGCTTTTCCAAAGAGTGCAATGCCATCTTTAGCAACAGGAGTTGCTGACTTGCCTCAGGAGGAGGAGGGTCAGTCTCTCACTGAACTTAGAAAGGATACCTCTTCAAAGGAGAAAACTCAGGCACCATTTTCGGAGAGGTTGAAACTGACAATTTTGAAAGACACTACGGAAATGGCTTTGCCGTCTGAGACTATGTTAATTTAGGAAATTAAACAACTAAAAATAGAGGTTCCCTTTCTACAAGCCATAAAATAAATTATTGAGTTGAATCAACTGATCAAACAGCTGTGTATCAAAACCCCGGGGAGAAAACCAAAGAAGATAAATATCGTACACATAGATGGGTATTTAACTAACTTTTTGTCTGGAAAGACATGGCTCCAAAATATGATGACCTCAGTAGTCCACTCATAATGGTCATAATTAATGAAGTAGCAATACCAAATGCATTAGTGGATTTAGGAGCAACCATTAATGTAATGACTGTGGATGTAATGGAAAAATCAGGTCTTACTGATTTACGCCCCACATCTACAGTCTTACAAATGGAAAATCAGTCTATAGCCATTCCAAAGGGCGTTATTGAAAACATCCTTGTTAAAGTAGATGGATGGGAATATCCAGTTGACTTTTTGGTCATCCAATCATTTACGCCTAAAGATAGTTATCCAATAATTCTTGGAAGACCATGGTTGGCCAATGTTGCAACAAAAATTGATTGTAGAGAAGGAAGAATGACCATTTCTCATGGTCCAGACAGTAAAGGTTTATTTTTGTACCCTCCTGCTAAGCCCACTGAATATAGAAAATTTTGGGTTGATGAACCAAAAGATGTCAATAATCAGGAGAGTTTGGCCTCGCTAGCTATGGTAGTCATTAAACAACATGAAGAAGAACTAGAGGATGAATTAGTAGGTGATATAGAGCATCTTTCCATAGGTTCAAGTGATGAGGAAATGAATGATGCTCTGGAAATTCTAGGGCAACTAATTGATGTACATGGGATCCAGAACAAACTTATACTACTATGGAAATGCCATGTCCTTTGGCCAATATGATTCCTAGAACTAGATATTTCTTTAAGGATATTATTGAATTTCATCGACTGATACCTCATAGCTATCCTCTCAACACCTTGTTGTGACCAATTCATACTATCACTTCAGCCTATCTGGGAACAAAATCAATCATGTTGTTTCTAGGAAAAACCTTGAACATCAATAGTTGGCTGACAAAGATAGAGGAGGATCGATTATTTAATGTGCTGGTGAAACGGTCTAAAGATTTTCTTGGGACTACATGGACATGAGGGGAATCCATCCAAGTGTGTGAATGCACCACATTTATACTGAACCTAATATAAGACCGATACGTCAACCACAAAGGAGACTCAATCCGACATTAAAAGATCTTGTTAAAATTGAAATTGAGAAGCTTCTTCGAGCAGGATTTATTTATCCCATCTTTGACAGTAAGTGGGTGTGACCTATGGTTGTAGTACTGAAGAAAAATGGGAAGTGGAGAATCTGTGTATATTATAGAGAACTCAACAAAGCCACCCATCGAGATTATTTCCCCTTACCATTTGTTGACCAGGTTCTAGACAATTTGGCTAAGAGGAAATATTTCTCCTTTTTGGACGGATTTAGTGGCTACAACCAAATTCAGGTAGCACCAGAAGACCAAGATAAGACAACGTTTACCTATCCCTGGGTCACATTTGCATATCGTGTTCTTCCCTTTGGACTCTGTAACCCTCTTGCAACGTTCCAAAGAGCCATTCTAGCTATATTTGTTGAGCTTGTCAACGATTATGTAGAAGTTTGCATGGACAACTTCACTGTCTATGGTTCAACCTATGAGGAAGCCCTTCAAACTTGGATAAAGTTTTAAAAGTTTGCGAAGATCACCGACTATTCCTTAGCCATGAAAAGTGTCTAATAATGGTGGAACAAGGAATAGTCTTAGGACATCATATATCCTCGAAGGGAATAAAGGTTGATCTCAAGAAAATTGAGGTCATTTAGTAGTTAACTAATCCTCAAACCCAAACGGATGTTAGAATTTTCCTTGGGCATGCTAGTTATTATCGAAGGTTTATAGAAGCCTTTAGTAAGATAGTTGACCCTATGTTTTTCCTTCTCCAAAAGGATGTAGAGTTTAATTGGAAACCTGAGTGTCAAGTATCATTCAAAACTATAAAGGAGAAGCTTGTCTTTGCTCCTGTTCTACGTGGAACAAACTGGAAACTTTCGTTCCACATTTATGCTAATGCTTCAGATGACACAATTGGTGTGGTATTGGGGCAGGAAGATGAGAATAGGGGTAAATATTCTATATAATTTATTAGTAAGAACCTAACATCTGCTGAGAAGAACTATAAAACTACGGAAAAAGAATTTTTGGTTGTGGTTCATGCCATTAAGAATTTTTGTCATTACATTACAAGATATAAAGTCATTGTTTATACAGATCATTCAGCTGTGAAATATTTAATGAATAAACCTATAGTTAATGGTCGAATCATGAGGTGGATATTGCTCCTTCAGGAGTTCAATGTCACAATACTTGACAAGTCAAGAAGATTTAATCTAGTGGCAAACTTTTTGTCTCGGATTAAACAAGAAGATGGTGATTGTGCACCAATGCAAGATGAATTTCCAGATGAAAATTTGTTTGCTATTTCTATAAAAACACCTTGGTTTGCTGATATTGCCAACTATTTAGCCGCTTCTGAAATATCGTCTAGTTTCACATCAAAACAAAGGAAGCGACTTATAAGGGAGAGTGCACCATTTAAATGGATTAATGGGATTTTATTCCGCTTTGGACCCAATATGGTCTTGAGAAGATGTGTCAGGGCTGATGAAACTTATAGTATTTTGAGGGCCTATCACAATGATCCTTCTGGGGCTCATTATTCTACAAAAAGGACTTCTCATAAAATTTTGGGCATAGGATATTATTGGCCTTCAATACATAAAGACATTAAAAATTATATTCATCGTTGTGATGAATGTCAAAGGGTAGGAAGACCAACTACTTCTACATAAATGCCTTTGCAGCCCCAGGTAGTCCTTGAACCATTTCAAAAATGGGGATTGGATTTTATTGGTCCCATAGATCCTTCTTCCCAGGGGAAAGAGTATATCCTTTTCTACATTGATTACCTGACTAAGTGGGTAGAAGTTCAGGCCCTGCATGTTGCTAGAGAGGAACAAGTTGCAGATTTCCTCTATAATAATATTTTTCTTAGGTTTGGAGCACCACAAACTATTGTTATAGATCAGGGACCACAATTCATGTCTAAGTTCCTTCTAGCATTTACAAATAACTTTCATGTGATTCATAAGAAGTCTTCTCCTTATCACCCACAAGCAAATGGTCAAGTAGAAGTAACTAATAGGGAGCTAGAAAACATCTTGACAAAAAAAGTCTCTTCAAGAACGAAAGATTGGGCTAGAAAATTACTTGAAGTCGTCTGGGCATACAATACAACATGGAAATCCACCACCAGATTCAGTCCTTATGAGCTCATTTTTGGGAAGAAACCCCTTATGCCCATTGAGTTTGAAATCCAAACTCTACGAACAACTATGGAGTTGGGTCTAGATCTGAAATGAGCCCAAGTCGAACGAGTTCTATAGTTAAGTGAGTTGGATGAGCTTCGTTTAGATGGTGTCCACCAAACCGAACTGGTTCAACATCAACAAAAAATTTGGCATGACAAACACATAAAGGAGAGAGAATTCCATAATAGTGACTGAGCCTTGCTATTTGATTCCAGATATAAAAATCACAAAGGGAAACTCAAGACACATTGGTTGGGGCCATATGAAATCTCTGAAGTCTTTTCAAATGGCATAGTTCAACTAAAACCCATTGATGGGGACACACAAACTCTCTTAGTCAATGGTCATCGCCTACACATCTACCATAACCCTGTCAAAAAAGAAGAATTCACAAAATTGGTAGAAATGCAGGGAGAAATCCAATGCATTGACTCTACCAAGGTAGATTCCAAGTCCACTTAATCATACTTTAGAAAAAAAAAAAAAAGAACCCATGAAAAATTGTAATAAAAAGGCATGTAAACCAGTTGTTTTAAAGCATTTTTCTTTAGTTTTTATTTTTGGACTTCACTACATGTTGTCTCCATTTTTGCATGACTTCTCATAAAGAAGGAAACAACTTCCAGAGCAACTGATCCAGGT
This sequence comes from Sequoiadendron giganteum, assembly GCA_007115665.2. Lineage (NCBI taxonomy): Eukaryota > Viridiplantae > Streptophyta > Pinopsida > Cupressales > Cupressaceae > Sequoiadendron > Sequoiadendron giganteum. Next base: position 585,621,260 of record CM021109.1, read on the forward strand.
GCTCTGTAACTTGACGACCCAGATAACTGATGCTCCAAAACTTATGGACTTTAATGCCTAGATGCTCCAAAACTTGTATCTCAACTCATCGTGTCCTATAGAATGGTGATTGCTAGAGAGATGCTCCTGAGGTTTGAATTCATCCACTGCCACCTTTCTTCTTTCTGGCTGCATCTTTCGACGATGCTCCAGAACCTTTCTTTCATTGCTTCTCTGGCTATATCCTTCAACGATGCTTTGAAACTTGTTCATCTTCTACGTTTCAGACTCATGTCGTTAAGTGTGCTCCAGAAATTAGTCATAGGTTTTGAGCACATGCTCAAAAATGTGCTTTGAAACTTATCCATCTTCATTTCTACCACCTTTTTCCATTAAATTTGAATTTCCATGATACTTTGATTATCATGACTTGGTACATACGCTTTCCTTTCTTTTCAAAAGTTTTTCTAGTAATAAATAAGCTGCCATCTTTTCACCATAAATGAATGCCGCCACGACAACTTTTCTTCATTAATGACTCTATCGTTGCAAGATTCCTCCTCATATCATAATAACCTTGCCATCACCTCAACCAATACCATCGCGTCATCCTGTCAAATTAGTAAAGGTATGAGATCTTCAAGCGATCATAAAATGCAAGTAAGTACCAATTTTTTCCTTAAGTAAGTAGTTATTTTTGAATAAAGCATAATTAATTGGGTCAAATTTTCCCTTCCTAATTTAGTAACTTGTGCCACTCGACAATCAACTATTAGTACGGCAATATTTTCGCAAGCCTCCATGCAGATTAACATCATTGCATAGTAAGCTCCGATCAAGACAAATAAATAATCACAGATGATTATATTTTCAAAAATAGTTGTGTGCAAGTTTCTTGTGTTGTTGAATTCATCAGCAAGGTGATAAATAAGAGATGGAAAATGGGGGGCGCAAAAAATAAATTAGAGTCGGCTTCAACATAAAAGTTACTAGGATTGAGCAATATTTTTGGTCTATTTGAGGAAGTGGGTTAGTTAGATTTCATCAAGAGGTTTGAGGGATATAATGAAAAGTTGGTGAACACGTTTATAGAGAACTACTCAAATGGTCAGGTGATACTTCATGGAAAGCACTTCAAGGTGAGTCAAAAAAATTATCTCTCGTTTATTCGAGTTAGATAATTCAGGCATTAAATTATCAGAAACCTCTCAGATCACATATCAAAAATTATTTGAATTATTCCTTAGAGAGGGAGACCCTCAGCCTATGATATTCATTAGTACTAGAGGGAAAATAAAGGGTTTCAACGAACCTCTATTTTAGAACCCTGGTGAATGGCGGTTGCTTGGATTATCAAGTATTTTACCTGTGAAGGTGAAATCACTACAGTGGTAGGTCCTACATTCCGCATGTTAATCCATTTGCACCATGGAAAAGAAAACCCTGCTCTTAGGTTTAATTTGCCTCACTTCTTGAATGATTATATTAATTCCTCCATCAAAAGATACAAGATTGGGTTAGGGCCACTAAAACATCATGGGCTAATTCAGTTAATTTGCAAATACCATTTCTGTAAGAAACTTGAAAGTAAGTGGGAGAAATTTTTATGGAAATTTGAAAAGTCTTCGGCTAAAAGAAAATCAGAACTAGGGGAATCGTCTAAACAAGTTGCTTCCCCTTCCAGACAAATTTCCCCTAAGGACTCTCGAGCTTTTGAAGCTCAAATTACCACAACCCCTAGTGAAGAAGTGCCAAAATCTTTGAATGAATAATTTAAAACCCCTGATCAGCCGGAGGATGTCGAAATTATCTATCCAAATATGAGCATTCCCTTGAGGAAAAGAAAAAGAAAAACACATGTCACTTTCTAGAATATTCCTCCTCTGAGGAGAAGCAAACGATTATCCTTCGAGTCCATGGAAACCCCAGTACAAAGTGTAGGAAGTAGTGCAAAGAAAAAGAAGTCCAAGATACAGACAAAACCCATAGAAACTTATGATCCTACCAATGATGTGGAAATGTCTCTAGATAAAGAAAATTTTGTTGAAGAAATTCCTTCCCACTCAGAATATGTAGAAAAATCCCTTGCAGAAGAAATTCCTTCCCATTCAGAATATGTAGAAGAAGCCCTTGTAGAGGAAATTCAAGAAAAGGAACAAGAAGGTGAAGATAATATTTTAGGACACTTATCTCCCATTGTAAATAGAGTTGTAGAGATTGTTGAAATTGAGAATGCTACTGCAAAGTTGGAAAAACTCAGAGTAAACATTGATAATCTGAGAAAGCAATTGTACAAAAATAAGGAACAAATTGAATTGCAAAAAGAAGAGCTAACAATACATGTTGTTGTGATAAGTAAAAGAGATAAGGAAATTAAGGGTTTGAAACTGCAGGTACAAGAAAAAGATACATTTATTCATGAATTGCAAGAACAAATTCAGAAGTTGACTCAAGAAAATAGGACTTATAATGCTGATATTTCTGAGAAAAATAAAGAAATTGAAATGTTGAAAAATAATTTTATACCTATGTTTTCAGATTTTGAGGAAGAAAAGAAAAAAACAGAAAGAAGAATTAAATTCCTCTCTTAGAAAAATTGTGGAATTAGAACAAGACTTACAGGAAAGCACTGCTAAACCAATAATGGAATAAAAGGAAATCCAGACTGAGCCAATTGTAACTGAATGGTTCCAGGTCTGAAGTCCTCCATTATTGATGAAATGGATGGAAAGGTACTATTTCTTAAGATATGCTAAGATTGAAAACTACAGGTTAAAAAGGGAGTTAGTACTTCTACAGGAATCATTTCATAAGGCTTATAGAGGAAAACAAGATGCATTTTAGCTAGTAGAATATTTGTTATCCTGTAGAAGGCCATCAAGACTATATTCAATGTTCCTAAACAAACAATGGTTAAGATGGAAATTGTTCATAATTTATAATGACCAACAATATGAGCCTAATGATAAGGAGTTTGTTAAAATATTTGTGGAATAAACTCTTGAAGATTAGGATATACTTTGTGAATTCTTTGTTCATGATCTCCTATTAGAAAATCATACTAATTTCTTCATTAATCTATTTGCTAGAGAAGTACAACTGAGGTCTCTGTTGTCCACTATGCGAAATCAGATTCATTGGCAGGAGCGCAACAAAGAGTATGCTCAAGCAGAGAAAACTATGGGCCTTCAAATAAGATCCCCTAATAGTAGACCTGCAGATTTAAAGGATACCTTTTTAGCTCTTACATTAGATGATAAAATGAAAGGAAGATATGATGAAAGTCTCTGACTCTGCTACAACCATTTCATGGAACATGGAAATAAGTTAATTGGAAAATCCTGGCATGCTTGTGAAGAAAGATACACTCCATTTCCAGCTCATCTAAAGAAAAGAGAGGCCATCTCTCCTCTTAACATTAAATGGTCCTTTAGAAGGGCAAATGCTTTAGCTAAAATCCTGAAATACCTCAAGACAAATTGGATAGGGATGAGGTATATACCTCCTTTGTTGCTCAATCCACCCCCTGCTTTCCACATTAACACAAATTAAAATGATAGAGTTTTCAACGAATGGAAAGAGGGAGTTGATTTTCATAGAGGCTTCATCCATGAACTTATAACCTTTTATAAAATAGAAAAAGATCAATATGATATTAGTGCCAGGTATGAAGAATGGAATAGAGGATAGGGCTATAGCCATGGGGAAGGAGGACCTACCAGGTACTAGGAGGGGAGAAAATGATGAGGTAAAAATAACCTCATCATAATAATACCAGAAAATCCTATTCATATGTGCACAATCCTCATTCTCTGCCAATTAATTAAACTTTAGGAGAAATAATTGCTTATCTTTAAGGGAAATTGTACAAACTTTATTTCTTATGATTTATTGAAGTATTTTACCAATACAAATTTAATGGGTTGATTTGAGTATTTTGTAGGACAATAATCAGACATCATGCAATAGTTGGGAAGCATTTAACCAACACATGCTCTAATGAAGATTGAAGATATACACTGGAAGTCTGCTCCAGAACTTTAGGTTGATGAACTAAGGATATAGTTGTTGTAGTTTTAATTTCTATTATATTTTTAAGTTCAAAGACTTCATGGCTCAACTTGAGCCTCTTTAATGTTTATGTAATGGGTTTTAAAGACATAAAAGTTCGTTGTAATTTGTTATAGAATTTTTCAATGGTTATCCACACCATTTGAAATCTAGGACTTAGTTAAAGTTTTCCTATAAAGATGTAATTTCCAGAAGCGGAAAAAACGTACAATAGTAATGTTATGTTGACAATATGTTTTATGAATACTTATGAATAAAGAGATTACCTTATATCAATTTCTGAGTTGTTGAGTTATGGATGAAAATTATCTTTAATGAAAGAACTTCTAAATCAATCATGTATGTGACCTGAGGACAACCATAGTAACCTATGATCTGGCCATTCGAGGGAGAGTAGATAAAATAGATGAGTACTTACTTCCTGTCATTTCATTGCATGCATAATAATTAGAAGTTTAGTTTCTTGCACATGTTAATCTTGTAAAAGTTGCTAATACAGTCGTAGAGAGTCTAAAGTTCCAGAGCACTTGTTGTTTGTTCTTTCTGTAGCATGTTAATCATTGTAAACTGTTACTTGTTATGCTAATTAGATGTTTCCTAGTTTATTCGCAAGCTTTTCTACTTCTATAGTTCATACACTTTTTATTTTAATTGTTTCCATGCTTTCTTATTTAGTTATCATGTTTTCTAGGTTAGTCATTTTATGCTTTCTAGCTTAATGTATTTTTAGTTTTCTTTAAATTAAGTTGTTCATCTGTAGATAGTTAAGTGGCCTTAGGTTAGAATTTAACATCACAAAATAGAAAATCTAAAGGAGATAATCGAGTTTTCCTCTTCTATTGCAAACTGCCTTGGACACTGCCCAGTCGACATATTGACTTTTATCTTCTAAAGTAATGGGACCTAACGACTGCCTATCAACTATCCCTGAGTTAAGTGAAAAGGATGGGTTTCTCTCTGACACCAAAGGTTTGTGGTTTGTTGTGGTAAGGGTTGAATCCTTTGTGCTTGCTGGGTCATTTTCCTTGTGCTTGGGCTATCTTTCCAATTGTATTAATGATTGTCTGGTCAGTCACTCTTCTAGTGGTTGGGTTAGGGGTTTTTTTGTTGTTGTTCATCCCCACTGTTTTACGGCGAGGGGGGGTTTTTGTTGTTGTGTTCTCTTACAAGTATCTACACTTTTATGATGATGGAAGGTGTGCTTCTTAGATGGGTTTAGTTCTTGCAGCTTGTCTTGGTTGGTTTGTTCTACTCCCTACTAGGCTATGGGGTTTAGGGAGAGGCTTGTGAAGTTTCTCTTCTATTGTGGTGGGTTGCTTCCGGGTGTTCTTGGTTTTTGCTTGTTTCCTTGTAGTTGTTGTGCCTTATTTCATTTTTGGGGCTTGTTTCTCATTTGATTGGTGGGTGGTTTGGGCTACTTTGGGCTCTTGGAGTTTTTTGTTATTGGGTGATTTTTCACCTTTAACCTCTGATAATACCTCTAGTTTGGCATGTTTCTAGAAGGTTGTGCATAAATATTTTTCTATGGAAACTAGTTTAGTGTGGTTTTCAAGCCTCCAGGTTGCGGTTGTTTATGCTCTCTAGGACTCTATCTGTCCTCTTTCTTTTATAGTTTGAGGAGTGTGGGTTCTTTTTGTAAGATCTCTTGGTGGTTATGGAGACCTTTCCCAGTTTTGTTGTGGGGGATTTGGTGTTGCAAAATTGCTTCCTTTTTGGTGGAAGTGGTTGTTATTGTACTTGTGTTTGGTTAGGAGAGGGGGCTATGTTTTGGTTTGGTTTTTCTTGTCTCTCTCCATGTTTTTGGATATTGTGGCATGGATTGGTGAAGCCTTGTTCCCTTTGAGGGCCTATTTCCTTTTTACCTTGAAGAATTTTCTTTGTGGCTTAAAGTGGGTTTTTTGTTGGTGGGGGTTACCCTAGTTGGTTGGCTGCCCCTTGTGATGGATGGTGTTGTTTCTATGGAAGGAGTGGAGGATCTTACGGTGTTTAGGGTTGATTATTTTGTTGGTTGGGAGGTTTTTCTATTTCTTCCTTTTGTTTCTTCTCTTTGGATTCCTTTGGAAGGGGTGCTTACTTGTGCTACTGGAGTTCTTGCTTGCTACCATGTTCAACAATCGATGTATTCTATTGAGGTGAATATTTATCTTATTAAGGTGGAGCCCTCTCTTATCGAGGTGGAACTGAGAGTTGTTGATATGGTGGGAATTGATTCTCTCCTTTGTTGGTTCCTATTGAGGTGGAGTGTGCTTTCTCTGGAGGGAGGGTTCTTTGGTAGTTTCAGTCACCACTTCTTCCTCTCCTATCGAGGGGATCCCCCTCCTTTTGAGGTGGTGTCAGGGTCAATGTCTGGTTGGTTGGAGCATTTTGAAGATTGTTTCTCTATAAGAACTTTTGATTCTTACCCCTTTTTTGGTAAGAAACTGTTATGCTCAATTTTGCTTGATTTGAGTAGGAGATTTGTTGCAATGCAGCTGTTGTAGGTGTTGTGTGGCATGTTTCTTTCAGGTAGTCTTTCAGACATGTAGTTTTATGGGTTGTGTCTTGGTTCAATATGACTAATTCTAGTCCTAAGTGTTTGGTTACTCTTGGTTGTGAGGCCTGGTTTAAGTAGCTAGTCTGGCTTTGTCTCAGGACTGCTGTCAGTTCTAAGTTTTTGTCTCTCCTAGTTCTGCTGTCCAGGAGTTGTTTGTGTTTTTTTGTATCTATAGTGTCTATGTTAGTATAGTTTTGTTAATCCCTTTTGGCCCCTAGGGCTCATTGTGTAAAGGGTACAACACCCTGTAAATGTTTCTTATCTTATCAAAAAAGAATCATATGTGTGTTTGTTGGAAATGATCTATTCACATGGATGAAGGATCATTCAATGAAATTATTTGTGTGCCTTCATTTTTAACAAATATTCTTTTCATTTATTAGATCACATATGTTGGTGTAGGGAAGAGTGGTGAGTTCACAACAAATTTTTTGGTCATTAAAGATTTGTATAACAAAGATATTGTTGAACTTGGGAAGGTAGATCATCAATCTCGAGTGTACACCTTCTCACATTTTTATTCTACTATTCCTTCAATTGATAGACTTCTAATGTGCATAATTTTGAGGTGATATAATATGGTCATTTTAATCTTGGTGCTCTTTCATTGGCTAAGGTTCTAGAGACATGTATTGATATTCCATCTCCTATTTATTTGAAATAGACTAGTTTTTCTACATCCATGGATTCTAATGATTTAGTGCAACAATACATTCATCATCTTCCATAAAAAGCTACTTGGGATGTGATCAGGACTACATCGCCCAAACCCCACACAAAACAAAAAAAAAACAACACAAAAAATGCAAGATAGAAAACAACCCACTTTCAATTATTTTTTGAAAATGAAATTACAACTTCAAAAATTATAGGGCTAAAGCCTCATGGGCTTGATTCATTACATCCAAATCAACTTTGAAAATAAAATCTATTATTCAAAGCCACAATCTGCACTAATGAAGCAACCTTCTACAACCTCCACTTAACCCTTTTATTTTACCTAATAACCACCCTAGAATGTCCTAGAAAGTGTAACTTTCCCTTTTTTTTTGGTGCCAAAATTCTCACCATTTGATTTCTTGCCTAGAAAGATATTTGAATGAAATTCACTTTTAGTGGGGTAGCTTTGCGAGACCATAACTTTTGATTAGGGTGTTTGATTTGATTTTATAATATATCGTTCAAAATCTCTCAAAGATATCTACAATGCTAAAACCATCAGAGATCATTTCGTACACTTTTCAATTTGTTTCGGGGCTTCTAAGGTTTTCAAATTTGAATTTGAAGTTGCATTGGAGAAATTTCTCAAGACAAAAACTTTAATATCTCCCAAACTGTATAGGGTATCAAGATGATTCTTTCGCCATCAAAAATATTTTTTAGTTTCACTCCTTGGGGTAAATTTTCAGGTCCATACAAGCTCGTTTAGGCTAACTTACTCAAAATAGTAAGTGATTGTTTTACACCTTTTCTGGCTTTTGACTATCTTACACCCCTTAAGTGTCATCATGGGACTCAAAAAAACTAAAGAAAATAAGGAAAACACATTTTTTTTGGTGATGCAAGATTGCCCCTATGCCACTAGATGCTCCTACATCAAGATGAGTACTTAATAGACATTTCAAGTTTGTTTTGTGAGTTCTATCTTGTAGACTTGTAGGACACTATTAAGGATATACATCTCCTCTTTATATTTATCTCCTATGGAGTTGCATCATATTATTTGGATGTTGTAAGGGAACCTTTAGACCCTCTTGTTCTATTTTTACATTATCATTTCTCACAATTTATCATTATTTTGGAGACCCTTGAGCAAAATTTGGAGGACACATATTTATCTTTAGATTATATTCTACATCTATTTCCATAAGGTTCTAAATTGTTAACTTCATTAGTGTGGCGAATAAATGAATTGGTTGTGACACCTTTTAGTGTTGACATGACAATATTTGAGCATAGTTTAAATAATTCACATTTATTGATCTTTCTTCTCTCATATCCCTTTCAAGAAGCGAAAGGCTTCTTGAAAATATTCATGGGTTTTGTTTCTTCCTAAAGGGAGGAATGGTGTTTGATGGCTTAATATCATCTTCAACATTCATGTTAGAAATATAAAATCATACAAGGTATTCTAATTTTGGGAGGGTTTGTATGGTATTTCTTCTTCTTTCTTATGGGCAAGCCTTTTTCATGACATGCTATTTTTTCCTTCTCATATTTTTGGAGAGAATCATGTATTCTCTCTTTTTTGTAGAGGATTTTTTTCCTATGATGTTTTCTTCTTTACTCTATTTGCAAGAGATTTATTTGTGCATGGATGCCTAACATGGCCTCATAATTGGGACCTATGTTTGCATCATTTTATCTTCACATTTTTTCTCATCCTCCCTAAGCTGCACATAAGGCGGGTGTTGGTGAGAATGATGTATATTACCTAACCACTTTACCTATTAGGTAATATCCACATTAGTTTAGTTAAGTTTACTTTGAGGAATATTAATTTGTCCCAATTGATAAGATTAAAACATGTCATAATCTTATGTTGTCGTGTGTCTCACCTTTGCCCATATAACCAATAATCTTAGGTTGAAAATATAAATAATCTATCTTAGCCAGCACAAATCCAAAAATACCCAAAATAAACGAAATTAAAAATTAAAAATAAGGTAAATAAATTTTAGCAATCTCATCAATTAATAAAATATAACCTTCAAAGTCACTAAAATAATCATAAGAAAAGATAAATAATCATGTTGTTCCGCACAATAAAATTAAAATTATCATTAGTTTGACTAAAAGAAATATTCACAATACTTAAAATTGCACATAATAATAGCATGTGACTAAAAAAATATACCAATAAGGAAGGAGTAAATTTGTGGTAAAATAATAACATGATGGGAACTATCATTTTCTATCATAAAAAAATGAGTTCATATATCTTGATTAGTATAATTCTATAATCTCCATTTATGTGCTTTGACTAGCAAACATGAAGAGTTTATTTCGGTGTGTAGGGTATGTTGAACCTTTTTGCTCAGGTGCTCTGACCAACAAACATGAAGCATTCATATTAGTAATAGAACTTAAAGATACCAATAAAACAATAGATACAAATATGAAATAAATATAATATAAACCATCACATCTACTAACATGGCATCATATTCTACTTTTGGGAATAGGATGCCATTTAATTGAATTATAAACATATTTCATGTATCTCCTAAGTCCTTGGAATGTGTTCCACAACACTAGGATTAGGAAGAGATTAATTTTGGAATGAAATAAACATTTAATTTGACATTTTTAGTTATTCCTAAATAATAGGAGCATGTAGGGACGCCTTAGGAGAGCTCTTACGAAATAGGAGCTCATGGGCACCTACATGGGAGGTGGGATGCACCTTGATTCAGTTAACTGGTTGGTGAATTGAGTACACTTCAAAAATGCATCCTAGATTCATACAAAATAGGGATTTTGATTTATGCATGTTGAGTACCTATAAAATAGGGATTGATGTTTATGAGGTTCAACTAAATTCAGTTCAGTTCAGTTATGGTTTAGTTGCATGTTGTTGCATGAAGTTGACTTGATTTGACTTGAGTTGCATGATAGATAATAGGTGGATACTTTCAGTTAATAGGAGGAAATCAATCATGCATGATATTTTCATGAATGGTGGAGAGATATGTTTCAGTTAACAAAGATTGACTTGGACCTACCTTGGGCACCCAAGTTGGCATCTTGGAGTTAACACTTTTGTAGATAAGATATTTTATAAGGCTGAGTTAAGTGGGCCCATTCTTGGGTGCCAACCTTGAGGAGAAGCTTACAAGATATCTTTGTAATCAACGTTGAGTTAGCATTTCAGTTTTGGATGCCCAAATTGATGGACTCGGTTTGACATTGTTTTTCACAGAAGAACTCTACTTGAAAAGAATAGGCATAGGTTTTGTGAGATAAGCTTTGTGCTTTATAATTGTAAATTCTTTGGAGTTTACAAGGCTCATTATTGTCTATTTATTGCAGCAAGTTGAAGAGAGTTTTATCAGATTTTATTTGCAGGTTGTGAAGAAGAACTATTTAAGGAAAAATGAAGCATCTCAAGGAGAATTGAATCAGTGTTATTGTAATCTTATTCAAAGGTTAAATAATACAAGCAAGATCAATTCTGGTGGATTTTTTTCCCGAAAGGGTTTCTCCACATAAATGTTGTGTCCTTTCCATTATGTCTTATATTTCTTCTACAATATTTTGTCTAGTTTTCTAAAGATAAAATTGCTTTAAACAGAATAAATCATTAGCAAAGAATTTATCTACAAAGATAATCATCCATAAAGAATTTATAAAAAAGAACACTTATTTAGATCTACAGTATAATAGTTTTACAAGTTTTAAAGCTACATAATTACCTTCATTTTTCAACATTTGGTATCAGAGCTAACGGTTGGGGTAGAGTTTGGGACACCTTTCTATTAAAAGTTTGAAGGTTTTTTGGTTGTAGTGGGAGATTTTACTATTGTGTTATTGCTGATTTTGGAAAATAAGTTTGTTGCAATGACTTCTACTTCTCGTCTAAATATTGAGAAATTCAATGGATCTAGTTATGAGATGTGGAAACTAAAAATGGAGGATCTCCTTGAAGAGAGAGATTAGTGGTTAGTTGTTAGTAATGATAAAAAAATCCATCTACAACGATGTTAGATGAGGATTGGGCTAATCTTGATAAGAAGGAAAGAGGGACCATAAGATTATGTCTTGCTGATGTTGTTCTCTTGAATGTTTTAGATGAAACTACCGCATATAAATTATGGAAGAGAATAGGTGATATCTATCAAACCAAAAGTCTTACAAATAAGTTGTATCTAAAAATACAGTTGTATTCTTCAAAGATGAAAGATGGTGATTCTGTTGCAAATCATTTGAGTACTTTTAATTTGATTCTAAGTTAGTTAGCATCTGTAGATGTAAAGCTAAAAGATGAAGATAAATGCATTTTGTTACTTTGTTCTTTACCAGAGTCTTGGGAAAATCTAATTGTTGCTATCAGTGGTAGTGGTGCAGATCTGATGATGGACAATATAATTCCTACTCTCCTATCAGAGGAGATGAGGAGGAAGTCTAAGGAAACCCAATATGCCTTGTTTGTAAAAGGTAGGCTTGAGAAAAAGGAACCTAAGAGAGACAAGGAAGGGAAGGGTAAGATAGAAGGATGGAGTAAGGTAAAGTGTTGGAACTGTGGGAAACCAGGACATGTGAAGAAGGATTGTAAGAACAAGAAAAAGAGTTATGATTCTTCTATACAAGAATCCTCAGATGATGTTAGTGATGACTCTTTGCTTGATGTTAAAGAGTGATCTTCACGAAGAGGATGGTAGTCATGATGCCATGTGTAGCTCGTACCATGGTACAGTGGGAGTTGTTGGCAGTGATGTGGATGCATCATTGGTAAGGTTATCTTCATGTGATTGGATATATGTTTTTTTTCTTAGTTTAGAGTGGTTGTTATTATGTCCTGGTTTACTCTTGATACACTTTAGATTTTGGTATAGTACTTATTCTCTTGAGACTAGGATGTTTATGTATGATGCATGTGATCTCCTTGGAGGATGGTTAGATCATATCAACATGTTTATGTTTCTAATTCATGATTGGAGCTTTGACATTGATCTTGTGTAGTTCTCTTATGTATTGGGTACATTAATCATTTGCTTGATTACTACATGATAGTGCTATGTTGTATTTTGAGTTTGGCATGGATTGGTTGGTTACAAGTCCTCATGGATACTTGGAGAAATAGGTGAGGCTTGAGTTCTCTTATGGTATGAGAGATATGTTGGAATGGTTACTTGTAAGATAATATTTTCAACATTAAAGACCGAGAATCCTACACCTTGGTTGGACGTGAGTTCAACACACTCGAAATTTCTTTATTTGAGAGGTATTTGCCCATTATATCTTTCAGATGTGTTATGTTTCATGATTTTATGGTATTGAGTTGATTCATGGTTTATTATGGAGACTCATTTAAGGATGGTTTAGCATGATTTTATATGTTTTATCTTTCAAAGACATGGATCTTGAGCTATAAATAGTTAGTTTTGGAGGATTCATTTTGAGGGATGTTATGACATGGTTTATGGGTTGATTTCCAATTATGGGGATGGTTACCTTGAGTTTAATCTTCTTGGTTTAGGGATCATGGTTATACTTTGACTTTTGGGAGCTCTTGTTACATTTGAGTTCTTTGATTATGTGAGGGCCTTTGGTTGATCTTCATGACGAGATAGTTATCACAATGTCATAAATAACTTGGTTACATGTTTTAGTTGGAGTTTTCTGATAGTGATGGTTTGATGTTTATCTTGTTACCATGTACAACTCGGTATCATAGATCAGTGGGAGTTTTGGTAGGATATGGTTATCTTCATGAAATTTGGAGAGGATGAAGTTTTTTTTGGTTTTGAGTATTAATCATTTGCTTGGAGCTTCATGATTATGGAGGTTGCATTTGAAGTTGGTATGGATTGATTGGTGAGTGCTCATGGATACTACAGAGATTTGGGAAAGGTATTGATTGAGAAAGTTGACACTTTTATCTATGTTGCAGATAAGTTCTTATGGTACAGGAAGGCCATTGGCCTTGAGTCCTGTACTTGATTTACATTAATGATTCCTTGTTTAGAATAATTACAATGTATAATGTCAAGTGGGAGAATGTTGGGAATAGGATACCATTTAATTGCATTCTAAACATATTTCATGTGTCTCCTAAGTCCTTTGAATGTGTTCCACAACACTAGGATTAGGAAGAGATTAATATTGGAATGAAATAAACATTTAATTTGACATTTGTAGTTATTCATAAATAATAGGAGCATGTGGGAATGCCTTGGGAGAGCTCCTACAAAATAGGAGCTCATGGGCACCTACATGGGAGGTGTGATCCACCTTGGTTTAGTTAACTGGTTGGTGAATTGAGTACACTTCTTCAATTATCTTCAGTTACATGTTGTCGCATGTAGTTGACTTGAGTTGACTTGAGTTGACTTGAGTTGCAAAAAGGTGGATACTTTTAGTTAACAGGAAGAGATCAATCATTAGGGAAAACTTTAGTGGCGAATCTTTGCCAATTGGTGAATAATTGAAATTGGGACCTCCAAAAATGGTGAATAGTACAAGCTAAAAAGGAGACTGAATCACCAAGTTTTTACAAAAAAATAATTTTGTCTCGATTAATTCGCCATGTAAATGATGCCTCATTGGAAATGATTCACTAGTAGTTTATACCATAATTTAAAATATTAATTATATTCGCTAGTAATGTTATATTCCTCTGATTAATTTTGGGGTAATATCACCACTAATAATAGATTACTATTTAATTTTAGGGATACTTTAGCCTTGAATAGGGCTTTTATCTATTGCCATTGATTAGCTTTTTAATTGGATGGTTGTGAGTTGATTCCATGACCTAATACGCATGTGCCTTTGAAAAGGCACATGTGTATTAGGTCACATAATCAACTCACAACCATCTGATTAAAAAGCTAATCGATGGTAACTTTTTCACTTTTCATTCAATCTTACTTTTAAAGTGAGATTTTTAAACAACACTTAATCTATGTGTGCTCTGCCCCCTTGATCCTCGCAAGGGGTGCTTCCCCTTGACCCTGTCAGTGGATACCGCCTTCAGGCCCCTGCTTCAATATTACAAAAAACAAAAAAATATGGGGGAATTGTGCCGACCAACAATGCAAATTTTTAAAGGAGAGATTTGCCAGGAAAATTAATATTTTTTTCAAAAAAAAGGAAGGATTCACTAGGATTTTACACCTTCGCCGAAGTGGGGAGGGGGGGGGGGGTTTCTTAAAGTTATTCCTCTCAATCATGCATGATATTTGCATTAATGGTGGAGAGATATGTTTCAGTTAATAGAGATTGACTTGGACCCACCTTGGGCACCCAAGTTGGCATCTTGGAGTTAACACTTTTGCATGATAAGATATTTTATAAGGTTGAGTTAAGTGGGACCATTCTTGGGTGCCAACCTTGAGGATAAGCTTACAAGATATCTTTGTAATCAACGTTGAGTTAACATTTCAGTTTTGGATGCCCAAATTGATGAAGGACTTGGTTTGACATTGTTTTTCACAAAAGAACTCTACTTGCAAAGAATAGGCGTAGGTTTTGTGAGATAAGGTTTGTGCTTTGTAATTGTAAACTCTTTGGAGTTTACAAGGCTCATTATTGTCTATATATTGCAACAAGTTGAAGAGAGTTTTATCAGATTTTATTTGCAGGTTGTGAAGAAGAATTGTTGAAGGCAAAAGGAAGCATCTCAAGGAGAATTGAATTAGTGTTATTGTAATCTTATTCAAAGGTTAAATAATACAAGAGAGACCAATTCTAGTGGATTTTTTTCCCGAAAGGGTTTCTCCACGTAAATGGTGTGTCCTTTCTATTTTGTCTTATATTTCTTCTACAATATTTTGTATAGTTCTCTAAAGAATAAATTGATTTAAATAGAATAAATCATTGGCAAAGAATTTATCTAAAAATATAATCATCCACAAAGAATTTGTAACAAAGAATACTTATTTAGATCTATAGTATAATAGTTTTACAAGTTTTAAAGCTACATAATTACCTTCATTTTTCAACATCTACACTATGTGAAAACATCAATACAACCATGGTCTCATATCCAACAATACATGGTGTGCCTTCATGTTAATTAATAACATTTCCATCATGTCCATAACATGACATCAAACAATCCACTAATTTTGGAAGTTTAAGAGGCATAGCAACATTTCTAAAATAGTAGCCACCACTTGTAGTGGAGTTGGTTGGGGCTTGGGGTTCGCTCCTTGAGGTCTCTAGTTCGAATCCCTCTTCGTAGTGTGAATGGATAAGGGGGTTAGTTACAAGTGTGTCAATGGCCTGTTCCTCTGACCTGGGGTATAGAATTGGCCTTATTAAAAAAAAATAAAAATCTAAAATAGTATAATTGAATCACTTCGTAAACATGAGAGTAAATAAAATCCCCTTAACATTATATAGTATAAGTCAAATTGCCATGAAATTAATATTTTAACATGCGATAAAATAAAATTTTCTATAATTTGTAACTTTATCATGATTATAAAATTTCCTAATACAACACATCCATAACTAAAATAAGTAAGAGAAAACCAACACCAAGTATCATGGCCTCAAGAAAAACTCATGCCCATACCAATCTATATTCAAGATCATGTGTTTAATTTTGATAGTACCATCAAAAGTAACAATATAAGATAGGTTGGAACTATGGACCATTTAAGGGCCCAATCAATAAAGATAAATAGGAAGTACTCTCATGTATAAAGGTACGGTTACTAAGAGCCACCCTAGGCTAATATAGTCATAGAACCATATCACCCTATTTTTCCTAATCTCTACTTAACTCCACCCATGTTGAGGTCATAAAATCTAAGGTTTTTCGTCAACAGGGTTCAAAAACAAGAAATCACGGAAGTATGAACTCCACCATAATTGGAGCTATGCACATAATATAAGGTTGGATACCCAACATCACAAGCCTTAATATGCATGAATCGTGTATAATTTTTCATCACAAGTCACATATATACTCATAACAAGGTCATCACATCCACTAAGAAATACAAAACATATATTCCTTTTATCATTCAATATTTAATGCTCAAAAATAACTTTCTTATACAATATTATATAAATTTGTCACAAGGTTTTTTAAGTTCATATAAACATCACTTATAATAAACTTTTTCAAGATATAAATGGAACTCAATCATAAATTTTCATTTAATAGCATCATAATTTATCCAAGAAAGCTCACCAATAGACTAGCATTAACATAATAGATCATAATTAGAATTAAAACAACAATATTCCAAGTCTCAAGGTAATGCATCACAAGTCACACACAACATGAAGTATTATATAATATAACAACACACTAAGAATATACCAAATTATAGTAGAGGTTCTCATTCAATAACAAAATTTTATTAAATAATAAAAAAATTAAGAATAATTCAATTGGGGACTTAAGTCTTCACCCAATCATACTCTCGTATCAATTCCAAAGAAATTTTCCACATGAAAGTATGCATAACTTGCAAAACATTTCACTCGTTATTAAAAGTATCACATGAAAAATTTACTATCATGAAAAATAATACTCAAATGTTCAACATCATATATAGAATTACTCACATAATTTATAAGGATAAATACAATTTGGGGATTCTCATCCTAACTATCACGTATCTCCTTTGATGCAACAATTTCTTATACATGGTAATATACACTCTAAAATAAAATGATAAGAACATAAGGTAATAAAACACATAATTCACTATTACTTTCATCTCAAAACAAAAAACAAAAATTCATGAATTACATGCATATGATATAACCACAACCCTTTTTATCAATTTCCATATACAACATTTACCAAGGTATATAAACTCCTTCCAATTCAAATAATAGCATTAACATATCTTAATTTTTATGGATTGAGTTCAATGAAAACTATCAGGCATCAAGAAGGTCCATCACACACACTAGGAATGAAGACATAAAAAAATATTATAAGGGCCTAACTATCCTCTACAAATGGTATAGTCTAATTATAACCACATGAAATATATATAAAGAGACAACCATAAGTTGCATACGATACACACAACCAAGTTAGAACCAAATTAACCTTATTCAAAACCATAAAAGAGGTATCTAAAGAAGCATGGATAAATTTATAATCATTATAAACTACTTCTAGAACCATCTGTGTGGGGGAAAAATATGTGTAACAATAAGACAAAACTAAACACACATCAATGAAATGTATTACATAAAATGAATTGAAATAACAAAAATTGAAATGCTATCACTACCTTTCAAATCATCTCATTGTCCTCTATTCTCAGTGATCTCTCAATCCATGCTCTCAGATTTATTCGGTGCGCATGAATCTACAAGATGGCAACCTAAGAAATGAGATGTTATATGAAATGCAAAGCTGAATGCCTACATCTACATGTTTTTGGTATTTTGAATTATAATGCTAAATGGTATGATGTGATAAAATGTTGCTATGATGAAGCTATAAATATAAATGAAATGATGTATAAAACACAACAACTAGGATGATAAAACTAAATTGCCATGATAACACTAAATGTGAACTAAAATGCTAAATTCTTAAACTAAAATGCTCTCCAAATTCTCTCAATTACTAAGAAGATTTTTGCAGCATAAGTCTATGAAAATTACTTGTTGAAAAGTTGTAGAATTGCCTTCTATTTATAGATTTTTCCAAGCTTGAGATGATGTGGCAGAGATGGACGTTTCAAATTGTGATCCTAGGACATCAATGATTGAACACAAAGAGGTTGGAGGAATTCATGGACGCTGCTCCACTTGGAAGAAAAAATTCTCCAAGTGTCAAAGAGCGTCATTTGAAAGGAGCCATGTGTCTCCAAAGAGGTCAGGAGGTTAAGAGGTTGGAAAGGATATTCCAAATTTAAAAATTAGGAATAAATGAAATTGTGTGACATGTGATGAGGTGGAGGATGAGTTGGAGGTGGTTAGAAGATTATGGAGAAATGTGCTAAATTTTAATTAAAAATTGAAATTTAAATCGAGGGAAATCAACTAAATGACAAATTATTTAATTTAAGAGAAAAATGATTTTTGGATAGAAGAATTAAGGGATGAACCATATAAATAAATTTATCAATTTATTCATATTAGTAGAAGAATTGGAATTTATTAATTAAATATTGAATATTTAATTAATTGTGCTCCAAGCCATTTTTATATGCATACATTTTTCCCCTCTTTGAAGTGATGTGCGTAGACGCATTGCTTCAAAGAAAAAATTTCCAGACTGTGATGATAAAAATTTCGACATGCCCTAGACGCTGATATTTTTAGTGATAATGAATGGATGCCCCCTCGGGAGATAAATCAGGAATTTTTGAAGCTTTGAAAATTTTGATGATTAAATGATTTTCAGTGATATTCAAATGATCGTAGAATTTGATGATGGTAACCTGATTTATCTCTCAAAAATGATGATAGTCCTTCCACATTTCTGATTAATTGATTAAAAGGCCCATTTTTAAAAATTAAATAAATGCCACCAAAATTACCCCTTTAATTACCCCTTAAAAGGTCAAAATGGGTGAAAAGAAGCTCATTTGTAACTTTGCATTATGAAAATTGAGAGACTGAAGAGAGCCAAGATGGATAGGATTTCACACCATACCCACAGATTCGAGCAAGTTTGCCTCCACCAACGTCCAGCCGCATATGGATCTCTGGTATGTACCTTGAGACACTATTTTTTGATTTTGAAATTGAATTTTCCCACTTTTTTCAATTTTAAAAATTTGGATTTAGACACGTTTTAGCACATAGGGTACTTGATACAACACATAAGATAGGTCATTTAGCACATAGGGTTGTAAGAAATGGCCAAAATAGGTTTAGTGCATGCAATTCCCGACATAGCGCATAGAATAAGTGTTTTAGCGCATAGGAGTTCTAGCGCATAAAGAAGATAAGATAGCACATAAGATAGTTCATTTAGCGCATGTAGGTGATAGCACATCATGGCCTTGTTCCAATGCATGGAGTCTTTTTTTTGACGCATCCAAGAACTGGCACATAGAAAACCTGTTCTAGCACATATGGTAACTTTTGTAGCGTATATGGTAACTTTTGTAATGCATCTGGTAGATTAGTGCACAAAAACTCTGTTTTAGTGCATTGAGCCAAAATGATGATTTTTGAATGATTCCTCCTAGTTTTTGATGGTTGATGATCATGTCAGTCGATGATAGGATGATGTTGATTGATAGGTTGATGATCGTCCTCATGATAGGTGAGGATCGATAATAGGATAGATAAGGATGAATGATTGACCTCATGACAGATGAGAGTCAGAGATAGGTTGATTGATGATGCTCAATCTCATGACAAATGAGAATTGACGATAGGATAGGTGCTCCTCGAGATTTGATCAAGATCTCACGTGAGCTGATTTGATTGAGTGATATGTTGATTGATAGACTGATTTGGTTGATGTGTTGACTTGATATGTATTATGATCATAGGAGGTTGGGTTAGGAGTATTATAGGTTTGAGAGTGCTTTCCATAGACATGAGACATGATTCCAAAGTTGACCCTGACAAATCTAGCCATCATTGGCTAGTGCAAATTAACCTCACTCATTGATATGCCCCAGCACCAGATTAACTGGGAGTTGTTGACGAAACTTGCAGAGCAGTGGCATAGCGACCACAACACCTTCCACTTGGTGACTGGTGAGATTACAGTGACCCCAAAGGATGTCTATAAAAAAATTTAGATACCGATCGTGGGTGATCTAGTGATTTATGATCACGAGGAGCAGGGGTGACTGACTCTATTCAACATTATTTTCATGATGATCAGCTTGGTGGATATGATATTTCCTGGTGAGATTTGATCGCTACTCATTAGCCATTGTCGTGTGTCTTAGCAATATTTATTGGTGGTTTTCTCTGCCCCAATCATAGGTCAAAGGGTAGGTCAAAGGGATTTTCAATTGGTTGGGGTCGATTTTTGGAGGGCATGATTTCCCATGGGACTAGATATGCCTAGGTTTCATGCATGCTTGCACACTTGTACCATGATTTACATCAGGTTGTGTATCTGGGTGCTAGTTATCTCACAACAGGATGCACATTGTTACAACTCTAGGCCTGGGAGCATATAGTAGTCACGGCCAATGGCAGGGAGGGCTCGACTAGTAGGGAGACCCTATGTTTTTGGAAATACAATTCCACTTGTCCAACATAAGTTGGTAAAGTTAGAGTACTGGCGAAGGGTTCTAGATGATCAAGACTCAGTTATGTGGTGGTCGTATGTGGATTGTGAGGTGTGGCAAGAGGATCAGATTGAGATGCCCTACTTATGCATCACTAGATATTTGATTTGTAGGACTCCTTTTTTGATTGAGAGATTCTTAGTTTTGAGGGTGCTTCGACAGTTTGGCAGGGTGCAGAGCATGCCGCAGGGAGTAGCGCACTATGTGCGGCGGAGGATGGATGTTCTGCAGTGGGGGCCAACATTGGATTATGATGTCGCTTGTGCCAAGTACTATGGTTTACAACCCATTATATGGGCTTCTCATCCTGAGATCGTTGATGCGTCGATGATGGACGACTATGTTGAGTACTTCCACACTCTTCCATTTTCATGGATATCAAGTCTAGATGAGCCAACACCTATCTTGGAGGTTGGTAGGAGGATAGGGCAGGCAGTTCCCTAGAGGAGAGACAAAGGGGATGAGGAGGAGAAGGAAAATGAGGAAGAGGGGGATGATGGTGGTTATGATGAGGGAGATGGCATAGGATGGTGGGGGGAGAGTGGTGCTAGATTTCAGGGCAGTTTCAACGAGGAGGAAGTCAACACCCAGTGGACAGTGATCGATTGTACTATTTATGCCATTCCAGAGGCAACAGATGTAAATAGCTAGACTATAAGTAAAGGTCCAAAAATTGCAAGGATATGTACAGGTACTGCAGGCACAACTAGCATAGGCCCATGGATAGGTGTAGACTTTACAGGGACAGATAGCCCAAGCTTAGTCACAACTGCAGACATAGGCACCAACACAGATGCAGGATCAATCTCAGATAGTACAAATGTAGACTTAGGTTGCCACCCTAATAGCTAAGAGGGATGTTGCTTGACAACAGGGTGAGAAAGCAATGGTTGTAGCCAATAGGCTGCAGATAGCAACTAAGGGAGCCGACATAAGTGACTTGGCTAGAGAGCTTCACAAGTCTACCAAGGAGGCAGAGTATTACCGAGGCCGATACTATAAGGCAGTTCTAGCTGAGCAGAGAGTGAGCTATGTTCAGTCTAGATCCGTTTGGAGTTAGTCTAGGACTACCAGTAGGGGCATCACACAACCACTTCCCAGGGGTCCACCAGGTGGAGCTCCAAGAGCGAGGCCATCAAGGGCAGGAGGTGTTGGAGGGTTTGAGAGGCCTACGACATCCGGGGGTAGCACCACTGGATCCTGAGGTCACAGTTGACATATTGTATACTGCTTGAGAGACTTGATATTGCCACATTTTTTATGTTGTATTATCTCTCATTTGATATCATTTATACACTTGACACTATGATTTTGAGGTTATATATGATATGCAGTGGCGATTTATGATCCACATGTTGTTCATATGCTTTTATTATGGATGTGTTATGATGAATGCATGTTATTTTATGTGCTATATGTTATTCATTGCTCTATATGATTATGACATGTTTTATGTATGGATGCATTAATGTGATGATGATGTATGATTTTATGCGTTTATGGATGATGCATTTATTTTTGATGAATGAGATGGATGCAGTTATGCAAATGATATGATATGTGTTATACTTTTGTATTTTTCACATGTATATATCAATGATATGGATGAATAAATGTGAAATGATTGATTATGGAATGCAAATGTATGATTTAATGTGTGAATGATTTATGAATTCTAACGCACGATAAATGCAAGTGTATGGATGATTTAATGTTATGCCCCAATGTGACATGGATTGTGCTTTTATATGCAATGAATGTTATTATGTCGATGGAATACAATGCACTTTTCTGCATTTTTTGTATTTTTCTAATGTCCATATATGACCTATATGTATCAATGTGAATGAATTATGAGAATGTATGGATTATGTTGTTATTATTGATGATTTTGATGGTGAATACATATATGGATGGTTTATGATATGGACGGGAGAATGAATTTATTATGATATCGATGTATGATATGAATTATGATGCTATTATGGATGATGCCCTATTTTTGTATTTTTCAAAATATAAATACATGATGGTTGTAATGGCTTATGTGAATGAAAATATATGATAATGATAAATGTACGGATGGATGTATGGTGATTCTTTCTAATGATATGATATGGTAATGCAAGTGAATGATTTTTGTTTGTTTTTTTTGTTATGTCAAGTTTACTCAATCTTTTATTGAGAGATAACATCATGTTGAGAGTTGCCAAGCTTGGAAAAATCTATAATTAAAATGCAATACTAATATGAATGAAATCCTATTTTATCCATGCAAACCTAACTATACAATGTTTCCATCTGATTTATTGTGCTTGGTATCATCATTGAGAGTTTTATTATGTTGAAAGTTGATACAAACATTGATGGTATAATTAAACCATTATGACCTGAGTACAACTACCATACAACTTTCATTGAGATTTGATGGTACAAGATAACACAACATCTAGGTATAAATGGACTGAGATGACTTGAGCATCGCTTGTGTAAATAGACAAGATTTAATCATGTTCCCATGCAAATTCAAAATGTCATCAATGATACTTTGTAGAGAATTTACCATGACAATTTGCATAGTAGAAATGATTCACTCACATACAACAAACAAAGAAAAATATCATTCTCCATCCTAGCCCCTCTAGTTTAGTACATCATTGAGGTACTCTAGAGAAATGATAACAACAATCAAGATACAATCATTGAACATTCGTGCTAAAAGGATCCAACCATGATTCAAAAGATGATCCTCCAATGAGAATGGATTTTATTTTATTTTGATGGTTGATTGATTGGATTGATTGATGTTTATTTTGATGGAAAGAGTGATTGATGTTTTTTCCATGATTTCCTTGATGTTTGATTGCCCGATATTTTTAGTGAGTTCAAGATTTTTCCCCCAGTGAGAAACAAACCAAATTATTATGGATATGTACAATGATAACCAAGCCAAGGTGGGACACAACCACAACAACTGGATATAGACTTGAAGCTATTTGTATGATAGGTATGAATGCACAATGATAGCAAAAATTAGACGGTCAACACACGCTCAAATAGATGGAGGATCTGACTTATTACAAATAGCGCCTATTTTCTAGGTTTTCACCATTTGTTTTTATTGCACTTTTTCAAATTTTATGATTTTTTTTTACTATTACCAAGACACCTATTTGCCAGGTTTTCATCAAGGCAAAAAAAATTTCAGGACATTTTCTAATTTGTATGGAGTTTTTTTAGAACTTTTAAGCATGCACTAGATGCATTATGTGTAGAACTTCTTCAGATGAAGGATTTTCATCAGTTCTTCAAATAGATCCCCCTCTGGTGTAGATAGTTGATATGCTCCCAATCCAAAGACTAAAACAATAACGAAAGGACCTAACCAATTTGGCTCAAATTTTCCTTTCTTTTCTCGATTCTGATGATTACGAGGATTTTCCTTTAGTACTAGATCACCTACCTAAAATGTCCTTGGTTTTACTTTATGATTGTAGCTCCTAGAAATTATTTGTTGATATAATTTTAGGTGATCCACCGCAAGCTGATGACGTTCATCTAACAATTCTAGCTCTAGTAGTCTAGACACTCGGTAATCTTCATCTGAAATGAGACCTTTCAAGGATACACAGAGTGATGGTATCTCAACTTCGATAGGCAATAAAGCTTCAGATCCATTTACAAGGGCATATGGTGTGGCTCCCGTGGGTGTTCGGATGCTTGTGAGATAGGCCCACAAGGCAGGGTTTAGTTGAATATGCCAGCCACGTCTAATATTATTGACGGTTTTCTTTAGGATTTTCAAGATAGTTTTGTTTGAGGCCTCTTCTTGGTCGTTTCCTTGAGGGTAATATGGCATAGAAAATTGATGCTAGACATGGAACCTTTCACAAAGTTCTTGCACGTCCTGATTCTTAAAAGTTCCACCATTATCAGTGACGATGGATTGAGGGATACCGTATCTACATATGATGTAGTTCAGGATGAATGATGAGATCTATTTCCCTATGATGGTGGATAGAGGCATGACTTCAACCCACTTTGTAAAGTAGTATGTGGCTGTGAACTTATGTCCATTAGATGAAGATGGGTGAATTTTATCTACAAGATCCAACCCCCACTGAAAAAGCGGCCATGTTGATGCAAAGGGCTGTAACTCTTGTGCGGGTGCATGGATAAGATTACCGTGGATCTGGCATTTCTGAAATTTCTTAACAAATTGGAAGGACTTTCTCTCCATAGTCGGCTAGTAGTACCCCAAATGGAGGAGTTTCTTAGCAAGGGTTAGACCACTTGAATGAGTTTCGTAGATACCTTCATGGACTTCTTGTAAAGTCATTTCAAACTTGTTGCATTCTAGACATCATAAGAGAGTTAGATCAAGACCTCGTCGGTATAGCACATTTTCTATAAGGGTATGGTGGGTAGCTTGGCAGATGAAATTTTGTTTTTGTTTTCAAGAAAGATCAAGAGGAAGGATATTATCTTTTAGGTAAGTATAGATCTTCCCGTGAATGGAGGTATCAACATCAATTAGGTGGTATATGAGTCGGGACTCGGGATCATCATAAGCAGGGGTAAACAGTTGTTCCACCATGAACTCATAATGGCTTCATTTTTCTGGAATTTGTAGCAAAGAAGCAATGGTAGACATAACATCAACAACTTTGTTGTCAATCCTTGGGATTTGAGAAAATTTTATGTCAAAGACATTAGATTTCCATAGTCCATGTCATTAAAGTGTCTTATTTCTGGATTCAACTGTGTATTGTTTTTGGATCAAAAAATAATACACACTTGAATCTAGAAACAAGACACTTAAATTTTATGTCAATAAAATATTTCTTGAAGTCATCAATCATCCTTTTATAGGGCATCGGTTTGTCATCCTTTTTTTGGTAATCATCATTGACCTGATTAATGACTAGTTGATAATCCTCGTAGACTTACAGTTCTATAATTTTTCATTCTACAACTATCTTGATGTCGATGATAAGTGCTTCATATTATGTTGTGTTTTTGGTGCAAGGGAACATCAATCAGTATGATTTCAGAATAGTATTCCCTAGGGAAGTGATGAATAGAATTCTCGCTCCCGATCTGTGTTGAGTATATGATCCATCAAAATACTATCCACTGCTTCGTTGTTACAGTTAGGACATCAACATTTGAAAATTCGATGTGCAGAGGATGAGCATCATGAATCGGTGCATTAGCTAGTTTATTGGTGATAGCTTGCCCTTTAATTGCTTTTTTTTCAAAATATTGGATGTCAAATTCATTGAGTACCATTACCCATTTGGCTAACCTTCCTGTTAGATTTTCTTTGCTAAGGAGATATTTCAGTGGGTCTATCTTGGCTATGAGTCTAATTGTGTGAGTCAACATATAGTGCCGCAATTATTGCGTAGAAAACACTACTGCTAAACAAGATTTCTCAATGGATGTATAGTTGAATTCATAACCACTTAGAGTTCTACTGATATAATAGATCGATCTCTCCTTTCCTGTTGAATCTTCTTGTGCCAACAAAGCTCCCAATGATCGATTAGTTGTGGCTATGTACAATAAGAGAGGCTTTCCTTCTGTTGGTGGAGCTAGGATAGGTGGACTCATTATGTATTGCTTGAGTTGATTAAAATTTTCCTCACATTTCTCATCCCATCAAAAGGGAACATTCTTGTGCAACAAGTGGGTAAAAGGGTGAGTCTTATCAGCTATTTGTGATATGAATATTCTAATTGACTGGAATCTGCCTTGAAGGGACCTTAACTGATTGATATTTTTTGGAGGTGGAATTTCCATGATAGATTTCACTTTTGTAGGGTCTACCTCAATATATTTTTTTGACACTATATATCCCAATAGCTCTGTTGATGTTACCCCAAACACACATTTCTTTGGATTCAAGCGTACGTTGAACTTTTGTAGTCGGGTGAAGAGTTTGTCTAGTATCTCCAAATGTCCTTCTCTAGTGTAAGATTTTTCCAACAAGTCATCCACATAATCTTCCATGAAGGTATGCATCATGTCATGAAATATGTTTCCATGGCTCTCTGATATGTGGCCCCTGCGTTCTTCAACCTAAAGGGAATGACATTCCAACAGAAGGTTCCCCAAGGGCAAGTGAAGGTTGTTTTATCCTGATCCTCAGGTGCTATCTTGATTTGATTATATCCGGAAAAACCATCCATGAGTGACAACATGCCATGACTTGTTGTTAAGTCTACAATGGTATCAATGTTTGGCAAGGGAAAATCATCTTTCAGATAAGCCTTGTTGAGGTCCCTGAAGTCTGTACAAATCCTTATGCTACCATCAGGATTTGAAACAAGTACAATGTTAGATATCCATTCAGCATAATCAATGGGTCTAATGAATCCTACATTCAATAATTTCTTTAGTTTCTCCTTCACCAACAAGGCAATGTGAGGATGCATTTTTCTCAACTTTTTTTTGACTGGTTTGACTCCTAAAGGGAGGGATGAGTGATGCATGATGAGATCTAGGTCTATTCCTGGCATGTCAGCATATGACCAGGAAAATTTGACTTGTCACTCTTCAAAGAACTTGACAAATTTAGGCTTTTCTTTTTCTATCAATGATTTTGCTAGATGAAGAGTTTTTATTGTTTCTACATTGTCGATATTGATGGAATGTTTTGGCTTGATCAAGAATTTAGATCTTTCTTGGAAGTTCTTTGGAAGAGTGTCAAATTTCCCATCCTCCGGTGTCTCAAAGAGGTTTTCACCGTCGGATGCGGTCTTTATTTTTATTTTTTCTTGATCTGATACTGCCATGGAATGGTTTTCACCATCAAATCTTTCTTTTATTTTGCTCATTTTACAGCTGGTAAATTTGGCACTCCCCTATCTAGAAGCTTTTTTATGATATTCAATGGTGGAAAATATTTTAGCATTAACAATGTAGATGAAGTTGATGATGGCCTGATCATTTGCAAAAGGTGGGGATATCAATAGGCTCGGTTTGGTCCCAATCTATGAGTTCAAGATGTACCAATGGTAGGGGATTGTTTGGTGGGTTCAGGTTAGAGGTCGTAAGGGTCCTAATGGAAACATTGTCATCGAACAATACTATGGCAAGGTCAAGGTCTATGATGTTACTCTCTTCTGAGTGATCTGTCTCGCTAGGATTTTGATCGTCTTTGCTTGAACCATCGATATTTTGTGATCCTAATTCAAGTGGTCTTAATCCTTAGATTTGTCCCTCCTCAAGTGTGGGGGTATACTTGTGTATCACATCAATGTCCTTATCATGATAGGATTCTTATGATAGTGAATCCCACTCATATTCATTGGAATTAGTTTCATAGTGGTCACTTGCTTAGAGTTGTAGGATTCATTCAACAAACTTATGCTTTAGATCCTCCTTTGTTTCTTCGTCCTTTTGATGTTCTTTATATCCCAACCCTGTTTTGTCTTTTGGATTTGTTATAATGGGTTGGATGGGTTCTACAATACCTTCTTTCCTTTTTCCAATATGTCCTTGTCCCTCATATCCCATTTTTACCAAGATTGAGAATCCTTTTCCATATTGTGTGTTTTGGACATTAGCCATTGCTTCTTGAGAATCAATTTTATTTTTGTAGAGGCAATTCAAAATATCTTTGTCATCATATTCCTCTGCTTGAGTGCTTTCTTTTATGAATCATCCATCAAAAAGTGTGACGAGTTGCGAGGATGATTGTGATGAGGTTGATGGTTGACCATGGGATTTTGGTGAAATTAACTACAAGAGGCAGAGGGATTGTTTAATGGAGTATTCACCTACACCTTTGTCTTTGACTTGGGCTTTCTTTTCAAATTGCTTGGCCAAAGTGTTGAGATAGGCTTCAGGGTTGATGAAAGTAGATGGGGTAGCTTGTTCCTCTTTCTTTGGTTGTTTGGACAAGGAACTTGGTGTATTTTCTTCATTGGAGAATGCAGCTAGAAATTTTGGCAATGGATTAGCTTGACTTGAATTATTGGGGATGTCAGGGGTGGAATCAAGAGCTTCTCGGTTATGAGGTACAAATACATCTGAGACATCCTTAAGGGTATTGCAATGTTGGGGACTATTAGAATCAACGAGAATGGTAATTTCTTACCCATTGCAAGGAAATTTTAGACATTGATGGTATGTTGAAGGGACGACCTGCATTTCATGGATCCAAGGATGACCAAAGAGTATATTATATGTCAAATATTTATCTAAAACTTGGCAAACCACATCCTTTTGAATTGGCCCTACTTGAATTGGTAGTACAACTAATCCCTTTGAAGCTCTTTCCTCATCATCATATGCTTTGATGGTGATCTGTTTCCTTGAATCTATTGCATTTTTCAAAGAACCCCATTGCACAAACAAGTTTCAAAGTGCATATATTAAGACTGTCTCCTTCATCTACGAGGACGCACTTGACACGACTTTTATGTATTAGGACCTCAATATGGAGTGATGTGTTATGACGGTGGGTGAGGGATATGTCGTCATTTTCTAAAAAGGATAAGCAATGAGGTGCAACTAAATGTCCCACCATGGCTTAGAAAGTGCAAACTTCCAAATTATTTGGTATTGTTGTATTGACTAGGGCCTTTTCAAGATCTCTTTGTGAGTGGGTGAGATTTTAAGGAGCTCCAATATTGATATTTGTGTGGGGATCTTTTGGAGTTGATCGACAATGTTATATTGATGAGATGGGGCAGCAGGTGTTTTGGAAGTGTTGCCTTTTAAAACATATTTGGTTTGTGCCCTTGTGGTTGTAAGCTCTAAAAAATAAATGGTTTTATGGAGGAGAACCATCATTTTTGGACCTCAACAATGGAGCAGTTTCAGATTTAAAAGCAAACAAACCAGAATCTTAAACAAATCTAAGCTAAGAAACTAATCAAAATGCTTTTAAGTAAAACTAATCTCCATTGTTTCCCTATCACCAAGGTCTTGTTATGCACTTTTTCTCTTAGATTTTTGCAAACATAGGTGCATCGAGAGGCTGTTAGTGAATGGATTAAGCAAAGTTGTGAAGATCTATGTATGTGCAAGATTCATGTAGGGGTCAAAATGAGAAGAGATTCATGTTTAAAGAGGCATCTCTGATAACAAAGAGGTTGAGAATGAGAAATGTGGGATAAACGGATATTGCAATAATGAATTTCTAAAATCCCACATGGTGTAGTGAAATGAAATGCATATGAGTGGAAATGATAAAGAAGATAGATTAAATGAATGGTGATGGATTGAATAAAATGATTAAATGCATGTATTTTAATGTGAATGAAAATAGTTTATTAATGTTTTATCATGAATTATTTTAATGTTTTACGAGAATGATTTATGTAAGAATGATAATTTATCGAAATAAAATTATTTAATTTATGAATGATTATGAAATGCTTTATGAACGATTATTATTTATTATGCATTATGAATGATCATGTGGTGATACTATTTTAATGATTTAATGATTTATTGAAGTGAATGATTTATGCAAATGATGTGATTTAAATGGTAATATAGTTTTATTATGATAATGAATGATAGTGCAAAAATGATAATGTGACAGATGCAAATGATAATGAGATGATTTAATGATTTGATGAAATTCATGAATAGAAGAAAGTATTGAATGAATTGATCATTTTAATCAATAGACGAATAATGTGATGATTGCGAGCACAAATTTGAGTGTCTACAGTGGTCACATTTATGGGTACACTGTCTTGTTTTCCGTTGATTTTGATAACATTAATTTGATTATCTATTGCAACCATGTCTTGTTGGATATTATGGAATTTATTAGAGGGGATGTTGACATCATTGATTGGATGATTGGCTGCAACAAGACCTGGTGTGTTATACTGATCTCAATGCCATTTGTATGTTCTTCAACGACTGAAATATGATAGATGGTGGTGTCATGAACATAGTTCACACTCTTCCCTTTGTCATAGTTGGGTAAGGATTTCTTGAATACCCCATGATCAGTGTTTGTTTGGGGTTCCTCTGTTTGTATGATCTTATTGTCAATCAAATCTTGTATCTTGTGTTTTAATTGCATGTAACTATTGGTTAGGTGACTTTTGCATCGATGAAATTCACAAAATTGGGCCTCATTCCACCATGATGATTTTACTTTGGGTTCAGAACCTCGAGTGTTGGGTAGAGTGATAATATTTTTCGCAATAAGTTCTTTCAACATGAATTCATTTGGTTGACCCAAAGGTGTAAGCTTTTTGCAATTGTTTGATGTTTGGTATGGTAGGGTCCTAGATGTTGTGTTATTTTGATTGTTTTGAGTATTTCCTTGGTTCGTATTTTGGTTGTTTCTTTGGTTGGTATTTTGGGTGGTCTTTGGATTGGTATTCGAGGTGATTCTTAACAAATTGAAGACCAGTTTAGTATTATGCATTTCAGCTGACGTATCATTGCCATTATTTTTGTACTTTTTCCAAAACTTTGGTCTGTTATTATTTGAGGGACTAGATGAATTGTTTTAGTTATAAATTTTAAATATTCCTCGTTTGACCAAAGCTTCTTCAATTTTGAGCCCATTTTCGATCAATTTTTCAAAAGTTGGAGGACATTGTAATTCAAGTCTATAGCTCATGCCATCATTTAAATTGTTAATGAATACCTTTATCTTCTCTTTTTCCAGTATGGTTCAAGGATACCTTGTGAATAATCTTCTCCACCTTTGTAGAAATGCTAGGAATGATTTTCCCTTCTTTTGTTTGACATTGCAAAGGTCCTTCATTGTGATTTCATGTTGGATGTTATATGAATATTGGGTGATAAATTTATTGAGTAATTCCTCAAAATATTTGACTCCAGGCGGTAATTTTGAGAACCGTTGCATGCACTGCCCTCCCAAACTACGTGGGAATAATCTCATCAAATATGTTTCCTCATGGACAAATTCAAGGCTTATTGTTTGGAATTCCCTTATGTGATCTATTGGGTCAGTTTTCCCATTGTACTTATCATATTTAGGGAATTCACAATGTTTGGGAAATGGTATCATGTTGACACTTGAATCAAAAGGGTAGGGACATATATCTTGTATGGAATATCTCTTGGTAGTCCTAGTTTTCATGTTTTGCATTTGTTGTTGGAGGGTTTGTATTTTTTTTTTCAAAGTATCCATGGGGTCATTAGTTTTTGCTTCACTTCTTATTTTAGTTTGCTTTTCGGCTTTCATCTTCTTAGGAGCTCTCTTTAATTTTGTGATATCAAAATCTTCGAGTAGTTGGACCCCTTTGTTTTCTAGCGTCAAAAGGTATTTTTCACCCTCCTTTTCAAAGATCCTCTCCATGAATTAATGAAAATTTGGATCTTGTTGTTCTTGTTCTATGGTTTCATCTATTATTTCTTCTATCTCATCTCGAGGAACTCTAAAAAAGTGATTCTCCTCTCTTTCAGCCATGGTGTTTTGGTTTTCAATTTATTTTTGGTCAAGTTTTTGATTTTGCAATCTCGTTAAAATGGGCATACAAGTGATGAAGATGTTCTAAGTTTTTGATCAAATTTTGGGAGTGCCAAAAGGACTAGGTTAAATCTGATTAAGCAAGCTTTATTTTGGGATAAAGGATGATGAATCCTAATGAAGGATGATAAATCCTAATGGTGAAATGCAGCTGCTAAATTAGAAATAGGTATGATGAGGAGGTACTTTTGGATGTTTGATCAAAGTTTAGATGAAGGATTTTCACTTCAAAGTGTTGGTTTCCACAAGTTAAAAGCAATTTTCAGATGAGGAAAGAATGTTGTTTGAGGAGGAATCTCCAAATTTGGTGTTAATTGGCAAAGGGGAGGTCAAATTTAGCTTTTTATTTACAATTTTACCGGATGCACTAAAATAATACATATATGTGCTAAAACTTAGATGCACTATGGAATGGTACAAATGTGCTAAAAGATGATTGGTATGCACTAGAACAGGCAATGGATGTGCCAAAATAGTAAATGAATGTGTTGTAGGATTACATAGATGCGCTATAATAGAGGATGAACGTGCTAGAACAAAAAATGTATGTGCTATATTATGACAGGGATGTGCCGGAATAGTAGAGGGATACGCTAAAAGATGCAAGGTATGTGTTGGGGCAATCAATGGATGCACTGATATGGAAAATGCTTTTTGGTTTTTGATAGTTTTGATTGAATTTTTGGTTTTCTTAGAGGCAAATCTGATTGTTTGGCTGGATTTTATTCTAAATCAATAGTTGAACATTTTTGTGTGAAGTTGGCTTGGATATTTGTTTAAAAACACATAGGTAAAGATACATCAAACAAGCACAATCCTAGGCTTTTTTAAGACAATATCTATTGGATTCTCACTTGGATTGCTCCAGTTGTGCTTACTTTTGGTGAATGATTAGAGGCTTGACCACATTGGCTCCCCCTTGCATTGCACTCACTTCTCAGATCAGCCAAGCCTTAGTCCTCATGAATCTCCCATCACAAACTTCTCATTTATACCAAAATCCACAAGAATGTGGGATGGCTTAAGAACGATCATTCTTGCACCAGTAAATAGAAAGGAATTTTTTTGGCTTACTATAACAAAAGGGTTTTAATAGGGGCATTTCGTTCATGGGGGATAATCCATACAGAAAGAGACCATTGTTGCCCTTCTTTTCAGAACAATCCTCGTGATACTTGAAATTTCCTCAAGTACCCACATTTATATCTTGGGTGGAAGTCATTTGGCTTTAATGTGTTCCCAGTTGGGTTGTTCCCTTGGGGTGATTACCTCTTGTCCCACCAAGGCAAGCCCTCTAAGGATTAAAAAGAAATAAGATGAATGGGTTTGGCTTTCTGATCACCTAGTTAAGGGGAGAGCATACACACCTACCACTCCAAAAACAACAAGCATGGTGTTCAATTAACCTTTTGATTAAGCTATTTTCCTAACTTAAAAAGAAAATGATAATAAATTCCACCCTGTAACCAATTTTTAGTAGTTTCATATTTTTGAAGTCTTTGACAATGTTTTTGGGGTTTCAGGAGAGTCTCTAAATGCGTGTAAGGTTCCTGCAAAATAGAGAAACACAAATTAGTTTCTGAAATTTGGAAAATTTATAGAAAAAACCCAATACACCATTACAGTAACCAAATACGCTAAAAGATAGACCCAATACGCTAAAAGACAAAGCAAAAGCGCTAAACTAGAAAGGTACAAAAATGAAAAATTAAACTCCCTTATGCGTTGAATGAATGAATAGATACGCTGAATGATATCATGGATGCACCAGAATAGTGATTGTATGTGCCAGAAGAACAATTGTATGCGTCGAAATAGTGACTTGATGCACTGCCAAATATGCCAGATGCACCAGAGAAATTATGGATGCGCTAGTTCGAAACTTTTGACAGAACCTGCGAAGAAAAACTTAAAAAAAAAAAGATTTAAAATGGGGCTAGGCCCCACGGTGGGCACCAATCTATGTGTGGGGGAAACATATGCGTAACAATAAGACAAAACTAAACACACATCAATGAAATGTATTACATAAAATGAATTGAAATAAGAAAAACTGAAATGCTATCACTATCCTTTCAAATCATCTTATTATCCTCTATTCTCAATGATCTCTCAATCCATGCTCTTAGATTTATTCGGTCCACATGGATCTACAAGATGGCAACCTAAGAAAAAAGATTCTATATGAAATTCAAAGCTAAATGTCTACATCTACATGTTTTGGGTATTTTGAATTATAATGCTAAATGGTATGATGTTATAAAATGTTGCTATATTCACAATGATGTTAAAATGATTTGTTATGATGAAGCTATAAATCTAAATGAAATGATGTATAAAACACAACAACTAGGATGATAAAACTAAATTGCCATGATAACACTAAATGTGAACTATAATGCTAAATTCTTAAACTAAAATGCTCTCCAAATGATCTCAATTACTAAGAAGATTTTTGCAGCATAAGTCTATGAAAAGTACTTGTTGAAAAGTTGTAGAATTGCCTTCTATTTATAGATTTTTCCAAGTTTGAGATGAGGTGGCAGAGATGGACGGTTCAGATTGTGATACTGGGACATCAATGGTTGAGAACAAAGAGGTTGGAGGAATTCATGGAGGTTGCTCCACTTGTAAGAACAAATTCTCCAAGTGTCAAAGAGCATCATTTGAAAGAAGGAGCCATGTGTCTCCAAAGAGGTTAGGAGGTTAAGAGGTTGGAAAGGATATTCCAATTTTAAAAATTAGGAATAAATGAAATTGTGTGACATGTGATGAGTTGGAGGTGGTTAGAATATTATGGAGAAATGTGCTAAATTTTAAATAAAAAATTAAATTTAAATGAAGGATGGAAATCAACTAAATGACAAACTATTTAATTGTGCATTTAATTAATTTAAGACAAAAATGATTTTTGGATAGAAGAATTGAGGGATGAACCATATAAATAAATTTATCAATTTATTCATATTAGTAGAAGAATTCGAATTTATTAATTAAATATCAAATATTTAATTAATTGTGCTCCAGACCATTTTTATGTGCATACACCATCAAATCCCAAACCATTCACATGTTCAAGAGCATAGAGAAAATCAATCATCTCAGATGCCTTAAGAACATGGAACTAACTATTATCTCATAAAGTTGCACCCTTATCAAGTTGCAGAAGTTGATACTTTAGAGGAACATGGGAACTTTTCTAGGCTATGGGTCACCTAAAAATGGAAAAGAACCTCCGGATAGGTCGGCTTCCTAGCAGATTATATCACCTAAAACTAATGATTTTATGATGGAAAAAGGAGAAAGATTGCTGAAAATGAAATGCTAAAAATGGAAATTTTGAGTGATACACCAAACTAATAAGAGCTATGAAACATTCAGGTTGACATACACTTGAATATTGATGATAGATATTGCACTGCACAACATGTTACTGTAA
This sequence comes from Sequoiadendron giganteum, assembly GCA_007115665.2. Classification (NCBI taxonomy): domain Eukaryota; kingdom Viridiplantae; phylum Streptophyta; class Pinopsida; order Cupressales; family Cupressaceae; genus Sequoiadendron; species Sequoiadendron giganteum. The sequence goes on from CM021109.1 coordinate 585,656,677, forward strand.
GTTTATGCATAAATTTTTCATGAAAAGGTCTAACTTGCATACACTTTCAAGAAGGAAAGGCAACTTTCACAAACTAAAAAGGTTCATATGCAATTTTAAAACATAATTCATAACCTACATAACCCTAATTTTGTAGAAAAGGCATGATACATGAGACAAAGTTATAGGGAAATACAAAAAAAATCACAAATAACTTGATCAATCACTTGGTAATGCACAATGCTTGCAAGAACAAGAAGGAAAAATAAGATCATTAATGGTTTCCAATGTAAATTATGTATTTCATAATCCAAAATGAGTTACAAAAACATGCTCAAACTATCAAAGGACTAAGAAAGTCTCTAGCACATCAAAAGCATAATCTAAATTGACTCAATAATGAGTTACCAAAATGGCTAAGTAGCCAAGCTCCACCAAAAAAGGTTCTAGAAACCTCATGGGTCAGATGCAACAATAAACCCCAAATTTAGCATGTAAATCTATCTCCAAAAGTGATCAATAAGGTTGAAATGATCAATTTTGACCAAGTCCTCCATAAAGGCAAGCTAAAATCACTCCAAGGTTCTCTCAAAAGTGCTTTTAAAAGGTCAAAACAACCTCCTAAATCTTTGTAAAATGCCTCTCAACGTCCCAAAAGCAAGTAAAAGCCCTCCCATATACTCTCCTTATGTTTCCAAACCACTTCCAACTCCCCTATATACTCTCTTTCAGTCAACAAACTGACTTAATTATCTTATATGCTCTATAAGCATAAAGACACTAAGTTCCTCAACGTACACACTAGCTTTGCATAAATATTACACTTGACTAAATAATTTATAATGACATTACTAAGCCAAATTTATTACATTTGAATGATTGATGCAAAATGCACAAGGTAATAAACTCACAAAAGGGCCCCTAGGGCGACAACATGGATGAAAAGGTATTTAGTTAACACTTTTCAAAATAAAGAAAAAGGTAAAAAGCCTTTAGTTTTCGGCATCCTAGGGTTATGAAACCCTAAAGAAAAATGGAACAAACCATTCATTTCACTTTTCACTCTTTACCTCACACTTCAAAAAACTTGCAGCATCGCCATGGTAGCCAAGGTTCAACACTTTGGAGCATCTTTGAAGGATTCTATGCCTTTATTTTCATAATGAGCTCACTGGTAAGCTTATGGAAAGCACTATTGAGTAAAGGTTCTTTTTTTTCAATAATTTTTGGCCTCTCAAGCCATGACATTTGTTGCTTCCTCTAATTTCTTTTTACTTATTCACCTTTTTATGTTTCATTCATTTCCTAGCCACGTTGGTAACCCCATTTCGAACCTTGCAAAAGAATTTTATAACAGAGATCTTGGAGAATAAGATCACAACCGATCTGGGTAAGTACATTCTCAAACAAAATGAATGATCTTCTCACATTTTCCCTTCCTTTCGATGCATACAATGATAAAAAAAAAATCCTATTATTTCTATGCAAACTCCTGATGAGCTTTGGTTGTGGCCATTCATGGATTTATGGATTTTTCTGAGTGTTATGTCCACCATACGTTTAATCCATTTGTTTCTCATTTTTTTGAATAAATCCCATGAGGGTTTCTTTATCATAGGTTACAAATATTCTATGATTTAATAAAACTCACGGCCTCTTCGTGCTTTCATATAGATTTTATGTATTTTTTGTGGATTCAAAATCCTATTCAGGGTTGAGCGTTTCATGTATTTCTCTAGCATGGACTATCAATCACCTTCTCCATTGTGGCATTCAGTTTGAATTTCTATTTTCCAACTTTGAAAATCCTTCATGGCAGATGCTCGAGTTGACCCATGTGGGTATTTTCGGTTCCACTTTTACTCTGAGTATAAGTATCTGAGGGTTTCATGTATTTCTCAAAACCCTTGATTTGTGTGTATGTTCTCATGGAAAAGCATCTTCATATCTTGTAGAATGTGAACACTATAACCTATAGAAACCTGGGTACCCACATGCTTCAATTACATTTCTTTTGTACTTGTTCTCCTTGATACACAATGTTGCTGCACTTGAAGACCCCTTTGATTCACGCTCCTTATCTTACTATAATGATGATATTGTTTCATAATTCTTTGTTCTAGGATCGAAAAGTGAACATTCCTTTGTATCAAGCACCTAAACATATACCAAAATGTGTTTCTTTGTACTCCCATACTCAAATGATGTATGCATTATGTCCATTAGACCTTTACTGAATTAGATTACTAAATTAGATTTTCATGATCATTGTTCTCCAACATAACCTTTTCACCTATAACAGCAATCAATTTCTTCTTAATGTGTTGCTTTATGGACTTAGACATAAAATAATCCAAATGGCTACAACCATAAAGGACATTTTTTGACACTAGATTAGGCCTGTTGTTTCTTTTTAATACTCATTACATTGTGACCTTTGCCATTGTTCACATCATTCCTGCACTATTTAATCCACTTGGTTATGGTTAATTTAAAATAATCATTTTGCACATATCCAGAGCTCATTGCCTTTATTTTTTGTCATCTTTTTAGGCATTCTATCAAATGGTTCACATGCCTTGTTTATGTTGTCATAAATTCCTCACAGGATTGCTCCTTCTTGACTTACTGTAATAGCATGTTCTTAGATTGCAATTAATCCATTGATCCATTAGGGAATGATAAAAAACAAACTCCCTAAGAAAAGCACTTGGTTTTAGCAACATCCTTAAACTTGAAACTTAAAGATGATGAAGAAATATGACTTCCATATTAACAAAGATACATTATGAATAAGAAAATAAGCTTGATCAATTATTCCATTTTTCTCATGACAGACCCTAAAGAGCCTTCAAAAAGCTTGAAGATCCTTCAAAATGCAATTTTAATTACCCTATGATCTACTTAATGACCACCATTGTGAACTCTTGATAGAGTTAACATAGATTGCAGCTATGGATTTATGACTTGAACACCACAAAATTCACTCCATGTTGTTTCTTGATGACAGTACTTTTGAATGATCATGTTGTTTTATGCTCTCTTCACTATTTCAATGAGCAAGTACCTATCATTGTCACATTATACTTGCAGTTTACATCTCAAAAGTTGTTGTAGATTCTTGACATGATAATCTGTGTTGAATGCACTTAAGTATACCTAAAAGGTTGTGCATAAATTATGAGTTGGGCTCAACCCTTGTGGGAGCCATATTTTCACCACTCATTTTGTAATTGATAAATAAAAAATAGAAACATAATCACACCTATATTTGCACATGAAGCAAGCATGTTAGAAAAAATATGTATATTTTTGGATGTGTTTGATGACCTTAATGATTTTTTTGGGACACCTAAAATGTACACATAGATTTTTTAATGCACATAATGATCAGTTTATACATGCATAGGGTGAATGTGTATATAATGTTTGCAATCATTCATTGCTTAGAGAATTTCTCTAATACCACTGCTTACTTCTTTTTAGGAACAGGAACTAGGAGCAATAGATAAAGCTCATGACAATAACAGGACAAGAAGACACATCAGAACCAGTCATTCAAAGGCATTGACTGGTTACCTTCCTTCTATGTACATTCATTTATTTTCCTTACTTATTCATGTATATTTTTTTCATGATTTGTATTGAACAAGCAAAAATTTAATCTCACGGCTTGTGTGAGACAATGAATATTCTTACATTCAATAAAGATTACTTTTTAGAAAGATTTGTGTAAATATTTTCTTTGTTGCATGCACTTGTATAAATGCAATGATCTGTTACAATAATCTTGTAATCTTTTCTAATTTTTTTGTTTATACAATTGAATATAATGTAGGAAAGTTCAATAACATTTACCTCATCTCCTTAGTTTAAAACCAACAAACTCCACCTGATTGAGCTTAAGTGAAAATCTGGTAACACTAACAAACAAGATAATTGACCATACTTTTGCTAAGAAAACCATAAAGATAAATTCTCAACACATTATTGTAAATATTAAGTTTATAATAATAAATAATGGTTGAAATTACTTGTTCACATAAGTATCCCTAAAAAAAAAATTTCAAATGAGATAAGATAAAATTAAAATACTAAATCCAAGGATAGTATCATCATATACCACATATGTGATATAAAAACATTATCCATAAGATTGTAACACAACTAACCACATAATAAAATCATTATGATAGGATTGAAACACAAGCCCTTGTATAAATTTAGAGTTTACAATTATAATCACAACTTCAAGGTAGAACTTTAAATTTCCCTTACAACTTTATATATTGCAGATTGTAAATCTACAAGTTGCTATTTTTAGAAATTTAGAGCTCCAAAATAGATTTACACCATACGAACTACAAACCTACCTCCAATATTTGAAACCCCAATCACTAGTGATTCAATCTTTAGATTTCAAGAGAAAATTTTCCGCTTGCAAACAACAAGCTTCCCTCCAAACCTCACAAGTGTGTGACCTCCACACTTGCAAAAAGTCAGATCTTCAAAGAAAACGTGTAAACAACCTACTCAACTACCTCCAACCCCATAATTCTACAACTTTAGACTTATAGAAATTTGGAATTGTAGAGAAATTTTACACACCTATAAACTAATCAAATACCTCCAATCCCAACAAATTTGAAACTTCAAAATTTTAACTTTGAAGTTTACACACTTGTAAATTTCTCAAGTTTACACACTTGTAAATTTCTCAACTACATTTGATCCCTGCAAGTTTGCAACTTCAAACTCATATAACTTTGAAGTTTTGGAGTAAGTTTGCATACTTACAAATTACTCAATTGCCTCCAATCCCCACGAGTATTTAACTTCAAACTTATGGAACTATAGAGCTCTTGGGAAAGTTTTTGACCATGCACATATGCAAACTAAACTTGTGCTTCAATATTTTGATTACTCCTACCCATAAAACTTTATGATCATAAGCAATTTTTTACCCTATTAAAATCAAGTCCAAAATAGAAAATGAAAGGATATGGCTTTCTTGTTTTATGTGTTGTACAAAACTAACCGAGGTCATTGAAAACATATAGGATCACCATTGGTCAAAATAGAAAAACCCAAAACTACATAAACCCAAAGCCAAATTTCTCAAACTCATGGCTCTACACATACTAGAACAACTATTCAAAAGGTAAATGTTTTAACCTTTAATGATAACATACATATAAATCCAAGAAGATTAACACAACCATGTTAAATTCATGGCTATTTTGATAAGGCATATAAATCATGTCTAATAATCATGCTTATATCACATAGAGAACCAAGAGAAAAATTATACAAAGTGTCAAATACACATTTGACACCAATATCGAAATGTGTCAAAACTAAAGGTCAAATTCACACAATATATATGGATGGATAAAATTCCATCTCATACAAGTTTAAAATAAAATTACAACTTACAAATAGGGACTCTAGCATCCCAACTAATGAGGCTAATTATTAGCTAGTTTTATGTTATTTAGTACATACTTTTAGACATTTATAGATACTCATTTCATACATATTCCTGAACTTTACTATCTTTTTATGATCATCATACATCTTAAACCTAGTTTTAGTATATGGAAATATGATTATGGTATGTTAGTAATTGCATGGTTAAAATGTGTGAATGTGTATGGAATGCAATCCATATCTATGTTTAATTTATGGCTATTAGTATTATTTATATATTTAGGTGAACTAACTCTTTGCAACCAAGAAGCCAAATCAAGCAGACTGTAGCCTGTAGCAACTAGGAAGCACAACCCGCAACCAAAGGAGTTTCAAATAGAAATGCAGGGGAAGTTCTAGAATAAGAAGAATGTAGCAGTTGTAAAATTGAAAGTTCTATTTATCAAGATTATTGTAAGTCACCATGTAATTTAATAAGAATATTGAAGGAGAGGAAACCTTCTATGATTGGGAATCCAACATGATTGTTTCCATAGTCCATGTTTTTGTTTTACCATTGTAGTAGAGTTATAGTCCTAATCAACTTCTTCTACCTTTTTTAGTTATGTTTTTAGTTATGCAGACTTTGTCACACTCTATTTTATAGGAGAGTGGTGATTTGTATTTAGATTTCTATTTTGAGTCCTTGTTTCAAAAAGACTCCCCTGCATCTATGTGTATATATGATTCAGTGGTCGAGGAGAATAACAAGCATAACAAATATAGCAGATAGATATGTTCAGATAGTTTTCTTTTGTTACACAAAAAATAATTGTTTCCAATTATGTTTTTTTGAAAAAGATATCCCCAAATATTCTTATTAGATTGTGATATTTGTGTTATGCAATGAAGAGGTTTTCAGTTATTGTTATGGTTAATTTATTTGAGAAGCTAGATTTAAGTTTATCCTATGGAGACAATCACTTGAGCAAGGGCCACTCAAAGTAATTGTTCCCCACTTTAATTTTTGCATATTTATTTTTGTTGTTATAATAGTTATAGGTTCATTATTGTATTTATCTTAATCAGATTCATGTTGTGAATGTGAATGAAATCATGAATAAATCTTATCTTGTATTTCATGCTTTGTTTTTCTTAATGCATTATCCTTTTGAGTGAGTCAAATTTATTAGTATTAGTTAGTTACAGAGTTTAGTTTTGACAGTGAACTAGTCACAATCTTTAGTTGTAAGTACCTGTAGCAATAGTTTCAAATTCAATTCTTTTTAATGTTATGCAATTTATGTTTTTTCCCATATATGTAAACACCAATAGTAGGATGATATAGGTAGTGTAGAGTCTCTGGATTTACATATAAGCTTAGGTTATCCCTAGTTGATAATTAAATGGAGTCTTTATAAGGGTTTAGTGGATTGTTCAACTAGGTACCCCCTTTGAATTGTGTGAATATCACCAAGTTTATTGAACATTAGTTGGGTCTTATTTTTTGGAATTGTTGTTGGGGATGGTGCTACATTCAAAAATTCATCTCTATTATTTCAAGATTTCTTAGTTTAAGTATTTTGTTTCCAATATTAGGACAATTAAGCTTCATTTTGTCAATACCAAAACATTTTACTAACATTATGTAGGGGTCGTTGATACACAAAGTCATACCTATTGTATGTGGAGATAAAAAAATGCTTTGGGAAAATTTCTCCCCTCAACACACAAAACTAAAGAGGATTTTGGTGATCACAGTGACCAAAGTGAGGGTATTCCTGAAAAATAACTTTCCCTTTCACCAACATCCATTGTAAATATAGAGGAGGGCTTCCAAACCATGGTTGATGTAGTGGTGGATGACCCGTTGGAAACATGTAACTTTTGAGTTCCTCATTGCCAACCAAGAGAGAGCAATTGCCTTAAATAATATACCTCCTAGTATTACTTGTCTTCTATGGTTTGGTTACTAGGGATCCAAATACATTATTTTTTCAATTTTATGTCTTGTGTAGAAGTTATGATTATACAACAGATGCACACAACCTCAAACTATTTCCAGCAACCTTGAAGGATGTTTCCTTAATATGGTTTATGGGTTTGAGAAGAGATGATGTTCCAGATTGGAACACTGTGAAGATAAAGTTCCTAGAGAAATACCAGGACTACTATAGAGGAATTGATAGAAGAAGAGATGACATTTTCAAGATGTCTCAAAAAGAAGATGAACCATTGGAGGACTATTAAGAAAGGTTCTAGTTCTACTTAAAGAAGAATCCATAAAACATACTTTTAGAAGAATCTCTGAAGTTGGTGTTTTTAAGAGGATTCAATGATGACTACATGGATTCCCTTAACCTTATTGGGTCAAGAGATGTATCACAATTTCCTTTTCAATAAATCTATAAAGTTTGTAGGAACTATTCAAGGACCATTACTAAAAGGACTAGAGAGGATAAAATATCTTCCATCAACAAAACATCTAATGGTGTCTCCAAACTAGAATTGAGTAACCTGTTGGAAAACATGAAAGAAGACATCATAAGCCATTTGGCTACCCAATTGGATACTCTACATGTGGAGAAAAATAAAGGAGGGGTAGAGGCAATCCTTAATGAATACTGCCCTAACTACAAATAAAGAAAACCTAATTGCAAGTGCAAAAGAGTAGCAAGTATTTCAGAGGACTGACCAAGGAAACTAGAATTTCAAGCATTGGAGGGCGAAGATGGAAAATTTTATACATTTTGCAAAGGAGGCCATGGAAACCAAGACAAGGTATGCCTCAAGATCCTTTGATTTTTAATACACCATTTCCAGTTGGCAATCAAAATTTCTCTAGTTGGAACCCTTAGCCTTGGGCAGACAAACAAAACCAATAGAAAAATACTCAACCAAACTAGAACCAATAGTGAAAAAACATGTGGACACAACAAAACTTTCAAGGACCTAACTACAACCCCAATGGCCACTACAACAAAACCAATGACAATCTCAAAGGAAAAAAGGCCACTAATGGCAAACCAAAATTTGAATTACCGGTAGCCACAACAACAAGCCATCATGCCCAATCCAATAAATCCATCATCCCAGCTACTAAGGGCACCTCAACTACTAGCCCAACTTGCACCTAACCTAAATAGCAAGCCTTTTCAACAAGCCTACACTAACAAGGTTATTCAATACCTTACTTATGGGGTGGAGGTGAGTGATATCCACCTCAAATTAGGGAAAATATTGGTTGGGATTTTATCCCCTCAATTCACTAAGTTGGTAGATGAGGAACCCTCATCATAGACCTTGGACAACCCACCTTTGGAGCCTAAGTCAAATCAGGTCAACTAAACTAATTCAAGTTCAGAGCCTCCATTCCCCGAATGATTAGTTGTTCAAAAACATCATAACCAAGTTGAAATTGACCTATTAGGATAGGTTAAGGATGTGTATATAAAGATACCCCTCATCCAAGCCATCAAGGACATTCCCATTTAGACAAAAATAGTGAGAGACCTTTGTCATAAAAATCCAGGGAGAAAGAAAAAAGACCCTCAATTGTACATGTCTTAGGGAAACCTGTTGACTTATGTTGGGAAACATAACTGTCCCTAAGTATACAGATCCTCAAAGTCTAGTGGTAGATGTTAAGATAAATGACACTCTCATAAAAAATACCTTGATTGACGTAGGGGCATTCATTAATGTGATGACTAAAGAAACAATGTTATTATTGCAATTAATAAACCTTATACCTACACCCATTGTTCTATAGTTGGTAGATAGGAAAAAAATGAAACTTGAGGGCATCATTGAGGACTTGGTCATAGCATTGGATTCATGGGAGTACCTTGCATATTTCATGGTATTGCAGCGAAAGGCTAACCTTGCAAGCTATCCCCTTATTCTAGGAAGACCATGGTTAGTAACAACTGATGCATTTATAGGTTGTAGGTTTGGAAACATGTTTATCTCAAATGGAATTGTGACCAAGAAGTTGGTCCTTTATCCACCAACACAATCTCATGCAGATTTAGAGTAGACCATTTGGCCTACCCTAGATGAGGAAGACCAATATTCCCTGCAAACTCTCTTGACTATTGAACGTATCCCCTTGTTGAGCAACAAAGATGAGGATGATTTAATAGCATAAATTATATAGAATAACTATGGTAGAAACCTACAGAAATAGGATTATATGTCATGTCTCCAGGATTCTCTAGAAAATATTATACTTGTTAGTTCATCAGATTCAATATCCTAGCTTTTCCATTTTTTGTTGCCACAAAAATGTGTCCTAGACATATTAGTACTTGACCTTTCATTTGTACAATCAACATCCAAGACTTTAAATTATGTCAGGTAGAATGTTAAATGTTACCAGTGAATTAACTATTGAACAATAGACTTCCCTAACCACTTTGTTGAGGCACACACATTATTATTTGCATGAGATTACCATGACATGAAGTTGATTGATCCAAAACTATGCATGCATAGGATATACATTAATGATGGTTTTAAACCAATCAAAAAACCCTACAGGAGAATTAACCCAACACTAAGAGACATAGTCAAAACCGAATTATAAAAATTGCTTGATGTAGGTTTCATTTACCCTATTTTTGACATTCAATGGGTGTCACCTTTATTTATTGTCCCAAAGAAAGGAGGGAAATGGAGATTGTATGGATTATAGAGAATTAAATTCAGCCACTAGAAAAGACCACTTTTCACTACCTTTCATTGATCAAGTGCTTGACTCCCTAGCAAGTAAAAAGTACTTCTCTTTTCTAGATGGATTCAGTGACTATAAAAATATTAGAATAGCTCCAAAAGATTGGGATAAAACCACCTTTACATTCCCTTGGGGCACATATTCTTATTTAGTTCTCTCGTTTGGGCTATTTAATGCTCCAACCACTTTCCAAAGGGCAGTGTTAAGTATTTTCTCAAATTTTGCATATGACTCCATGGAAATCTACACATTCCCTATGCCACAAAAACACAGAGATTTTAGGAGTTTTTTAGGACATGTTGGCTACTATAGAAGATTTATCCAGGACTTTAGAAAAATTGCAACACCTTTATTTGTTTTACTCACAAAGGATATAGAATTTGAGTGGACCACATAATTCCATCACTCTTTTGAAACACTCAAGACAATATTGACCAAAGCACATGTGTTGAGAGGACCAAACTAGACTTTTCCTTTTCACATACACACAAATGCTTCTAAATTTTCTATAAGAGTAGTACTTGGATAGATGGAAGGTAATAAGGAGTATGCCATATACTACATTATAAATAACTTACAAGGGGTGGAACTCAACTACATAGTCACAAAAATAGAGATGTTAGTAGTTGTTTATGCAATTAACAAGTTTAGGCATTACATCACAAGGTATCCAATCTTTATCCACACTAATCACACTACAATAAGGTTTTTAATGAATAAACTTGTGGTTGGTGGCAAACTTTTCAAATGGTTGTTATTAATAGAGGAATTTGACATCACCATAGAGGATAAGCCAAGAAAATAAAATATGGTGGAAATTTTTTTGTCTAGATTACCAACTCAATTAGCAAAAGATGTTGATGATTATTTTCCAAATGGGCATCTATTTTCTCTAACACTATACACACCTTGGTTTGCTAATATTTCCAATTATCTAGTAACGAGACATATACCACCTCATTTCTCCCCTAGAGAAAAGAGACAATTGGTACACAAAATTTTTCTCTACTCCTGGGTAGTTGGTTACTTATTTTATACAGGTCCAAATAATATTATGAGGAGATGCATAAGAGATGATTACGTCTTTAATACCCTCAAATTTGTCCATGATGAACCCTATGGGGGAAACTTTGTAGCAAAGAGGACAACACTCAAGATTCTCACCACTGACTATTATTGGAAACTCTTCATAAAGATTCAATGAAATATACAAGGAGTTGTGACAAGTGTCAAATAATGGGCAGGCCAACTAAAATAGATGAGATTCCCTTGCAACCTTAGTTGGAACTACCACCATTTGATAAATGGGGGCTAGACCTCATTGGCCTAATTTCACCAACATCCAATAATAATGAGTATATCTTATTTTGCACAAATTATCTAACAAAGTGGGTTGAAGTCAAAGCATTGCAATTTGATAGGGATGAAAATGTAGCCAAAACCATGTATGAAGAAATATTTACAAGGTATGGAGTGCCAAGAGAAATTGTGACAGATAGGGACAAGTGAAAGTAACAAATAGGGAGATTGAAAATATCCTAACCAAAACAATGTAAATTCAGAGGAAAGATTGGGCAGTCGGGCTAATTGAGGCAGTATGGACATATAAGAAAACTTGGAAAAATACAATAGGATTTACACCATATGGGTTGGTGTATGGAAAAACAATAGTACTTCCCATTGAATTTGAATACAAAACACTTAGGACAACAAGTGAATTGGATATGGACTTGACAAAAGCACAAAAAGAAATATTACACAATCTGAATGGATTAGATGAGATAAGGATGGAAGCTATACACCACACTGAGATTGTTCAAAAACAGAGAGTCAAATGGCATGATTAGTTTATCAAAAAAAATTAGTGTGGGAGATTGGTATTTTCTATATGACTTAAGGTATAAATATTATAAAGGAAATCTACAAACAAGGTGGTTAGGACCATATGAAATAAAGCAAGTTTTCCCAAATGGAGCAATCAAGTTACAAAAATTAATGCAATCATATTTTCACTACTAGTTAATGGTCATATATAGAAAAATTTACAAAAATCCAGTACAGAAGGATGACTTCCTTCTTTCATTGATGCAACAATATGGACTAGACGGTGCTTCTGATAAAGACATTGTACCAAACAGTGATCATGACAAAGACATTGAACTAGGAAGTAATCTTGATAAAGACATTGTAACAAACAGCAAAGATTCAATAGTAGATACTACAAGTTCTCTAGTTGACTTAGCAGATGAGCTACATATCTCACCTACGGAGGTCAACCAGGTATAATTTTCTATCACTCTTCACATGTACACACTGCACAGGTAAAATCCATGATGCAGTAGGGACTTGTAGCTTCATCAATAAATAGGCTAACAAAATTCAAAGGGACCTATTGTTACAGGTACCCGCAACACTTGCCTTCCATAAATTTCAAAATTTTCTACCAATTTAATTGCATGTCATCCACTTACACTTCATTTTTCCAAACATGCAGCCATATAGTTATCATTTCATTACATGCAACCTACCCCATCATATCCCACATTTCATTCATCAATTTCCATGCATTAAGCATATCATTTTATATCACATTAGTTGTGCATTCAATAGCCTTTCCATTACCATGTGCAAAGATGTCATTGCATATATCACCAATTGCAATTAAGCAACGGTCAACTCATAATCACGTTGTGAACACTCCTAATCAGCTTCACATGAGTTAAGTTCAATTCACTCCACTTTAATAGGTATACATACTACTTTTCCATAATTATCATATATTGTAATTATTTTTCAACATGCTTATATTTTTAATTGTGCATGCTTTGTATTCGTTATCATACCTCCACTACATGTAATCAACCCCTCAACCTCCAAAAGTACAATTAAGTGAGGTCATTTAACAACTTAAGTTGGGGGGAGAGTACATTTTCTTGGTTTTGAAAATTTTCTTGTGTGAGTATTAAGCCAAAATCAAGCCACCAAAAACCTTTATGCAAGCCTTTTCCATTTGTGCCATTTTTTTTCCACATTTCAAAGCCATAATTCAAGCCATTTCAAGCTCGGAGGGAAAGAAGAATTTGAATTTGAAGAACATAAGTATACAAACAAAAAGGATTGGTGTGGTTAAAGTTGTAAGTAGAAAATTTAATAAGAAATGAAGTATTTTACCATTATGGGTGGAGATATGGTTCGCAAAGAACCATTTGCACATCAACAAATATTGGAAGATAGGTTGGTTTTCCCTATTTTTAGATAAGTAGGATGGTTGCATTTTTTCTTAAATCCAACAGAATATAGCAAGGATGTGATAGAAATTTACAGAAACACTTCAAAATGATGAATCCATTGTTTGAGAGTTAAAGGTTGATGCTTATGAAGCTACAATTACAAAATTGTCTAGCTTGCCAAGAGAAGGAGATGAATTCCCGGTCAGGGAAAATGTTGTAGCTTCCAAAAAAGAATTTAGGGAACATGGAGAGAACCTCGACTCAACATCCCAAGGTACTAAAAGGTTATCATTACCATGGATTTGGGCTTTTGTTGCTGCATATGTTGTTAAGTATCTTACATGTGATGGTAGACAATCTATATTATATACCATTCATTTCAAGCTTTTGAGCCACCTTCACCATAATAGGAGGGTTAATGTTCCCAATTTTCTTTATAACCTATCGAAACGAATGAGTTCTAAATATAAAAGAAAGATAAACAATATAAAATTGTCGTATTATTGCTTAGTTACCCTATTGGTAAAAATAAATTTAAGGGTTCAACATCCACATGTTTTAATGGAAAATCTTCTTAATTTATAATCATATTAGTCACATTCTTTAAGAACTAGCTATCCTAGAAAAAATAGAATAACCTATTGCATCAATGAGGGAAATTCCCTCTATTTCACTTGTTGCTTCACCTACCCACAACAGGGGAGAACCAAAGGAGAAGAGTCTAAAAAATTCACCATTTGTAGCCTTTAAGCAACCTATAGTAGAGGATATCCAAGTAACCCTAACTTCTTCCAAAACATCAAGAATCGGAAAGAGGAAAGGTGGATCTTCCTTTGCACCCACAAAAGTGCAAAAGAAGAAACCCACTCAGCCAAGGCGTTCACACTGCCTAAAAAAGAAGGGTGTTATGAGGGGTTCAATCAAGAAGCGGGAGAAATAAATTATTGTGCCAGTGGAAAAAGATACATAATTGAAAGAAAATTTATTTTTGGGAATGTTCATACACTAGTTAAAAGGAAATGGTATATCTCAACCACCTCTAAATATGATTCAGAGGATGTTTTTGTTGCTAAAAAGAAAAGGATGAGAACCCCACAAAGCCCTATCAATGAGGGTTGTAATTATGTTGTGGGTGATGATGATTAGTTTTTGGAGAAGGATGAAAATTTGCTTATAGAAGAGAGGAATGTCAGGAAATAGTTGTAGGAAGCATTGGACATAATCAAAAAACTAAAGGAATTGGTAAATTCTTATGAATAGAGAGACAAGGAAAGAGACTTTAAAATTAAGGATTTGGAGGAGAAAATTCACACATATGGGCATGGGTCTAAACTAGACTTACTTGCACAGCTTGCCAGAGTGAAGGTAGGAAATACAAAAATTGAAATTGAAAGCAAAAGACCCCCTTTCATAAGAGCTCCAAATTATCACACTACACTGTCTCTAGGATATCATTTATTGGAAATAACTCAAGAATTCTCCTAGCAAAGAGAAGAGTGGGAGAAAGAAAAGAATAGGATGATTTTAGACCATAGTTCCGAGTATCAAAAAATAATGAAGTTGAATTGAAAAATATGATAGTTAGAATTGAGGAGATAGCATACAAGGTTGCACAAATCATCAAGTGCAGACCTCCTACTAAAATTTATGCTTTGTTTTTGCAAGAGAAATTCTTGAGTTTCCAATTCAATCAACTGATCAGTAACTTTCCAATTGCCATGAGTAGGAAATTTGAATTTCTACATATTTTTGTTGATTCTACACCAGATATGCAGGATCAATTATATGAATTTTATTTGCATAACTATGTTGTGCCAGACAATACAAAATGGAACCCGTTGATATTTGTGGGTGATTTACAGATCAGGGCATTAGCTTCCTACCTCAAAAATGAGACACATAGGGGTGAAATCATGCAGGATTATATTGAAAGGGAGAAATCAATTGCTCTCCAAGTCAGAAAAGAATCCAATAACCCTAGTGTAATAATAAAATAATGGATAGAACTTTTGAAGTACAAGGGTGTAGGAAAAAAAATTATGAATTTAAGATTAAATGATTATGAAAAGATCTAGAGACTAATTTTAGGTCGTATCCATCATTTTCTTTCATTTTTTACAAGAAAGATGGGAAAATTTGACCCCTGAATTATAGAAAAAGGAACTCCACTCTATATACAACTACATAACCATGCTTGAAAGGACTCGCAAGTACATGGAAATTTCCAAAGAAAAGGGACGTGTATGGGTACCTATTACTTTCTCTCCACCTATGCTTCTCTACTCAATGCCACATTGAATAGGAGAAAATAATGAAGAATGAAAGGAAGATGAGAATGACATATAGGAAATACTTTCATGCTATGAAGGTTTTTACTAGAAGCAAATGAAAGGAGTGGATATGATAATAGATCTTAGGGAGATGATCTTGCAGTATTTTTGAATGCACAAGACAACTAAGAGGGGGGGTGAATCAGTTGTACCTTAAAACTTCAAAACCCTCACAAACATTCAGATCCACATTAATTCAATTAACCCTTAATTTATTATAATGATTTATCATGAAAGAAAATAATAGAACTGAAACACATCAACACCATGCACAAAGGAACACTAGATTTATGGGGAAAACCCAAGATGGGAAAAACTACAACAAGGATTAACTCACAATATAAAGTAATATCAACATCAAATACAATAGGGCTCATTATCGAAGGGCTCACTGCCCAAAGAAAGAAAGGCTCACTGCCAGAATAGAAAAGAAGATAGAGAAGAATGTTACAATGAGAAATCCATCTCAAAGCAACAAAAAAATCCACAATAGCTTCACCAACACCTTCGTAGTCTTTTTGAAGAATTGCAAACACCTTCTTCTCACTACATTCAATAATCTAACACATGAAATCTCACAGTGCACTTCTCAAATTTTCACTCTACAACTCTCTAGTTTGCATCACTCGCAACATAATCATCTATCTTATCATCCCTTAACAAATAAACACTTATTTATATCATCTTCAACCTTGAAAACATTCTCCAAGGTCAGTTAGGCACTTCAATTGTGCAAATTCAAATTAGGTTGGCACCAAAAAATTCGTGTGATGGAAAGGAATGAAGGTGGACCACAACACACTATAGCTATGACCTAAATCTACTCATACACACCATGCCACACTTCCACAAACATCAAAGAAAATTTGCAAGTCATGTAAACACCCAAGGTCAGTCGAACCTATGTTAACACTATTAATACTTAAGTACATGCTTCCTCAAATCCCAGGATGAATCATGGAAACCACATAACACTTGAAGCCATTCTAGAGTATTCCACAAATACCCTGAAATCCAACAAATTCCTTTGCAATAACTTTCACTTGAAGAATGTACACACCCAGTACACTCAAACAACTCTATCATACATTATAACTTGAGAAATTGACTTCCAAAGCACCAAACCATGAAAAAATTCATCTAAAGAAAGATACAAACACTAGACTAGCATACTTCCAAATCTGCAAGATCTAAAACCACTCTACAAAGAAATGTGGAGCAAGAATATTTCTCCCAAACACATTGGTGAACATGCCTTCCTCTGCACAATGATCCAGCACACCAAATTTTGAATGCAGCACCTCTGAACACTTATGATCAACATATTTAAACTACACAAGCAAATCCTCAACCTAGAATAACTGCGAAGCAAAATCGAAACACTACTCTACAAGACAGAACACCACTACTTCACATTGTTTCCTCTATTTATTTAATTTTCTCAAAAGAACTTGGAAACAAAGCACCATAAACATATCATCAACATCTTGAATACTTCCTAATCCCTATCAAGCCAATTGCAACATATACATCCATAAACAGAAACTTATCAAATCAACACTAGAGGTTGACACTAGTAACTAATGACAACATAATGAAACTAATCAAAGCATTGTCAAAGACAACACCAACTTAATACCAACTATAGACACCCAAAATTGTACATGTCATAACATTACTTAGTCGATACATGACCTTGTAAGCCATTCTATAATATTTTACCCTAGGTCATTGCATTATCCCACTTATCCCATTTATTCACTTAATCACCTTCCCAATTAATTAAATAAATCTCATTTATTTAATTAATTCCCCCTTCACATGTCTCAAAATAATTCAAATTAAATATTTGAATTAATCCCTCACTTATTGTCACATTGCAACATGTGTCACATGACTGCAACTCTTCACATGCACAAATAATTTAAATAATTTAATTATTTAAATTACGAGATTCCCACTCACATCTTATTTTCAGCCCCATTCATTGTGTGTCATAAGCATCTTTTCTTCCAAAATAAATAAAAGAATCTCACTTATTTCCTCACATCCTAATTTTAGCCTCATGTCATAACCCACTTAATGTGTGTCATAGGCACTAAAATAAACTTTTAATCCTAGCTACACATATCACAAATTTGAATTTTAATCTTGGTCATCAAATCAAATCAGCCTTCTCCTATAAATCAAGCCTTTCACTAAAGGTCATTTGGGGAATCTTCTTCTAGCATCCTCACTCTGTCAAAATTTCTCTCAATCTTCTTATCTATCTATCTATTTTTCTTCTATTATCTTCATCTTAACGTTATACTGCAAAAATGAGAAATCAACATATCAAATCATTCAATCCTTTGAAATCTTGCATTCTCATGCAGGTGGAGAAGAGCAATGGAGATAAATCAAATCTAGCTTGGAAATCGGTTTGCTTTGCTTTCTTATTTTGATTTTCATGCTAGTGTGTGCTCTATTGTGCTTGTTAGGGTTTTCATATCTTGTTGCTTTAGTTTTATATCTGATTTTCCCTAACTAGATTTGGTTAACCCAATGTGAATCCTTTGATCTAGCTTGCTTTTTTGCAAGTTTCATTAACTTTTTGTTGCAGGTCTACTAGTTTTTGGACAAAACACCAAGTTTTACAAATTTTGTCATATCTTCCAAACGGCTATGCATTTTTCCACAATATTTTCATAGATTCCTATACATCATCTCAAGAGGCCATAGTCAACAAATTGAGATTTTATCACCATTTTTGTAGGCGTTATCACTATTTTATGTTTTTTCATAACATTTACTTTTTGAACGCAAATCAGCAAAAATTTCAGAAATGTTTACATTTATGAAACACTCTTGAAATTTTAATAGAGGTATTTGTTTTACAGATTTAATTTATAGGTCAAATACAATACGAAATAATTCAATCTTTGTTTTCTATATATTTTTCACAAATCTGTATTTTCTGGCACAAAACAGAGAATTTTTCTGATTTGTTTACATTTCTGGAAAGATCTCAAAACAGTAGCAGGGGTCTCTCCTTTGTTTTTTTATTTTTCAGATCCATAACATCTTCAAATAAGCAAATCTAATTCGTCTATGTTAATTACATGTATCTGAAATTGCAATTTTTTGATGAACTTTTTATGTTTATGGTTACATTATAATTTATTTTTTTTAATTTTGTAGGTGATCATAAGGAGATTTAGTAGCAGCAATATCAGTCATACACATCAGATTGGAAAGCAAAAACTTTCAGGTACACTCATTCTATTATCTTTATCTCTCATTTGATCAATCAATCTTGTTTGCAAAACACCTCAATTTGGGGCTTTAAAACAAACATTTTGTTTGCAATCACACTTTAAAATTGGGCTTAAAAAGAACCATTGTCTTCCATCACACATTTTGACTTTGGGTTAAAAATAACAAGTGTTTGAATTGTTTTACACACATTTCAATTTTTTAAAGGGAAATTAACAATTGAGAGTGTGAATCAAGTGCGTGTGTGATAAAAAACACTTCACTTGGTTCGCTTTTGTCATACCCTTCATAGGAGGCCTGCTAGGGGATTTCATCACACCTAGGGACGACCTCAATCAAGGTGTGAATCGAAAGACACGCTTCTTTGAGAGTTAAAATCTTGTCACTCTTGGCTAAGCCCCAAAGAACTTTATACCTTTTGGAAGTGAAGGTGAAGGGTGGGTTACCCCTTTCTCTCGTCTATGTGGTAGGATTTTTCTTTCAAATTATCCCTAGTCAACCTCGTGCATCCTAGCTTAAGACCTAATTGGCCATACCCACTTGACTAGTTCTAGGACTTGTTGATGTGTCTTCTTCAACTATGTGCTTAATCATCACATTCATAATTTCAAATTCAAACTTGCTTATGTGTCTTGAGTGTGTGATTCATGTGTGTACATGTGTAATCATTTATTTCGAAATTGTCATATCAAGCTATAAACACCAACACATAAACATATCATTCTAATCATCCTAATCATTATTTTTCTAATCACATTCAAATCAATTTCATCCTAATCAATCCAAGTCATCCAATCTAATCATTCCACATCATCATCGCCTTAATCCTAAGGAAGCACTTGCTAAAATGGTCATAATCCTTAATGATCTTTCATAATCCTTAATGATCTTAGTCACAAGCCCAAGTTCATACTTCGAGAAGCCCCTTCACTTAATCATGAAGATAATCCAAAACCATATATCCTCCAAGGTGGGTCAAAATTTGCTCCTAGTGATGATGAGAACTTTGTAGATCTTAGTGATCATGAAAACTTTGTAGAAATTTTTGGTCACCTTGTTGATGAATGGTAGCTTCGGTCAGTTAAGATCTAGGCTATTCTTCAGAATAATCAAATTAGGAGAATAAGTGAAATCGAATTTATAAAGCATAGATAAAAATTCAATATATTAAAAGATGTTGAAATTCGCATTTAATATAAATCGGAATTTATATTTATTCGCCACCTTTTGTTTGTGTGTGTTAAGACACTAACAAATTGTTATTACGAGTGCAGGGACCCGCACGCTCTAAGAGACATGTCTCTTGAGCGGACGTGTCTCCACTTGTGGAGACACGTCCTCTCTTGAGACACGTCTCTTAGAGGTGGGTCTCCTACATACTTATGGAGGCTCCCTCATTGATATGCAAACATTGAAATTAATTAATGTTCTGCAATCAGCACATTCACAGTTAGAGAAGAAATCTGAAATCGCATTTAGAGAAGAAATTTGGAAATCACATTTTTGACTTAGAATTTTCTTACGCAGAATTTCAGACCTTAGTTTATTCTTAGTTTTTAGGATCCTATTTGTGAAAGATTTGATTATATTTACATGGTGTCAGAGCCACGTTGTGTGAATCCAAATCAAATCTAAAATCAGTTTGCTCTAGAAAAATTCGTATTTTTCAAAATCGAATTCACATCACATTCTTCATAATGTCAAGTGTGATCAGATTTGAAGATCGTCTTGCAGGAGAAGACAATTTCACATCATGGAAATTTAGAATCATGATGATCCTTAGAGAGAATAAACTAGACTCATTTGTGAGAGAAAATAAAAGGGAGCCAGAGGCTGAACCTGAGAAAACTCAATGGATTGAAAACAATGAAAGAGCCATGAAAATCCTAGTAGATGCAGTTAGGGATCACATAGTGCCTATCCTAGCAAAACATGAAACTGCATACCATATGTACAAATCTCTTGAGAGTACTTATGAGATCAACAACACCTGCAGGACTCTAGCACTAAAACGGCAAATCAACAATGCTCAAATAAACAAAGGAGAGTCCATTAATGCATACTTCATGAGGATTATTGAACTTAGGGATCAATTATCCACAATTGGATATCATATTGACAACAAAGAGTTAACCCTAATTGCACTAGGAGGCCTACCAAACTCATGGGAGTCATTTGTTCAAGGAGTAAGTGCGAGATCTAAACTCCCTAAATTTGATAGGCTAAGAACTGACTACCTTCAAGAAGAAATAAGACTTTCCATAAAAGACAATAAACAGAAACACATAGATGAAGACATTCATGTTCTCCACACAACATCTAATAAGAGGAGTAAGAAAAACCCCTACAAGAGAGGATCTTTTAAGAGAAAAAGAAATTCCAATGGAAAGAAATCTTATAAAAAGAAAGATATCTCAAAAGTACAATGCTTTAGATGCGATTAGTATGGTCACTATGCAATGAAGTGCCCTGATAGAACTAAACAACAAGCATCCTTTGCCAAAGTAGAAAAGTCAAAACCAGATCATGAATCTGAGAACTTTGTGTTCTATACAGCCCTTTCTAGTCAAGTATTTGACAACACTCAAAATTGGGTAATTGATAGTGGGTCATCCAGACACATCACAGGGTTTAGAGAGCACCTAGACTCCATGACTGAAAAGTCTAATGAAGAAGTAACCATCAGGGATGATTCTGCATACCCTGTAAAAGGGGTTGGAACGTGTTCCATCAAGTTGAAATCTGGGATTTCTCTGCAACTCACTGGAGTATTATTTGTACCTGGAATAAAGAGAAATCTTATATCCATCTCTACCCTTGAAGACAATGGCTACAAAGTTAAATTTATGGATGGTAAAGTTCTAGTATGGCCTAAGAACTCAACTATTAAGAAATCCCATACCATAGGCATAAGACAAGGGTACCTTTACAAACTATGCATTGAGGTTAAACAAGCCCTTACCCTTGACACTGTTGATACAAATGAAATCTGGCATAGAAGATTAGGACATCTCCATTTTCGTGCCCTACCTTCTATGGAAAAACTTGTTATAGGCTTACCCAAGCTAAAACCATCTCATGAGGGAACTTGTAAAGGTTGTGCCCTAGGAAAGAATACTAAGGGATCCTTTCAGAATAGCCTGAGTAAAACCCTTAATGTGTTAGAACTGGTTCACTCTGATCTTTGTGGACCCATGTATGTACCTTCTAAAGCAGGATTTCTATACTATGTCATATTTGTAGATGACTTCTCTAGGAAAACCTGGATCTATTTCCTTAAGTGTAAAGAGTCATTAGAAATCCTCAAAAGGCTCAAAGAGTATAAATCCCTCACTGAAAACTTCTCCGAAAAGAAAATAAAAACCTTAAAGACAGACAATGGAAAAGAATATACCTCTGAGATTTTTAAAGAATTATGCATGAGTGTTGGAATTAAGAGGGAGTTCAGAATTGCCTACAATCCTCAACAGAATGGGGTTGCTAAGAGGAAAAATAGAACCATTGTAGAAGCTGCTAAGGCAATGTTACTGGACTAAAACATTGAAACGTCTTTCTGGGCAGAAGCCTCTAGGACTGCTGTCTATATCCAAAATAGATGTCCTCATTCTCATCTTGATAACAAAACTCCTGAAGAAGCCTTTATCGGCATAAAACCTGACATTAGTCATTTTAGGATTTTTGGTTGTCATGTCTATATTCATGTACCCAAAGAGAAGAGATTCAAACTAGAACCTTCTGGAAAGAAGGGAGTATTTGTGGGTTATAGTGAAACCTCCAAAGCA
Organism: Sequoiadendron giganteum; assembly: GCA_007115665.2. Lineage (NCBI taxonomy): Eukaryota > Viridiplantae > Streptophyta > Pinopsida > Cupressales > Cupressaceae > Sequoiadendron > Sequoiadendron giganteum. The sequence continues at coordinate 585,679,397 of CM021109.1, forward strand.
TACAGAATATTCATACCCAGGCAGAAAAAAATTGAGTTAAGCAGAGATGTCATCTTTGAAGAAGACATTGCATTCGAGAGGGCAAAGAGTTCTAGTGAGACAAAAACCTATTCCCCTAGTGTACCTGAAATGGAACCTGCTCCTGAGATTCAGAGGGAGCATCCTGAGGAAATACCACATGAACTTCCTGCCACTTCAAATGAGGATACAAATGACATCAGCAGAAAGAGACCACTTTGGGCCAGGAAGATGATCAAAGAAGCAGAGGATCATGCAACACCTAAAGGAACGTTCAGGGAAATTAAAAGACCCAAACGGTTCTCTAGCTATGTTGCCTTAATGAACAACATCATAAACTTTGAACCTGTCAGTGTTATAGAAGCCTTCAGACATCAAGCCTGGAAGGATGCAATGACAGAGGAATATCAGTCCATCCTAAAGAATGATGTATGGGACATAGTGCCTAGACCAAAAGAGAAATCTGTTGTCTCTTCTAAATGGCTCTTCAAAATCAAGCATGTTGTTGATGGCAGTATAGAAAAACATAAAGCACATTTCGTGGCTAGGGGTTTTTCTCAAAAGGAAAGCATTGATTATGAAGAAACATTTGCACCTATTGCCCGTTACACATCAATGAGAGCTGTATTAGCTATTGCAGTAGCTAAAGGTTGGGAGATCCATCAAATGGATGTGAAAATTGCCTTCTTGAATGGAACCATTGAAGAATAAGTCTATCTAGAACAGCCTGAAGGTTTTGTGATACATAAATCCAACTCACATGTGTGCAGGCTGAAGAAAGCTCTCTATGGACTTAAACAGGCTCCCAGGGTCTGGTATGAAAGAATTGACAACTATCTCTTGGGATTAGGATTTTCCAAAAATGATGTTGACTCCAATCTCTACTTCAAGGTAATCAAAGGTGATATGCTTATAATTATTTTATATGTTGATGACCTACCGATAACAGGAGAAGATCACCTCATTACTCAAGGGAAACAGGATCTAATTTCTGAATTTGACATGAAAGACTTGGGTATTCTACACTACTTCCTCAGTTTGGAAGTATGGCAGAAATCAGAAGGCATTATACTAAACCAAGGGAAGTATACTATTGACATTCTGAAAAGATTTGGAATGTTGGACTGTAGACCAATGTCTACACCTATGGAAACCAACCTTCACAAATTGAAAGAAGCAGCAGCAAAATCCAAATGTGCAGATCCAACCCTTTATAGATAGATGATTGGATCCTTGATGTATCTGGTTAACACCAAACCTGATATTTGCTATGCAGTAAATGTTCTCTGCCAGTTCATGTGTGAACCAAAGGAAATTCACTTAATGGTTGTAAAACGTATTTTGAGATATCTTCAAGGCATTATTGGATATGGTCTTCTTTACAAGAATCATCAACTAGATCTACATGGGTACTCTGATTCAGATTGGGCTGGAAGTGTAACCGATCGGAAAAGCACATTAGGATGTTGCTTCAGTTTAGGATCGGCTATGATCTCCTGGATTTGCAGAAAACAATCTTCAGTTGCACAGAGCTCAATGGAAGCTGAATACATTGCAGCCTCAATGGGAGCAAGAGAAGCAGTGTGGCTTCGTAAATTGCTTGTGGGACTCTTTGGTGAGCCCTTGAATCCTACAATTATTCATTGTGATAATCAGAGTTGCATAAAACTCTCTGTGAATCATGTCTTTCATGATAGATCTAAACACATTGAGATCCCCTATCATTATGTAAGAGATATGGTGGAAAGGAAAGTGATCCAGTTGGAGTATATTAGTACAAATGATCAAAATACAGACATTCTCACCAAGCCTCTCTCCCGGATCAAGGTAGATCACTTCATGAAGAAACTTGGTATGGTTGAAATATAATTTGTTATTTATGTTTGAAATACAAATTGTTTATAAATTGTACTAATATATAAAGATGTTTAATGTGTAAACTCTTTTGTCATGTGTGTGACTCCATGACTTTATGGGCCTACTCCCCCTGTGTACATTATTGAAAGGTGACAATCTTTCTAATAATGAACACTTGTATTTGACATTGTAAAGTGATGACTCTACAATGATAAACTATCATGATAGATATCATTTGACTTGATATCTGTGGACATGTCATGATAGTATCTCTTGGCCACCTTGATGGATATCATGAGACTTGATATCTGAAGATCATTGTGATTCTTAAAGAGATAATCATGGTGGATATTTATATCCGTGGATATGCCATGAATTATGGTAGACATCATGTGACTTGATGTCAGTGCACATACCATAATGAAGATGTGTATGAAGAATGTCATGTGACTTGACAATATTGAGAAAAGCATACCATGTCTTCGATATCACGTGTGAAGGTGATATCTTCACTTATTTGATTTGAAATATCTTCCCTAGCTAAGAGGGAGTGTTGATGAATGGTAGCTTTGGTCAGTTAAGATCTAGGCTATTCTTCAAAATAATCAAATTAGGAGAATAAGTGAAATTGAATTTATAAAGCATAGATAAAAATTCGATATATTAAAAGATGTTGAAATTCGCATTTAATATAAATCGGAATTTATATATATTCGCCACCTTTTGTTTGTGTGTGTTAAGACACTAACAAACTATTATTAGGAGTGCAGGGACCCGCGCGCTCTAAGAGACATGTCTCTTGAGCAGACGTGTCTCCATTTGTGGAGACACGTCCTCTCTTGAGACACGTCTCTTAGTGGCGGGTCTCCTACATACTTATGGCGGCTCCCTCATTGATATGCAAACATCAAAATTAATTAATGTTCTGCAATCAGCACATTCACAGTTAGAGAAGAAATCTGAAATCGCATTTATAGAAGAAATCTGGAAATCACATTTTTGACTTATAATTTTCTTACACATAATTTCAGACCTTTATTCTTAGTTTTTAGGATCCTATTTGTGAAAGATTTGATTACATTTACACACCTTAATGATACTTTTGACAAGGGAAATACCACCATAAGTTTAGAATCATACACCATTCCATCTATTAGTCCTCCATCACCATCTAATAAAATCTCTATCTCAAATCATACTAGTCCTACACCAACACCACCATCCAAATTCTCAAGCTCAAATCCATCAACCAAAGAATCGTTTAACGATTTTCTCCAAAGACTACTAGCACGGAATAGACCATCCCCACGTCAAGCACCCATTAATGAGCTTACCAATAAACCTTTGAATTCCATGCCTATTCTTCCAACTCCATCATATGGTCTACAAACTATTGATCTTATATGTCTAAGTCAAATTCCATCATGCCCTCATGTTGTTGATCATAAAGAGCATACCAAGCCTCTTTTAGAGCCTTCCACTTCTATTTCCACTCAAATCCAAGAGCTATGTCAAGATCATTATCCTAAGCATGAGGAAACATTAACCTCTCATTATAATCAAGATCTAGGCCCTTCTAATGATCCCACTCATAACATACTTGGTCCTATTCATGATGAAGCTTCCCTCTATGATCTAGATCCTACCTATGATCAAGAAGGCCATGATGATCCTCTTATCCAACTTTATGCATTTCATGGTCAAGATCCTATCACTTCACCTATCCATGAGCAAAAAACCTCCATTGCTCCTATACACCCCCTACCTAGTCCTATCCATGATCCTGTATTATCCACTTGTCATGTTGAGACACATGCCTCCCAAGTAAATGTAGAAGATCAAACCATTAGTGTGGATCTAAATGAACATAAACAAGATCCTAATGATCCTTCCACATCCACTATCAACCCCATTTCAAATCAATCGACATGTCATATTGGTCTATCCATCTTTATTCATGAATGTTTCTCTATAGAACAACAACAAACTTTATCCCCTTCACCTTCTTCATCTAATAATGAATTGAAGTCTAGTGTCCAAAACACGCCTAGTCCCATTGTCCATCACATGCTTCAGAACATGAACTATCAAGGTAAAGGTTTAGGCCTTCATGAACAAGGTGTTTTGGAGCCCATCCATGTCAAGGTCCCTCCACGCTCTTATGGCCTTGGATATACACCTCAAGGACACCAATCTAAAGATGTTGGTACTTCCTCCATCCATCATAAGTCCTCTTTCCACCATAAATCCTATCATATGCCTAAAACATATGTTTCCATCCCTCCTCCATCATCTTACAAATGTCAAAAGCATGTGACCGTGCACCTTCCACCATCAAATTTTCCACCATTGCTTCCAACTCATAGTATCCCTCCATCTAATCTTCCTCCACTACTCCCAACACATAATATCCCCATTATCCAATCCCCTTATCCACCTATCCATAAATCCTCTAAAAATCCTAATCAGGACCGATCAATGCACACATTGTCTAAACATGAAGCTTCCACTCATTCCACCATACCCATGGGATTCAAAAGAAAAAAAATTGATGTATCTTTCTATAAAGCAAAAAATATGAAGGGTCCTCATGCCTTAGGACACAAAAGCAAAGAAATAAAGAAAAATTCATCCAAAAAGCAATATAAGCTCATACCTCCAAAAGAAAAGGCCAAAAATAAAATGGTTTGGGTCCCTAAGAAAAAGGAAAACAAGTCAAACAAGGCATCTACATCTCAAAAATCACAACCATCCACTTCCACCTCACATTCCCACTCTATTGAAGAATCTTATTTTCCATGCCACAAGCAAAATAAAAGTCATAAAAATATTAAGTCTATGTGGGTACCTAAAGAACTTCATCACTCATCTCCTAAGCAACCATCTCCATTGCTTCCTACACCCCCTCCACATCAAAAACTTAAACTTTTATCACAATGTGTGCAACCATTGGTCATGGTTCCCTTCCATTTCACAAAAATTCTGCATACCTCCATCTCCTCACCCTTCACTCATTATCCTACATATCTCCCCCATCACATTCCTATGGTCCATGATTTTGGCTAAGCCTCCCATCCATCTTCCCTCCATAATCCACATCATAATCCACCAATCCCTCCATAATCCACATCATAATCCATCATCTACCTACTCCATATCCCTTTCATGTCATCCCTTACCAACATCTATGAGCATAATGACATTTGGCATGGTCCATGCGATGGCATCCATCTCTAGTGGGACTATCACCTTTCATGGAACTAGAAACTTGAGTCCCTCCTATCCATATTCTCCTTCTCTTATCCAAAAGTCAAAAAAAAAAACCAAAAAAATCCAAAAAATTAAAGAGAAATCCTTTTGTCCAATGGTGAAAACCTAGTAAATAGGCGCCCTAGATAAGTACCATGATGAAAACCTGGAAAACAGGCGTTATGTGTAGGTTGATCTTCTATGTCACTTACACTTGGGGGCATGTTGTCTCATCCTACCATATCATTTTTTATCCTATCATACCCTATCTTACCATCTCCTATCTTATCATCCTTGGCTATCATGCCCATATACTTATCATATTGAGTCCATTCATCCTCTCTTCCTCTTTTTGATCTTGATAAAAATATGGGGCAAAATTTTGAAACATGATTTGGATATCTTTTGATATACCTCATCCTTCCAAACAAGCCTATCATTATCCTAGTGTCATAAGCTTTGTCATGAAGAATCCTAAGTATTGTACCTAGAATGGGGCATGTTATTCCTATGCGACATAGTCTTTGGAGATCACATCCCTGCCCTCCTATGATGCATACATCCATTCCATTGAATATGACCTAGCTTTTTTATCCATCCATCTATCATGAGCCTTTTATCCCTTATCCTATCACCCACCCCTTTCATTCATCAATCCCCTCTATCTCCCTACACCTAGACTTTATTTTCCCTTGTCATTGGTATCTAGCACAAAGGCTACCCAAATTGTCATCCATTGACATCTCAAAACATTTCAAAAATCCAAAAAAATAAAACATTTTAAAAATCCAAAAAAAGTAAAATATTTCAAAAATCCAAAAAAATCAAAAGATTTTAAAAAAATCCAAAAAAATCAAAACATTTCAAAAATTCCCAAAAAATAAAAACATTTCAAAAAAAATAATAAAAAAAAATGGAAAAAAGGGTCTTGAAGAAAGACACAAAAATCCAAGCAATAAAATCAAACCAAATCACTTCTTCCAATCAATTCAACTTCTTCAAATCAATCCTTCAAATCAATTTCATCATCAAATTATCTAATCACATCACTTCTTCTAATCAAATCCATTCTTCTAATCAATCACATCACTTCTTCTAATCAAACTCATTCTTCTAATCAATCCAATCATTATCATCAAATCAAATCATTTCTTTATCAATCCAATCAATCAAAATCATTCCAAGTAAATCATTCCTCAATTTAATTCATCAATCATCATCCAAATATTCAAATCATTCCAAGCAATAATCCAAATGCAAATCAATCCTTAATTCATACCAACCAAGCTAATCAATCACGTCAAATTATCCAATCACATTTCGGTCTTGATCCTAATCTTGTTGTAAACCCGATCAATCAATCATTCTTGTGTTGATCTAGGGATATATCATTCCCTGCAATGACAACACTATCATCATCATCAATCAATCAATCAATCATCCTTGTGTTGATCAAGGGATATATATTTCCCCGCAATGACAACACTATCATCATCAACCAATCAATCAATCAATTAATCATCAGTTTACAGCTTGACAGAGGCAATAACTTGTTTGTTTTTGTATCATTTGTGCATGCTTGCTTGCTTGCTTGTTTTTTATCATATCAATTTGCATTTTCATCAAATTTGAATCACTCCCAACTAATATTCATATCTTGTATCTAGACAAGGTTGTAGTACGTTGGGGCACAAGACACATCGTCACCTTGGTCCTTATACCTCGGTGCATAATGTCTAGTTCTATATCAAACATATGATTGCTCGCTTTATTGCAGCATAGCATGTCATTCTTATTTTCCATCTACTTCTCTTGTATCATTCATCTTATCCCTACTTTATCATTTCATTCATTTCGAGAGAATATCTGTGTTTATGCAACCCACCTATCCTCTCAAGGGGGCATCATCATCACTATCATATCCTATATCATCATCCCATTTATTCATATCTTTTTCATCATCATATTCTTCTATCATACATTTCCTTCATTCATCTTATTCCTCACTTCCTTAAGTGGTTGGGTCATCACCTTCTTTTCCTCTATCCATACCTTAACTTCTTTGAAATGATGTTACTCGACATAAATCTCATCATCTCAAACATCATCTCAAAGAGGGGCAAAATGTAGACACCCAAAATTGTCCATGTTATAACATTAATTAGTCAATACATGACCTTGTAAGACATTAGGTAATATTTTACCCTAGGTCATTGCATTATCCCACTTATCCTTTATTCCACTTAATCACCTTCCCAATTAATTAAATAAATCTCATTTATTTAATTAATTCCCCCTTCACATGTCTCAAAATTATTCAAATTAAATATTTGAATTAACATTGCAACATGTGTCACATGACTACAACTCTTCACATGCACAAATAATTTAAATAATTTTATTATTTAAATTATGATATTCTCACTCACATCTTATTTTTAGCCCCATTCATTGTGTGTCATAAGCATCTTTTCTTCCAAAATAAATAAAAGAATCTCACTTATTTCCTCACATCCTAATTTTAGCCTCATGTCATAACCCACTTAATGTGTGTCATAGGCACTAAAATAAACTTTTAATCCTAGCCACACATATCACAAATTTGAATTTTAATCTTCGCCATTGACTTAAATCAGCCTTCTATAAATCAAGCCTTTCACATATCATTTGGGGAATCTTCTTCTAGCATCCTCACTCTGCCAAAATTTCTCTCAATCTTCTTATCTATCTATCTATTTTTCTTCTATTATCTTCATCTTATCGTTATACTACAAAAATGAGCAATCAACATATCAAATCATTCGATCCTTCGAAATCTTGCATTCTCATGCAGGTGGAGAAGAGCAATGGAGATAAATCAAATCTAGCTTGGAAATCGGTTTGCTTTGCTTTCTTATTTTGATTTTCATGATAGTGTGTGCTATATTGTGCTTGTTAGGGTTTTCATATCTTGTTTTAGTTTTATATTTGATTTTCCCTAACTACACCAACTACACATCCTTACAACAAACTCCTCATACAGTTGACATCAATGACAACACCAATCTGCTCATACTTGCAAAAATCTCCTTGTTTTTCATTGATGGCAACACATGATGTGAAAAAATATCAACCACAAACACAGTAGCTCTGCTCCATACCTTTTTCCTTTTCTCTTTTCTCGCCTTGCACAACTAACTCATTACATTCCCTCCCCCTTTGATGACTTTCTCTCTAGCAACTTATCTTTTTCACATGTCTCATTCTCCTCCTTTGACATCAATGGAAAAGGATAAAATATTCTCATCATTCATTCTCCACCATTGACATTAATCATATTATTTCCAACTGCTCTACATACTCCCCCTTAGGAGTACACACCAAACTATATCAATCAAAAACCATTGCAGAATGACAATACTCATTCATCTTGACTGCAACAACCAAAAATACCACTACCTACTCCCCCAAGAGGTAGCCACCAACACCAGTCCAGACCAAAGAATGAATCTTGAGATTCACTAGACTGATGCATCCCCTTATGTATCTAGTTCGAAGGAGGGGAAATAACCCCCAAATTCTCTTGGAGATACTCAAAAGCATCCTTAGGAAGAGCCTTAGTAAACATATCAACAACTTGATCTTTGTAGGCACACATTCAAGCTTCACTTCATTCTCTACAACCTTTTCTCTCAAAAAATGATATCAAATTGAGATATGTTTTGTCCTTGAATGCATTACCGAATTCTTTGAAATATTGATAGCACTTGTATTATCACAAAAGATGGAAATTGGTTCATCATATACCACCCTGATATCCTTCAATGTTTGTCTCATCCACAAAATTTATGTGCAATAAGGTGCAGCTGCAATATACTCTACCTCTACAATAGATAAAGACACTGGAGTTTTTTTCTTGCTTAGCCATGATACCAACATCTAAGAAAAAATGCACCGCCACTTGTACTTTTTATGTCATATACACAACCAACCCAATCTGCATCTATGTAAGCACTCAAAATAAAATCAATATCCTTTGGATACCACAAGCCATAATCCAGAGTGCCCTTCAACTATCTTAATATCCTCTTCACTACTACAACATGTGACTCTCTAGGATCTTCTTGAAATCTATCCACAAGATAAACCTTATGCATGATATCCTATCTAGTAGCAATTAGATATAGCAGTCCTCCAATCATTGATCTATACTTGCTTCGATCAGTCTTAGGATATTCATCATTATTTCTCAGCTTGCAACCAGTAACCATAGGGGTCCATACTGGTTTAGAATCTTTCAATCCAAACTTCAACATTTCCTTGACATAGTTTGATTATGAAATGAAAATACCTTTATTTTTCTGATTGATTTGCAGCCCAAGGAAGAAATTCATCTCCCCAAATATTGGCATTTCAAATTATTTTTGTATCTCATCTACAAACTTCTTACACATAGCTTCATTTCCTCCAAAAATAATGTCATCAACATACACAACCGCAATCAAGATTTGATCTTTTTCAACTTTGAAGTAGAGATTACTATCTGTGGTACCTTTATTGAATCCTTGTTGTAACAAATACCTGTCACCTTGAAGAATTCTTACTCTGGTGGGACCACAAAGATCTGTATGCACCAATTCCAATAGTATAGTAGAATATTGTTCTTTGACTTTGAAACTTCTTCTTTCTTGATTTCCAATTTGAAATTCTTTATAGACATCATTAATAAGCTTTGTAATCTTTTGCAGATCTCTCACAACTTGAACTAAAATTATTCCCACTAGGCTATCAAAATTGATGTGACACATTCTCCTATACCATAGCTAACTCTCATTGATTTAAGTCATGAAACAATAACCATAAGCACCTTTGAGCTGATAGACATACTCATATGTCCTTCCAATAGCAATCATAATTCTAGAGCCTTTTTTTATCTCACAGCCATCATCCAAAAACATAATATTGTATCCCTTGCTACATGTTTGTCCAAAACTTAAAAGGTTAGGTCTTAAACCCTTAACATATTAAACATCATCAGTATTATTCTTGCCTTCAAAACTGATTGGGCTTTTTCCACATATCTTAGCAAATGTATCATCACCAAATATAACAAGTCCTCCTTCATATTTCTCAGGTTTAACAAACTTACTCTTATCACCGGTCATATGATTAGAGCATCCAATGTTAATGATCCAACAGTTCTTCTCTTGTCTTGCATGAAAAGAAGACACCAAAGTGTCTTTAGTTTTAGCACTTATTTTTGGAGCCCTTTCCTTCACACATCTCTCAGAGTTAGCAAAATTAGTTTCATCTTTTAAAGCCATGAACAAGAATTCATTATCCTCATCATCTCCATAATCAAATTCGTCATCATATATACTTACATCTTCTCTAACATAGTAACTTTTCTTAATCATCTTACTTTTGTTCTCCTTATTTTTGTTATTCAAAGCTTTGTTTGGACATCTAGAAGAATAATAACCTATATTTCCACAACTGAAGCATTTGAAAGGAAACTTACCACAATTTTTCCAGTACCCATTATCATTCTTCTTACAAAGTTAGCTTCCACATCATCTAGATTCTCTTGATCTAATTCCACAGACTTCTCCTATTTTCCAGCCTTGAAAGCAGTCTCAACTTTTGCACTACTTGTTCCAAATTCTCTCATTTCAAAAGTAGTTAAAGAACCATGCAACTGATCTTTGGTATATTGATTCAAATTTTGCAATTCTTCAATAGCATAAACTTTATGACTATAAGCTTTAGGAAGAGTTCTAAGAACATTCTTTACCACTTCTTTCAATTCTCCACCAAGACTTCTTATACCATTGAAAACTTCATCCACCTTCTGCAAGTAGCTTGTAATGTTTCCATCTTCAGATATTCACAGGGTCTCAAACATGATCTTCAAATTTTGCATCTTGCCTTGCTTGATCTTATCATCTCCTTCATAAAAAATTTCTAACTTCACCCAAATTTCTCTAGCAGTTTTTAGGTTCATAACTTTTACCAATTCAGAATTAGCAAAACTACTTAAGAGAGAATACCTTGCTTTACCATTATTTTCATAGGCCTTGATCTCATCATCAATTTTTGAACCATTTATAGGAATAGTATATCCTTTCTCAATAGACTTCCAGATCTCAAATCCAAGATAAACTAAAAAACCTTCCATATTTGCCTTCTACAATGCATAATCCGATCCATCAAATATAGGAACCTTTTTCTTGTGTGTCATCTCAAATCTACCTCAAGCAGTTAAGCTTTATTCTAAGGAACCTTTCTCTGATACCAATTTTTGAATGCACAAAACAACTGAGAGGGGGGATGAATCAGTTGTACCTTAAAACTTCAAACCCTCACAAACATTCAAATCCACATTGATTCAATTAACCCTTAATCTATTAGAATGATTTATCATGAAAGAAAATAACAGAAAGTGAAACAAATCAACACCATGCACAAAGGATCACTAGATTTACGTGGAAAACCCAAGATGGAAAAAACCATGGTGAGGATTAACTCGCAATATAAAGTAATATCAACACCGAATACAATAGGGCTCATTGTCGAAAGGCTCACTGCCCAAAGAAAGAAAGGCTCACTACCATAATAGAAAATAAGATAAAGAAGAATGTTACAATGAGAAATCCATCTCAAAGCAATAGAAAAATCCACCACAGCATCACCAACACCTTCACAGTTTTTCTAAAGAATTGTAGACACCTTCTGCTCACTGCATTCAGTAATGTAACACATGAAATCTTGCACTGCACTTCTCAAATTCACACTCTACAACTCTACAATTCACATCACTCACATTTTACTCATCTATCTTATCATCCCTCAACAACTTAACACTTATTTATATCATCTTCAACCTTGAAAAATTTATCCAAGGTCAACTATTAACTTCAACCATGCAAATTCAAATTAGGTCGGCAACAAAACATTCTCATAGTGGAAAGGAATGAAGGTGAGCCACAACACACCTTAGCTAGGACCTAAATCCACTCATACATGCTACACCACACTTCCACAAACATCAAAGAAAATTTGAAAGTAGTGTAAACACCCAAGGTCAATTGAACCTGTGTTAATGCCATTAATACTTAAGTACATGCTTCCTCAAATCCAAGGATGACTTGAAAACACCACATAAAACTTGAAAAAAATCTAGAGTATTCCACAAACACCTTGAAATCTAACAAATTCCTTTGCAACAACTTTCACTTGAAGAATGTACACACCCAATACACTCAAAAAACTTTTTCATGCACTGTAACTCAAGAAACTGACTTCCAAAGCACCAAAGCACGAACAAATTCATCTAAAGAAAGATACAAACACTATCAACATAATTTAAAATCCGCAAGACCTGAAACCACTATGTGGAGAAATACGAAGCAAGAACATTTCTCTCAAACAACTCTCCAATATACAATTCACACACTAGTGAGCACACCTCCCTCTGCACAATGATCCTTGACACACCTAATTATGAATGCAACACCTCTGATCAGCATATTTGAACTGGACAAGAAAATCTTCAACCCAGAAGAATTGTGGAGCAAAACCAGAACACTACTCTACAACACAGAACACCACTACAACACACTATTTCCTTTTTTTATTCAATTTTCTCAAAAGCACTTGGAAACCAAGCACAAAAAACATATCATCAGCATCTTCAATACTTTATCATCAATATCAAGCCAACTGCAGCATATACATCCATAAACAAAAGCTTATCAAAGCAACTCTGGAGGTTGACACTAATAACTTACTAATGAGAACATAATGGAACTAATCAAAGCATCATCGAAGACAACACCAACTTAATACCAATTTCACATCCTTGCAACAAAATCCTCATATAGTTGACATCAATGACAACACCAAATCTTGTTGACATCAATGAAAACACCAATCTGCTCATACTTGCAACAAGTATAACCTTCGGTCTTAACTGTTTTGCTTGAGGACAAGAAAATGTCTAGTTGGGGGGAATGATGAGGTCAATTATTAGCTAGTTTTTTTTTGTTTAGAACATAATTTTAGACATTTCTAGATACTCATTTATACATATTCCTGAACTTTACTATCTTTTTATGATCATCATGCAACTTGAACATGGTTTTAGTATATGGAAATATGATTATGGTATATTAGTAATTGCATGATTAAAATTTGTGAATGTGTATAGAATGAAATGTATTTATATGTTTAATTTATGGTTATTAGTATTGTGTATATGTTTAGGTGAACTAACTCTTTGCAGCCAAGAAGCCAGAGCAAGTAGACTATAGCCCACAGCAACTAAGAAGCGCAACCCACAACCAAAGGAGTTTCATACAATGATGTAGGGGAAGTTCTAGAATAAGAAGAATGCAGCAGTTGCAAAATTGGAGGTGTCTATATATCAAGATGATTTTGAGTCACTGTGTCATTTAAAAATACTACTGAAGGAGAAGAAACATGCTATGACTTGGAATCCAATGTGATTTTTTCCACAATCCACATTTTATTTTTACCATTGCAACAGAGTTGTAGTTCTAATAAACTTCTTCTACCTTTTCAGTTATGTTTTTAGTTATGCAAAATTTATCACACTTTATTTTCTAGGAGAGTGGTGATTTGCATTTAGATTTATGTTTTGAGTCCTTGTTTCAATAAGACTCCCTCACACCTATTGATATATAGGGTTTGATGGTCAAGGAGAATAACAAGCATAGTAGATATAGTAGATAGATATGTATAGATAGTTTTCTTTTGATACACAAACAATACTTGTTTCCAGTTATGTTTTTATGAATAATATATCCCTAAAGATTCTTATTAGATTGTGATATTTGTGTTATGCAATGAAGAAGTTTTCAGTTACTATTATGGTAATCGATTTGAGAAGCTATATTTGAGTTTATCCTATGGAGATAGACACTTGAGAAAGGGCCACTCAAGGTAACTATTCCCCACTTTAATTTATGCACATTTATTTTTGTTGTTACAATAGTTACCTTCATTATTACATGTCTTAATCAAATTATTCATGTTGTGAATGTGAATGGAATCATGAATAAGCTATTTTCTTGTATTTCATGCTTTTCTTTTCTCAATGCATTATCCTCTAGAGTGAGTTAAAGTTAGCAACATTAGTTTGTTTGATAATGAAATGGAGTCTTTACAAGGGTTTAGTGGACTGTTTAGTTAGATACCCCCTCTTAATTGTGTGAACATCACCAAGTTTACTGAACATTAGTTGGGCCTTACACCAACCGTGTGGAAACCTTAGGATCACCCCTTTGAACTGGGAGGCAACCATTTGGGAAAGCCAACAACATTCATGCAAAACAAGGTGGTTGAACACACACATACTAACCACATATTACAAATATTTTTCAAGAAATCATACGTAAGTGATCCAAAATCACCAATCAATTCTCTAATGTCATAACATTTCCATTGTTTATCACTTGCATGGAAGTTTATTTTGGTTGCAATTAATTATTGGGCTGTTATAGAGTTGATCAAAAAATCTTACATGATATCAAAGCTTTGGATCTACAATTCTTTTTCCTCTTTTAAAGAGTGATGTAAGAGGGAACTCACCTCTCACAAATTAACCCACACATACAATCCTCACAGCCAATCAATTCCAAAACAATACGAAAAAATTGCAACAAACAAGTACCAAACACTCAATTTTATTGGACATTCTTCTTCAACATATAATCATAAACACAATTACACTTGTTGGCTCTCAATAGCCTTTCTCAGGGACATCATGTCTTTCCCCTACCTCTTCATATATTCCTCTTGCTGCTCCACAATACTCAAACTCCATCTCACTCTTTCCTTGAACCCTCTATTCTTCCACGAGGTTTCCCATTATACACTCAAGACATTAAAATTCATCTTAATACGGTTTCTACTCTTCCTGGCACACTCCTATACATTCAGGACTGCAGCTTCTTTGATTTGCTTTGTTTAACTCCTTTCTGCTAGGATAATTTGTTTGCCTTCCTACCACGCCTTCTACTCTCTCTGCCATACACCAATATCCATGTTGCCACCAATTTGCAGCCTTTACATCATTTTATCTGCACTTTTAAAGAGAGTCCTCCTATCCCTCTTGTGCAACCCTCTATATTAATTTTTTTATTCTTTTTATTCGGTGCAGCCTCTCCCTCTATGCACAACCTGCACTCTCTTATTTCCCTCCTCACGTGCTGTCCCTCTTCACTTGCTGCGCATCCTTCTCCTGTATCTTGCTGTGCACAACCTCCCTAATACTTGGAAAACTTTTTTTCTGTATTTCATTTGTTCATTCTCCTTTGAATGGTATCCCCTCACCTTCTTTCATGCCTCAATATTTTCCTATTTAACATTGCTTCCCTAGCGCTTCAACTTCTTCTACACCGTGGCCTTTGGATAGCGAACATTGGTCATATGAGACATGACAAAGACTGTGAAGCATCAACCATAGGCTACCAATTTTCAAATGCAGCTTGAAACTATCATGCCCAGTAAAATTACACTTTTGTACATAAGACATAAAATCTCAACCTTTTGAGATGGAACCTTGCTATGAATGGTCGAGGCTTGTCTTTAAAGATTTAAAAGTTAATGTTTTGCATGCCACAAAAGATAACAAATTTAATTAAATCTACCCATCATGAATAAGAAAATTAAAACTTTTAAAAGTTCCTCATTCCTCTATTCTGCCTGCCACATCTAGAACCAGATAAAAATGTACACGAAAGGAACCTCTCCATACGCTTACATATTGTTCGAATATAAGTAATGGGTAACATTCTACTGTGACTTTTGTTGGAATCTCGAAATGCAATTTGGTAGTGTCATTCATATCCATTGTCGTGAAATACCAAAGACCACCAAACCAAATCAAAACTGAAGAAAATAAATCGAAAATGTTTTTGGATGATTCTGATTACTAGCCCACCTGAATGCTCCTACATCAAAGAGTTTTGGCGAATAGATTTCAAAAGGTACATTTGGGAGAAAAGTGAACCTCATGGTTGAACTTGGAAGGCCCAAAAACATCCATAACTTGGGTTTTACAATGTCATTTTTTTCTAATAAATAGGTGTTGGAAAGTTAGTTATGAGCACTATGCATTCAATTTGCTTAGTTTTCCTAGGTTTCTTCCTAGATACATATTATTTTAGTTTAAAATACAACATTCTATTTTGACTTCTTCTTTGGATATTTTATGAAATATGGACCATATTTATGTTGTGAAGGTTCCAATTTCAAAAGTTTTGATAGCTAATTTGTATATAAGGAATCTATCATGGGAAAATAGTGAGTTTTTTAATTCATCCTTTTGTTATCACTTCGATCAAAGGGAATTATTTCTATCAGAAATATGTTATCTTAAAACATCTAAGTTTGCTTCATCTCTTGTTACATCTCTATGGAATTGTACTTGAACTAGGTATAGATAACTAAAAGTAAGCATGGGATATCAAGAATGATCATGTCCTTGAATTGATTGGTAGCAATGTTTATTTTGACACTATGTGTTCTATATCACATATTGAGTGCACATGAACTCTTTCAACGAAAAAATTGGGAGATCTTTGGAAACAAACATCTCTCTCAATTCTTAGATGATCTTATTATGGATAGTCTTCTACCCTTTGTTGATTTTGATAACCTACTGGATATGATGATGATGATGATGATGATACAAAAGAAAAGATTGATTATTTAGAAAATTTTGACAGTTGTGATAGCATTAAGGCCTCATCTGATGGTCCTTCTCCTACAATTATATACATTAATTCTTTGGATTCTAAGAGTCCTAATGCAAATTCAGAGGTTTCATCTTCTTTAACTTTGATTCACTATCTTGAGGTTGAGCATTATTGCATTCCAACATTAGCAAATACATCTTCAAGAGTTCATATTTAGAAATCTTGTGTGAGCAATCCTCATGGGATTGCCATTTTATTTTGATGATAAATTGATATCACTTCTCCACATTTTGTTATATTGAGTCATTCTTTGTAGTATATATATCATAGTCTTCCAAACTTGATACATTAAGATGAGTACTTGATAGCTATTGCAAGTTTGTTTTTTTAGTCTCATCTTAGATATTTGAAACACTTGAGAATATCCATCTCTTTAATGGTAGCTCCAAAATATTTTTTATCACACCATCTTCATCTTCGGATCTTGTTCTTCATTCTTTTGCACATTGTCATATTTTTTCACCTTCTCCATTTATTGGGCTTGTACCTAATTTGATTGTGGCATACTTTCATATAGAAATGGAAACACTTGAGAAAATATCAAAGACACCATTATACATCATGATCTTTCTTCCATTGTGGAAATACATCCTACATCTATACTTCATTTTGTTTCTTTCCAAGGGGATTAATGTTGCTCAATATTCATCATCATTTGTCGAGCATCTATCACCACTGCAAGAGATTATAAATTTTGGGGGGATATATAGTCTCTATTTTTCTCTCCTATATGGAGAACATTGATTATACATTTGTGATAAAATTATTCTTTGGTGGGTCATGTTAAGTCACAATTTCTTTCTTTCACTAGTGCATGTTTATTTGCATCTTTTCTCTTTTGGAAAGGGATTTCTTCTTGTGTTTTTTTCTCCTTTACTCTATTTATGAGATATTTATTTGTAGATGAGTACTTAACTAGCCTTGTAGTTGAGACCCATCATCTATTCATCTTTACATTTTATCATACTCCATAATTTGCACTTAAGGGGGGGTGTTGGTGTTAACAAGGTATGTTACCTAACTAGTTTCACCTTAGGAATCAAAACTTGTTATTTAATCTTACTTAATCCATTTACTTTTTATATCCCATACCATAGGAACAATAAAATATTCATAATCTTATTTTGTCCTAGGGTTTCATCCTTGTATTTGTATCTAATGAATTATCTTGCTTCATTGCATTTCCATTACTTCTCCCTTGTGCAAAAGGTTTCTTTGGTTACAAGTGATCCTTGAGCTATTATAGGGTTGATCAACAACTCTTATAGGGCATTTCCAAAGTATAAGTGGAAATACTATTAAAGCATGAAACCAAATAGATATAGCTCCAATCCAAGCTCACTCTAGTGGACTTTGTTGCTTATCATTGTCCACACACAAAAGTTATCAAACAATGACAATATCTTCCAATCCTCATGTTTCATCATGCACCCAAACTAAAAATATAACATTCCAAGTAATATTTCTAGCTCCCATCACATCCAACCAACAATAGGTAAAGGTAGAATAAATTCTAAAAATGAATTATTTCCCTACTTGAGTCTATTTCATTTTTAAAAATATCCTCTAATCCATTTCACACTCAAACCGCATCATTTAATACATTTTGAACCCAAATAAATTTTGCATTTATCTTTCACTTATTCCTAGTTAATTTTTCTTTACAACTAAAACCTTTCACTTTTCAAAGTGAATTTTATGCAATTTTTCCTTTTTAAATCAGCATTTTTCCTAATTTACCTTCAATAAAGACAAACATATGAAGGCACATAAAATATGTTTGCACAATAATAATTCATTTTTTAATTAAATCATATATTCATTTTTCCACTCAACAATATAAAATATATTGCAAGGTATGAAAAACTACAAATTTTATTCACATCCAACATAAATTCATTTCACAATCACACAATAAAATATAAAAAATAATTAAAGTAATTTAACTCTAATTGTAAAGCACCTTATTCCTAAAGTGAAAACATAAAAAACTTGTTTCAAACTATCATATAAATCATTTCACAAACACTTAGCAACATTATAACAACCATTAAATGCAATTAGTCATATGAACTCTCAAACAACTTAGAGAAAGACACAAACACATTTTATGGGTTTCCACACAACTCAAAATCTATAATTCATCGATCCAAATATAATCTCACAAGGTCACATAAAACTCATATCATAACTCACAATTGAGTGAAGAACGCAATATTTTTACTCAAGCCAGTTGTCTCTAATTTATCACTATAGGGTGGATACATGTGCCTACATAGTCAATGAAAACATCAAATATATTTACACATCACAAGATAGTTGAAACATAGTATATAGAAACCAATGTGATAATATCCAATAGAGGATATCAACATCTATATCTAACCCAAAATAATCTAACACTAACATGATTAAGAATCATAATGATAAACTTAGTCATATAAGCATAATCACATATAGTAGTGAAAATCATGAAACTAAAACACTTCAAAGGTTAAGCATAAAAATTCACCCATATGAATCCAAAGTACATCCATACACCTCGATGACATTACAAAACATCATTGGTAAGTGTGATATTTGTAACAAATCTCAACCAAGCAACAAAATAAGCTAGAAATACTTAGGGTTTTACATGACTAGGATAGGGAAAGAGACCACATAGACATACAAGGTGCATGTCACTTTTCATAATTTTATTACTTTTGTGTTGTATTCAATATTAGTATCATAATATAATAGTATGGTCAGTATAAACAACATTAAAATTTGTTTATAACATGTTACTACAACCAAGAACAATAACTAATTGGACCCTATAGCATCAACAATGCATTTTTTAAATTGAAAGTATAAAAGTTATATCCAAGAGAATAAAATGTTTCTTATTAAACCTAAGAATTTTTAAAGAATTTTTTGTCCTTTTCTATGTGGAGGAAAAGTTCTAAAAGGGTCATACAATAATGGGTCTCAAACTTGGGACATCCTGATTTTCGCTTGAAATCACATTTTTTTTTAAAAATTAATGATTTAAAACTTGAGGGGCTCCATTTAAAAGGTTTTAATTGAAGGGGATTAGATAATACCCCCTTAGATCAAACCCATCTAGTCTTAAATCATACTCACGATGGAGTCTCCTTCACATTTATCAAAATGCTAACAAAAAACCACATTTTCTTTACCTTTTGAGGGATCAAAAAATTCATTTAAATTATGTTATGTAAGTATATAGCCCTTATTATAAGCTTTTCAAAAAGCATAATTTTGAATAATTAAAATTTTATTATTATATTTATATTTTATTTCTTGTGAATGTAGGTTTTTCACCAAACATCAAGGTATTTGTTTCACACACAAAAAAATAGAGAAAAAAAATTAAAAAATATGTGTGCCCTATGTATTCATGTCTTTGTTTCAAAAAAAAATTAATACATACAAAACAAGTTATGTGTTACAACATATACTTATGTCCGAATTATAATTACTCTAGCTTTGAAAATTGATTAAAAAACATATATGCAACAAAAAATTATGAAAAAATATCCATGCACTATGACTATATAGTGATGTTACAAATATATATTTTTGTAATTATAATTTTATCCTTTCAATAAAAAAGTTGTGTTACAACATAAACATCACTTATTAAAAATGGTGTTTACTATAAAAAATAAGTTATTAAAAGTCATGTAAAAAATTAACAATTTATTTTTAAACCTTAAAAATATATATTTAGAATTTACGTACAAATCCTCACAAATAACTAGTTTAAATCATCTCCAAATTATTAATGGTTTAGTTACTGTAGACTTCATAAAGTGAAAATTTGATGAAAAATGTCGATTTCAATGTCCTACTTTAACTAAAAAGTGAGACACGGTATTATGAATTGACCAAAAAATAAAACATTACCATTTTAATTCTTATCGAAATTTAAAAAATTATTTGAAAAAAAAAACGTATAAAGAATTGAAAATCTACAAAATAGATGAAACCACACTCAAAAAACTATTCATATGGGATCATAATCCTTACTAGGCATAAATATAAAACATCAGTTAGCACAAACAATAATTAAAATGGTAAGAGAGCAAGTGCAAAGAAAACATAGTAACCATCACTATAATGATATTTTACAAAATGAAATGCCTCTTCCCACAATACCAACCAATGGAAGCAACATGTCATAGTCCTTGAAAGCAATTTATGAGTCATTGAATCTCCAAAAGGATAATATCCTCCCATAACCAAATTATTATAACACTCAAACTAAAAAAGACATGAAATCAATAAAGTGTATGCATGCAATGTTACTACACTTATTAGGGCCATCTTTTATTTCTCCAAGGGAATAGTGTGTCATAAGAACTTCCAGTCGAAGAAGAATTTTAATAGTTTAATATACTATTATAATTTAAAAGTGCATTAGAGGATAAATTTGATAGTTGTATGACCATATAATTTTATCTCAACATAAGATTTAATGGCAACTTTATATTTATGATTTCTTGTGAGGCCCACTTATTTTCTAGTGACTTTATTTATGTCCCTCAAATTTATGATGATTGACTTATGGTGTTTTTTATTATGATTATATCTTATTATTATGTTATTGAATACAGTGAATTTTGATATTATGGTTAGATAATTTATTTTCATAATATTGTAAAGATGATTTAGTTAGCTAATGATTTTAGTTTTCTTACATTATTTAATTATTATCTAATCGATATAGATTTATATTGTTTATGAATGGACTTTATGATATTATGAATTGGAAATAAAGCATATGAAAATTTGTTATAGGAATTATATATGAGTGATCATGATCATTGGACTTAAGTTATTGTAATGATTATTGTTTAATTTGGTATAATTATGTTGATTATTTCTTTGACTATAGTGTACTAGTGTTATTTTAAATATGTACAGGATTCCGTGGCCAATAAAATTATTTGAAGCTTCGCAAAAAAACCATTGTTGTGTACTCCTAGAAATACCTCGCCTAGGCCTATGATGAAACTAAAGTCTTAATTGTATGAAATGTGTTAAAATGTAATGTGGTTTTTTAATTTGTTGTTCTAGGCGACTTACAGAGTCTTTTCCTCATTATTTTTTTGTAAAATTAAGTACCTGAGATGTTTACCTTTGGGTTGGGTACCTATTTATGTATAAATTTTATGTTTTTGTGAAATTTTGACCCTTCCTATATTCCCTAGGAAGAAATAGCGAAAATTATTTGTAATGGGAAGGTCAAGAGTCACCTCCTCTTGTGAAGAGGAAGAGCCATCTTACATTCTCTATTTGGATTTCTTTTGTAGTGGGAAAAAATATGGGTGGGCGAGTAGAGTGTGCAAAGGAGGAGTCCTTTTTTTTTTCTTTATTAGTACATGTTTATTGGATTGTTGGAGTCTAGGAACAAAAGTTTGGATTTAAAGAAGAAATATTTGAGTAGTAGATTGGAAAGCATTTCTAAAATCTTGGAAAGCTATTAGGTTTAGCTCTTTGAACTCTTGTAAATTAGTTGTACTTTAAAATTTTATCCAATTTTTATTTTATTTGTGAATGAAATTTCTTGTGAAAAAATTGTGTTTGGTGTATATGTATGTGAGTGGGAAAGGGTGACTATGTTGGGTTCAAATCTCCAAATTAAATTGAGACAACACAATTGTGGGGTTGAGAGAGGTGTGACAAGCCTCCTTTGGAAAAGAAAATGTAATTTCCTTACAAAGGAAATATTGGCATGAGTATCATAAATGTTTATATATTTTTTGGTAATGTATTGAAGTTGTGGTGTAATGATGCTATGTGATAGAGAATTGGGTGAGATGATTATTATTGATGTATAGCTATGCAAAGATTATTGAGTGATCATGATTATGGGAGACACGTATTTCTAATGTGGGGATTATCACAATAATATTAAGGAGATATGATATTATGGTTTTATCCCTAATGGAGTGTCCCCTCATCTTCCCCTCTAAGAAGGATTTGTTTAAGATTCATATGTATTGTTTAATCCTTAAAAATATGTGTTGATAGTTTATTCTTTGTGCATATTTATTTGTGTATGTTTTTTTTTGTGAAAACCTAGTTTCTTGAGAACCTCCTAGCTCAAGGGTGGATTTTTAATTAAAATCTATGGTTGGGAGGAGAGAGATTCCTCCACTGGTTGTATGCACATAATATTCCTTATATGAATTTATAGGAGAATTTTAGAAGCAAACAACAATATTTGAAAGAGGATTAATTAAAACCTTCATGTGATATTGATCAATACTATTTGATTGCCAAAGAATATGTAGGAATGAATCTATTGTTGATCTTTAATTTGTGGTATAAAAAAAGAAATGATAAATTTTGTAGAAATATTGTTAAAATGAGAAATTGTGTATACATCATTTTGTTGTTATGTATATTTATTTCATTAAAAAATGTTTATGTTTTTTCGTAATAGGTGTTCATAAAAAATAAATTTATGATGCATGCTAGTAATTCTTTATTTTGTCTTCCTTTGTTTCATTTGATTTAAAATTGTAATGATGGCTCTCTGACATAAGTTTTTTTTTTAAGAGAAAAGTGGCGAGCCACTTATAATATTATAATAAATATAAGTAGATATTCACAAAAAATGGTTCAACTGGCATACTGGCAGGAAGAACCAGTAAGAAACCTCCAGTTATAGCCCAAATTTAAACTACAAGTTTAACCAAAAAATGAAAACCCCGAAGAAGGTGGTCTCATACCACAGATTACAAATTTTAGACCCCCACAAAATTTTGAAAAAACCCCGAAGAATGTGGCCTCACACCACAGATTGCAAATTTTGAGCCCCCACAAAATTTTGAAAAAACCTTTAGATAATTCCACCTTTTCACTGAGCCCCCACTAACCAAATTTTCATCTTGTCCTTCTCAGAAAATCTTCTGCTACGATCAGGGACTCTAATTTTGTTGGTGAGAGAAGGTGGACGTGGAGCAACCGCCATTGACAGACGCACTTGAGCACTGGAAAACCCCCGACTTGGGGCCATTCAAGCATGATTTTGAGTTTGATTTTGACCATGAGCTGACAGGCTTAGCCCAAGCTAAAGGTCCAGTTGAACACCATTTTGTGAAGGAGGTGGAGTAAAAGCACAAAGAAATGCCAATGCATAATATTTCTCTTTAATTTCCAATTCCAACATTGAGCAGGTGTGCCTTTGGTATTTCCTTAAGGCCCGCAACAGAATATTATCATTATTAAATTGCAATGCTAGCTTAATGGCATCAAAAAATTCTTCAAAACTCTGTCTTTTCTGCACTAAATCCCTCAAAAATAACCCTCCTATAAAACCATCCCCAACAAAGAAATTATATTTTTGGATGACACAAGGGATTGCATTATCCAAAATAAACTGAATTTTAACATATTTCCTAGCCAAATCTTCCAATTCGACCAGAGACTGAATGAAATCAAGAGAATTTGACAGAAAAATGGAGATCACCTAAGACGGGTAGATGATTCGGTGTGCCCTCAGACTGGTAATTTCCAGACCCAGGATGATGTGGATGTTGTTTTCTACTCGTGCATTTTCAATGATGAACATTGATTTCAGAGTATCCCGCGTAAGGTATTCTTCCAGTGGCTACTCCCACGGTTTGACTGGAAGTGAAACCCTCAAATTCCAAGGGTGATACGCCATTTTTCTTATGGTGGAATACCGAGATGCCAAATCTTAAAGCAAAAGCAACTTAATGCCTCTCAATTCCTTACTGCTGAAGAAAATAATTGCGCACAATAAAACCTTCATATGTTTATTTAAAGAAATATTTGGCCTTAATGGAATGCAAAAAAATGATGAGGAGATATGTGAAGGCTAGGCAATTAATTCCTTTGTGTACCACCACAAATCCGACTCATGCTAGATGAGTGTCTAAATAAAAGGCAACTGATAGCGCATTTCAAATCATCATTTTACAAGTACACAAGGAATAAAATATGCTTTTCAGATACTTTGAAGGGACAATAATTAGCCATCATCACATTGACAATTGATAGGAATGGCCCTTAATAGCTAATGCAAGTCGTCCTTCATTTACTACGAAAATCCCTAAAGCTTAAAATTTCATCATTACCTCTAGAAGCACAATCCACATGTTTAAGTGACAACGCAAATTTGAACAGGCCTTGTTCGGATTAGGAGAGGCCTTCAAAATCCATGCTGGTGGTGGCACAAGTTTATATTTCCAACTCATACTTTTACATATGGCAACAAAGATGGCATTTATTTATAACTCTAAGAGAATTGGCAAACAAATAGAATTTGTCATTCAAGAGGCAAAACTACCTCTTTACCTATTTTTGAATTAAATCAATTAGTTGGGGGAATTCTATTAATTGATTTATGTCTTGCAAAACATCTATCTCTCTATTCTCACATCCAAGACTGGCAATGTAATCTGCTACTCTATTGCCTTCCCTGTATGTGTGAGTAATTATAGAAGCACTAAAACCATCTACCAAAGCCCAAGCTTTTTCTAAGATGTAACTTAAATTCCAATTTTGTACCCTCTTTGACCTACATGCATTAATAATAATCAAGGAGTCACCTTCGATGTGAATATTTGCAATCCTCAACTTTGATGCCAACTCTAACCCAAGTAACAAAGCTTGTGCTTCTGCACTATTATTCGTGCCATGAACTAAGTTGATTGAAGAGGCCACCAAGACTTTACCTGACTCATTTCTAATACATATTCCTGCCCCTGACTTTCCTGACTCTGCCTTAGAGGCCCCATCAAAATTCAGCTTTACAAAACCCTCTTGTGGAGGAGTCCAATTAACTGACTTCCTATCAACTTTATTAGAGTCAGATATGAACATACTACCATCAAATGGTAGCTTAATACTCTTCCAATTCTTTAAGATATAGTTGTCCCAATTTGTAAAAAATGAATTTATTTGCTTCTCTTTCTGAGCACATGTATTAACCCCTTCCGATATCGCCTTTTCAATTTTCAGTAATGCTACATCTACTGGAGATTTTATTTTCCTAAAAATCATCATGTTCCTTTCCCACCATATGTTCCAAATTACAATCGTTGGGATGATGTACCAAATACAAGCAAAGAGTGAGGTTTGATATAGAAGCGGCCAACTCTGGAAGAGATCCCAAAGTGTATTTGGCAGAGGGATATTGATTTCTAGTAGTGCTTTAACAAAGCTCCAACACTGGAAAGAAAAATTGCATTGAAGAAGCAGGTGATCAGCAATTTCAAATTCTTCTTTACATAAGGGACATTTGAAAGGATCTGCAATTCTTAACTTAACCAAATGGCCATTAGTTAAGATCCTTTTCTGAATAGCAAGCCAAGCAAAACCACCCGCTTTTGGTAGCACTTTATTATTCCAACAGAAGACAAAGGCATGTTGCGGTTGTGATGCTGGTTAGATTGGCTTAAGACTGAGTAACCTTCTTTAATAGAGTAGAAACCTGTTTTTGAAGCTGCCCAAATGATTCAATCTGGTTTTGTAGATGACTATACTGATCTTTCTTTCATGACACTAGGGAAGAGAACCAACTGCTATGGGGACAAGAGGTTAGCTAAGGGATTTTTCCACACTACCTTCCCATGAATGGACCCCGAGGAATGCACATAATCTAACAGATTTTCTCCCCAAGCTTCAGAGAGAATAGTTCTTACCTCATGTAAACCCTGATGTTCTGATAAAGGTGGCTTTATGTTCCATGAGTCAATCCAAAACTTAACACTCTTCCCATTATTCACTCCCAAGATGCATACTTTGTTACAAGATCCCTACTCTTCAGAATGAAGTTCCATATGGTAGAACCCTTTGGGGGGTCTGCCATTTTAAGATTCGTGTAGGGACAGCATTATCTAAATATTTAGACTGCAATATTTTAGTCCATTTTGCCTCTGGGTTGGTGTATATTTTCCATGCTGGCTTAGCTCCAAAAGCTTTATTTCTCCAAGTAAGATTATAGATTCCAACCCCCCCCCTTTTTTCTTTCCTCTTTCCAGGTTTGCTAGGGATAGCAAAGGAACCTTTTTGTGTTCATCTATATTACCTTTCCAAAGAAAAGATCTGATTATTTTTAATATTTCAAAAATTACCGAGGCAGGGGCTTTGAGAACAACAAGTAAATAACTAGGGATGGATGATAACACCAATTTAATTAAAAGGATTATGCCTGATAGAGATAACCATCTGGCTTTCCAAGTGATAATTCTAGCCTTAAGTCTACTTAGTACCTTGTCCCAGTAATGCGCTCTATTAGAGCCTTTGAAGAAAGGAATTCCTAAGTAGGTACAGGGCAGTTTTGCTTCTTGGAAGCCAACGATGTTGACAATTTTCTTCTTAATATCCTCTGGAGTGTTAAGAATATAGATCTTGGACTTGGCTGGATTTACTTTTTTCCCTGATGTTGATGAATATTTGTTCAAGACCTCTTTGACCTGCTTAGCTTCTAACAACGAATATTTACTGAAGAGAAGAGTATGTAGGAGGATGCTACATGTTTTGATTTGCAATTTCTCTCTATTTTGGTTTTCTCTTCATGTTTGTTTTCATATGACTTTAGATGTGAGATGCTTTTGTGGAGCCGAGTTGGTCACAGTTTGTGGTCATGTGTTGTCACTTGGGTGATGACATGTAGGTTCCTGTGCCTCTTTCTTCAATCAGATATGAAGGATTTTGGAAGATCTGTGGAAGGTGGTTGAGAGAAAAGTTTCTTGCAGCAGGTGGTTGCAGGTGGTACAGATCAGTGTGGTTGTTCCTCAGTACTACATGGTTCCTCATTTCTATATGCAGGGTTTGGTGGACTTGGTATGCCTGGATCACTTGTGATGGTGCTTTGTTTGCACTCATCTGGATAATACCCTTGCAGTGGGAGTACCTGGACGTGTTGGGTCGTTTGACTGGTTGACACATGGTGCTTGTTTTTTGTTGTTGATGGGTTGGTTGTGTGATGGTGTGAGTTTACTGATGTTCATACCTTTGAGGTATGGGTGATTGGATGGTTTTAGCATGAGCTATGGGTGTTGGTTTTCAATCACGTGGTTTGATCAGTTGGATGAGGGCAGTCGGTTTGTGGTTGTTGTTCTAGCTGATGGTTTCTTGTTCTGGAGAATGGTTTTGATGTTCACATTGTGTTTTGTTGTTGTTTTGGTGCCTTTGCCGCTTGGAGGATCAAATTTTTGTATTCCAGAGACTGGTGCATATACGTTTGGCTTGTTCCTTTTCCTGTGTTGGATGTTTGGAGTTGTAGCCTGAGATGGTGGACATTTTTTGATGTCGTTGCAGGGGTCTTGGTTGGAGCATGGAAGCATGGTTTTGGTCCTTGTTCGGATGTTTGGAGGAAGCCTGAAAGTCTTCGGCAAGTGGGAGATTCTTGGGAAATTATGCCTCAATGTTCTGGCTTGTTCCCTTCAGGCTTGGCATTTTCCTTCATGTTCTGGCCTTTACCGTGATGGTCTAGCTTGGTCTTGGCGGTGTCTGTCTAGCAGTTACCGCCTTACCACACGCGGTGAGTTCTCTCAACGCAGTGGCGCAGTAAGGCCGCCAGTGGCCTGGCTCGGTGGTTACCGTCATACCGCGAGCAGTGGGTCCTCTCACCGCGGTGGCCGTGGTGAGACCGCCAGCGATGGTCTCGACGGTTACCGCCATACTGTGGGCAGTGGGTCCTCTCACCGTGGTGGCCGCAGTGGGACCGCCAACGGTTGGCCTGGCGGTTACCGCCACACCACAGGAAGATTTTGGAAGGTCAGCAGTAGTGCGGTGGAGTTGGTGGTCAATGCAGGCAATTACCGCCATACCACGAGGCGAGTCGGATGGCTCAACGGTAGCACAGTGGCGGTCTGTGGGCCAGAGCTTGAAGGAGCTCGGATGGCTTACCGCCATACTGCAAGGCATGTTGGTCTAGGCAACGGTAGCGAGGTAAATGGTTGGGTGAGCTCGAGCGAGCTCACCGTTGTATCGCGGTTGGGTCGTATGGACTCAGCAGTAGCGCGGTAGAAGGCAAATGGGCTCGGAGCTCAGTTGACTGAGCTTGACTGAGTTGGACCGACAGTCAAAGTGCGACAAAAAATGAGATGGCAACACGTGGAAGATCTTTATGATCCGGTTGGCCGATTGGTTATTTTTTGATGTGCGATTGAGTTGCATTATTATAGCAAGGTTGACGGACATGTCTGAGATCGGATTTAATGTTGCGTGCTCGATGCTTGTGGATTAAGTGGTGCACGTTATCAAAAATGGAAAGCTTGCAAGTGGATAATTTATTATCCTTATGACTGTTGCAGGCAGGGATGGGCTGAACAGGTTGGCACACGGTATATGTATTATGGTGTACATATCAATAAGGATGATGAGTGAATAGAGAGAGAGGTTGAGTGTGTTCAAGCGGCTCAACCATGAACACTTAGACTCTCGGATCTGATAAGATGTGAACCTGATATGCCATTTGGTTGGGTTGGCCGTGAGGTTGGTTGTGACAGTCATTTGTGAGGAGCTGAAGGGAATCTACATAGTATGTCACATGGATGACATTGTAACTATGTTAAGGTTCTAGTTTTGTTGTTACTTGCCATTCTCCAAATGAACAATATGTAATCTCCTAAAGAGCATAGCTCTGGTTTTTTATTGTAACCGTTTTAGTTACTGAATAATACTTGTGAGCTGAGTGTTTTGGAGGGTGGGGTTTTTTACCCGAAAGGGTTTTCCCCACATTTATCTGTGTGTTCATAGTTTTGTCTTTCATGGTTGTTTGATTCATGTTCTTGAATCTATGCTTGTGTTGAATTTGTTATAAGCTTTGCATTTACTTTCCTAATGTAGGATCAATGGGGGATTCATTGTGCCTTTTTCCGCTTTATGGCATTGTTGTTTTGTGTCTTTGTTGTGATTTTGAATTGAAATCACTAAGGCACTGATGTCTTAGATGTCTATCTTGATGACAGAATTGACTCCATATCCCCAACAGTGAGGAGAAAAAAGGAGCTCAGAGAAAAATTTCACACCTTCTTTGTTAATATCTTCCTCCTTGGTTATCCAATTTCTTGAAGAAAACTCCTGAATTGAATGAATTGACTTTGTTGCTTTTTTTATTTGGGCAGAAGCATGGAATAATTTTGTATTCTGATCTCCTTCTTTTAACCATAATTCCCTAGACTTTTGCCTCCAATATGTTTCTTCTCTTGCACATAATTCTTCCCATTCCTCTTGTAGTTTTTTCTGCTTGTCATATAAAGCAACATCCAAACCATTTTGAATTATGTTCTCATGAACTAATGTTAATTCTTTAAACACAACATATTTTTGTTCAAAAATATTTTTAAAAACATGCTTGTTCCAAACTCTAATCTGTTGCTTCACAAAATTCAACTTTCCATGAAACTGAGACATTTTGGTG
This sequence comes from Sequoiadendron giganteum, assembly GCA_007115665.2. Lineage (NCBI taxonomy): Eukaryota > Viridiplantae > Streptophyta > Pinopsida > Cupressales > Cupressaceae > Sequoiadendron > Sequoiadendron giganteum. The sequence goes on from CM021109.1 coordinate 585,709,697, forward strand.
CCCTAAACATATGGAGTGTTGACCCACCAAGTCTGCAAGAGAACCAAAAACTGAGGATGCCTAAACCACATACTCTCGAATTTGAAAGATGATTTTTTCATAGACATAGATGTGTTTGCTATAGACAAGCAAATGGCATAATGATCTGACCCAGGGTAAGGAAGAATCTCAGAGTTTAAAATGGAAGTTGAAAGAAACCAATTCGGAGAAACTAGAAATCTATCTAACCTCTCTGCTATTTGCATAAAACCCTTTCTCTTGTTGGTCCATGTGAACCTGCCTTTATGTGGTTGGATATCTCATAAAGAATTTGAAGATATAAATTCACTTAAATATGTCATGACTTTTTGAGGTGGACATATTCCTCCACACTTTTCTTGAAGAGATGTCATTGCATAAAAGTCTCCTGCTAAGATGATTTTGTCACTATGTAACAAAATTATTTTCCTAGCAAGTTCATCCCACAGGTTCTTCTTTTCATGAGTCTGTGTTGGGCCATATACATTTATGAGCCAAAATTGAAGATTGATTTTTTTACATTCCACAAGTTGCCAGCAATTTTCATTTTTAACTGATTTAACACTCACTAACTTTGGGTCCCACAAAATGGCTAGCCCTCTTGAAGCACCTTGATCTGGTGAATGCATTGACTCCCATTTAGCCCATCTTTTAATTGAACATTGAAATGTATATGTTGAGGTTTTTGTTTCTTGTAGCAGTACCATATCTTCTCCACAAGCATCTATCAGTTGCTTGATTCGAGCACGCTTGTCAGGAGAATTTATGCCCCTAACATTCCAAGAAGTGATCTACATTGATCCCAAGGAGAGCAACAGGCTCTCCTCAAACGCTTAATTGACATGGAATCCCAAATGGTTTTCTATACACCTGCCTCTATTTGCTCCTACATCTTTGTAAGATTCGATTTTCTACCTCGTTTCCCTGGGGTTTTCGTCATAGGGAATTTATAAGAAGATTGGGCTATTGAAAAGTTTTTGTTGTATTCTTAACCTGTAGAGTCCAAAGAATTTGATACTGGAAAAGAGTCCCCCAACAATTTTCCCTTATTTACTTGACTGGAAGCAAATAGAGTCACCTGAGCTGAAATCTCCTAAGTTGAATACACTTTATGTTTTCCCTGGGATAATGCCTTTGTGTTGTTGCCCCAATAATCTTCTTCCATGGCAATTTCATTAGACAAATCTGAACCAATAGATAACAACATTTTTTATGCTAGATAAGCGAGGTTTGCATCTTTAACCTTATTAGGGCTCTGAACAAGCCATTTATCCTGGTCATTGGAAGTAGACGCTTCCTGATCAAACACAGAACTCAATTGTAGGTTATCATTTATAGACCATGAGGCTAAGTAATCCTTTGTGCCTTGAAACATCAGCTTTTTTTCTATTTCATCAAGATGGAGTTGTGAGTTTAGCTTTTCCTCTGGTGAATAAAGATTTAGTGATAGACTGGAAAAGATTTGCATTAGGTTTCATTCACTCTGTGGAACTTTAAATTGGATCACTGGATTTTTCTTTGTCTTTAGACTTTTGACAATCCCCAAATTGGCTCCCATTTGAAGCCATTTACTTTTGAGTGTGCTATTTTGAGCTAAAAGAAGCTCATGATCTGACTGATCCTACTGACCCTAAGCCCCATTGGTGCAGACTCCTGAAACAATATCTGATATAGTAGCCTTAGAGACTGATTGAATCACCTTGTTGCCATGCTTAAGATTACTCCTAGAGTTTACCAACTGAGGATATTGTTGTGAGACTGATAAGCATTGAGCAGGAATATGCCCTCTGATATGATAATTAGAGCACGTATTTTTAGGAGTTTCACAAACAATTTATTGGTGCCATGTTCTAAATTTTGAGACCAATTGAATGTGTCGGGAACCCTTTATCTATATCAAACAGAGCAAAAATTTTGATAGGCTTTGATGGATTTTTAAAAAACTCCTTATCATGCATGAGAAAGATTCCCACTCTATTCGCAATTATTTCAATCTGGTTAAGTTCCCTATATTCAAGAGGAAGCTAGGGCAATTGAAACCAAGAAGGAACAAATTTAAAAGAAGCATTTTCAGGATTAAAATTAGGGGTCCAAGGTTGCATACTTAATCCTACCCCTTGAAAAACCCATGATTTAATTCTAAATACAAAGTCTTTTGCAACTTTACTGTCAAGTATGACTACAAAAATTCCCTTCTCACTGCTTAAATAGAAAACTTGTTGCACCCCCTCCCAATCATTATAAATAAGCTCTTTTAATTATGGTAAGGATAAAGATAAGTTCCATAACTTACAGACTATCGCTTTCTCCCTTAGATCTTGGATTTGCACATTCAACATGCATTCAGGGAAAGTGACTTTAATCCCATCCTGGGGACAAGAGGCTTGAGGCGTGACTACTTCCATCTTGGACACCTTGCGCCTCCAGATTTTCTTAACTAACCCACCTTTCTTAGACCTCTTCTTCTTTTTTCTTGATTTTTTCTCCTTTCTAACCTTTTGCTTGATTTGAGGCGGGGTTTCTTCATTAACCTTCGATTGAGTGGGATTATGACAAATGGGGGAAGCTCCATGCTGGCTAGCATTCTTCGCCAGAGAGCCCCACTGCTGATTCATGGCGCTTGGGTTCGAAAGATTGGAATTTGTGCCTTGATTTTGACGTTGCAACTTACTGGTATGCCAGATTGTGATGCCCTTATTCTTCTATTGCATTTGTTTTCCCCCTTTGACTTTTTCTACCTGGAAACCCCTATTCGAGGTTACTTTTAGATCCTCCTTTACACCTTTTTCATGATCTTTCTCCCTGCCTTTTTTCTTTGAAAGTGTTGGAACCTTTGGATTGAAGGGAGCACCGGATTGCTCCGCCTCTACACCTTTTTCATGATCTTTATCCCTGCCTTTCTACTCTAAAAGCACTAAAACCTTTGGATTGAAGGGAGCGTCGGAATAGTTGTTATATCTACCCTACTCATGTGATTTAAAATCTGCTTCCGCGTTGCCATAAAATCTTTCTAGAAAATGGGCATTATTCTCTTGTGTTCTTGCACCCCAATTTTCTTCCACTTGTCACAGTATGCCTTTGTCATCCTCATAAAGATCAAAGATAGGTTGTTTTCCACACACCAAGCGCTTGGTTTTCTGAAAAGGCTTCCAATTAGATTTTGAGAACCGATAACTGCCTTTTCCCGTGTTTTGTCTTGCATGTCTATGTGGTGCCTTCGCGGGCCCCTGAGGAATATTTTTGTTGTCATAGCTCTGACAAGGGCGCAAATGCTTGGCATGCAAATTTTGATCTTTGTCAGGGATGTGACCGTTAGATCTCCATGCGCGAGCCAAATTTTTTCTTCTATGCCATTACATTCATTATGAATGATTAAACTCTTTCATAAAAGTTTATTATTTCAATCATTTTGGCACTTGTTTGGGTTGGGATAAGTTATTGGAAATTAATTTTTTGTATAATCCTTATTACCTTTTGAAATATTACTTGTAAATCATCTTATACAAGGAGTGCAAACAAAGAATTTGAGTTAGAAAATAACATCATTTTTTTATATTTATATTCCAAAAAATAAAATATATCAAATTGAAAAATTATTCTATACATTCTATTTTTATTTTCATTGAGGTGAAATGGTTTTGAAGGGACTAGAAACCCTATACATCAGAAAGACTAGCTCAAACTGAATACAATAGCATCCCAAAAGGGAGTAAGACACAACTACAAGTAGGATGAGTGAGCTATTTCTGGATTAAATTGTGTCGATTTTTTGTATCAACGTTTCGGATCATACTCCATGATCCATCATCAGGATGGTATGCAAGCACAAGAGATAGAGTGAAAGAAAAAGGTAGCAGACTTGGAAGCACAAATAGGTGTAGAGTTTGAGAGAGCAAGAGGTCAACAGGTCAAAAAAGCCAAAACAATAAAAAATTCAATTCCAACTAAGCAAAAATAATAAACTATTCCTAAACACGGAGAAGAAAATCAAACAAAAAGAGAATGAAAATTAAAAACCTTAAGATAATGGAAAGAAAAAACAAGAAACAACAAATAACATAAATACAAAATAAATCAATCAATAGAAAAAACCAAAGACAACAAAGCATAACAAAAACATTAAATGTCAAATAAAGAAATAAATAATGAACTAATGAACATATTATAAATAACATAGACACGTTAATAAAGTGAACATATTAATTATAATATGGACATAACATATGTATTTAGAACAAATTATTAATAATAAAGACATATTATAACTAATATGATATTATTTATAAAATAATATAACTTCATTTAATATGAACCTATTATTATTATTAATAATATGTCTCAAATTATTAATAATAAGGACATATTATTAATAATATGTCCTTATTATTATTAATTTGGGACATATTATTAATAATAGATCCATATTAAATGAAGTTATATTATTTTAGAAATAATATGTCCATATTAGTTACAATATGTCACATATATTATGTTCATATTATAAATAATATGTTCACTTTATTAATGTGTCCATGTTATGTATAATATGTTCATTAGTTCATTATTTATTTCTTTATTTGACATTTAATGCTTTTGTTATGCTTTGTTGTCTTTGGTTTTTTCAATTGATTTATTTTGTATTTATGTTAGTTGTTGTTTCTTGTTTCTTCTTTCCATTATCTTAAGGTTTTTAATTTTCTTTTTCTTTTTTTGTTTAGTTTTCTTCTGTGTTTAGGAATAGTTTATTATTTTTGCTTAGTTGGAATTAAACTTTTTATTGTTTTGGCCTTTTTGACATGTTGACCTCTTGCTCTCTCAAGCTCTACACCTATTTATGCTTCCAAGTCTGCTACCTTTTTCTTTCACTCTATCTCTTGTGCTTGCATACTATCCTGATGATGGATCATGGAGTATGATTTGAAACGTTGATACAAAAAATCGACACAGTTTAATCCAGAAATAGCTCACTCATTTATTATGGACTATGGAGACTTGATTATCTTAATACAAGTAGGATGTTAAGCTTAAACCAACATAGCTACAACCAAAGCATTAAACAAAATAATTCCCAAGGATCAAGCCTAAATAAAGTTAGACCCAACTATATTCAATCTCACACCCTTCACTCTAGTGTGAGATTGCGAGATAGATTTAGGAGGGCCTTTCTTTTTCCTATGTATAGTTCTCCAAGAAAGATTATCTTGCAAGTCCTTAGATTTGGGAGAAGCAGGGGGATTCCCCCTAAGAGGGTTTATTCAGAGTAGCTAAATGTCAAATAACTATCATGAGAGAAAATTGAAGTTGAGTCAAAGTCGATGGAATAGTAGACTAAGCAATCAAATTAGAACGTGGGTGGAACTCACCAATGGGATTGTATGGAGCAAAAGGAGAGGGACTCACCAAATTCACACCAAATGCATGAGAAACCTCATCAAGAACCATGGGGGAATGCAAGGAGAGGAACCAACAACCTAATAAGACTCATCTTGAGAGGAAACATCAACCAAGGAGCTAGAAGCATGAATACTCAAGTGATCCTCACAAACATTCCTCCACCAAGCCATCACACCCTTGCAACAAGAGAGTGGGAAATCAAAATTCAAGTGGCCAGTGGCAAGCAATATCTATATCTCAAGGGGAGACCCTTGTAGTCAAGTATTGAGTCCAAGGCCTATCCCCCATCATCAAAACAATATCTTTGTAAAGAAAATTATAGATATCAATGTCCACTAGAATACCAAAAAGCATAGAGTGGCCCATGTAGGAAGTAATAGAGTTAACTTTCAAGAAACAACTAGTAGGATTGTTAGTGGCCTCATACCAAGAATCTTCCCAAAATTGGAGAGGAATATTTGGAAAACAAACCCACACAAATCTAACATTGAGAGATTTAGAATGAGAGTTGACCAAGAGAGAGTACCCTCCCCACATCCAAAGCTTATTGTCAAGCACCAAATCTATATCCTTTCAAGAGGCAAAAGATATAATGAAGAAACCCCTAAAACAAGGGAAAAGCTCAATATTACCATTGATGAGAGGCTTCCAAGAATCCAAGATCCAATTGTGTAAATCGAGAAGGGAGGGCAAAAAAAATTGGATCTACAAACCAAGCCCTAATGGAGATAAAAATATTCTTGTAAAGCATGTCCTAACCAAAAACAACCATAAGGGAGGATTGTGCATGAGGAAGGGCCACAATTTATCAAACATAGGACATGTAGGAACCCCTAATCTCGTAATGATTACATATGACTATTGGCCACTAGAACCCAAAGCAACAACCTTCGCTCTAGCAAGAACCTGACCACCTAAAAATCCACCATCATTGAAATAGAATTTGGCAAAGGCTTGGCTTCATTACCATCACCGAAAATCAAACAAGCCCCAACACCATAACCAAAGCATTTTGTGAAGACAACAAGGAACTCGCTCTCAACACAACCCTACCACTAATGGAAGGATTGCCACCAATGGTAGGCAAGACATGGGGAGGAGAAGGCTCCTTCATGCAGTGAGATCCCAAAGTAGTGTGAATGTCATCAAAAATACTTTTTTCACTAGAAATGGCCAAAAACCCAATCCACTAGCAACTAAGTAAGTACACAAAAAAAGTTGACCAATACCATCTCCTAGGGTCAAAAATTGTGAAGCCAAAAGAAAGGGATCATGTCCAATCATGATCTATCCCAAATGGAAGTTCTCTCGTTCTACATTCTCTTTTGTTTCATATAAAGAAAATAATTAATATTACATTTCATTTTCTTGTTGTTCAAACCTAGAAATTAGAATATACATAAAATTTATTTGCATGTTACTAATCTAAATTTGAAAGTTTATTTTTAGTGGGTGTATAAATATTTATACATATATTTATTAAAATAAAAATGTTGTTGAAGAACGATAACATTATTGCTACTAATTATAGTCGTGATTCATATTATAAACAAGTTTTCTTAATCGTATGGTTGTTATGGGCGTGGGGCTTGGGAGACCCCAAACCCATAGTTGTAGCAAATGTTTCTTATGGGATTTGGGACCCCCAACTTTAAAGGAATCATGGCTCCTTGGGTGCCACCTCAAAGAATCCTTCCCCTTCAATTTTCGCCATCAATGTCTTTCCTCTACTATTATAATAGAAAGATGTCATTGTTACATAAAATTTCTAAAATATCTACCGAGTCAAAACAAAAGCAAAAGAAATTATAAATATTAAATCAAATTAAATCATATATTATTCTAGATTTTAATAGATCCATGAAAAAAGAAAAAATGTCTCTGCTCACTTCTGCACCTGCGAAAGCTGCTCGACCTGAGGATTTCGGTGGCACCCCCATGTCTTCTGTTGGCTCGCCCTCACCTCTGTCGGGTTCTTTGGGCACTCTGAATTCGGACTGTTCGGCGCCTTGCTCCTCCACAACCTCCTGGGTGACCGGCGTGGGTGTTGGAGGGACTTTCTCCAGTGGAGCTAATGGTGGCAGGGAACCCTCTATTCCACGCCTTGACACAGACAATGCTAGGGTTTCACGACCTAATTCCTCCCCCTCACGAATGCACGGAAACCCTAGACTGAACTTCAAGGAGGTGCTTGGTCTGGATTTTCATGTGGGTGTTGGACGGGCATAGCATGGGTCATTGCCTACTTCAAGTGCTCCAAACCCTATTACCTCTCCATCCCGCCCCTTCACTTTACAAAGCCCACATTTAGCAATTCGTCATTTAGAGTCGGTTCTTGAAATCTGTATGGATGAGGTCGCAAGTGATAGAGAGGAGTATCTGCAAGATCATGCACTAATTTGCATATTTTTGAAGGTTTGGCTGAAATTGTGTGAACTGCACACTTGGATAAACAAGAATTGGAAGGAGTATATGGAGGTCGAAAAATCATTTATTTGAAATCAGCCTACTTGGTGGATTGGTGTCGAATCCAACCACTATACCATTGCACCCAATGCAAAGGGTGAATCTTCTACCACAAATGATCTTGAGGAGGAGAATACTACTTTTGGCTCACCTCCCACAACAATCTCGCAAGGTACAGATGTTGAGTACTTGAATGGTGTTGGTTCTTCTATTTCTCCCATTAAGACTTCAGACTCAATATCATTGAAGAAATCTGGTTGACAACCCCCAACAGACACCTCCCATGGAGTCATTGCCAAGAAAGGATACTGCATCAAGATGAACCCTTCTCCTAAGACCAAGCAGGAATGGATAGAGGTTAAAAAGTAAAAATTGTCTTCTTCAAATCTCAAACACCCTATGATACTAAGATCTCCAAAATTCAGAGAGTAATTTTGGATGTTCATGTTTTGAAATTTACCATTTGGGAGGGGTTTTAGTTTTGCTTTTATGGAAAGTCGTGTTCTATGTTAGGAGTATAGGTTTGGACAACACAGTTGTGTTGTGTTGTGTTGCACCCCTAGTGGCAAGAGCATGCATTTATTTTTTGGTTCATACATTTTGGGAGTTGTCTCCTTAACAGCACTTAACTATTAAAAAGAAAATAGATTGAAATTTGTGTAACCATTAATATATAAAGAGAGAGAGAGAGGGTAAGTCTAAAAGTCATTAATGCTTGGAGAATCTCTATTTGAATATTACCTATAAGATGTTTACTTTTGTGAACTAAAACTATGAACAATTCCTTGTGGAAATCCCTTTGAACCTATATGGCATACACGTTTAGCTTTATTTTATTAATTTGTTTATTTGATAATTAAATTAGCTAAGAATGTTTTAATATCATGATAGTGTTAATAATGAGATGAAGATTGGATTCAATTTTAGAAATTAGTTTTAAGTTTTTGAAAATCTTGAACAAATAATAATTTAATTATTTGTAGTTTTTTAAGATTTTCATATTTCCAAGAGTCTAAATCAAAATTCATTGAGGTAGTCTATTTAATTATATTTCAAGTGATATTGTAATCTATTGAGTTTTTCATATTTTTAAATTTGATTTTTTATATTGCTATCATTCATTTTTTTATGAGTTATTTTACTTGCAATTGTAATCTATTGAGTTTTTCATATTTTTAAATTTGATTTTTTATATTGCTATCATTCATTTCTTTATGAGTTATTAAGTAAAATATTTTCAATATTTTGGAGGAAATTTTGAAAATTAAATAAATTGTGTTATTCTTTAGTGTCCTATCACCGAGAGAAAGTTTGGGCATAACATTTATAATGAGAGATAGATTTAAACCCTTTATGAACTTTAGAAGAGGGTATAGACATCCATTTTCTTTAAGTTACAATTTTCTCTATTTCTTTCTCACAAAAATGATTCAATCTCATTTTATTATTGGTCCACATGAATTTCACTAGGTAAAAAATAATTGTCTATTAATTTCACCCTATATTTAAATCATAGATGATTCTTCACTATGATATCATCAGATCAAGAAGTTAAGCAACTTTTTCATCTTGACAAATTTGTTCTTCTATAATGTTTAATATGTTAACGTCAACCCTTACTCGTTCTATTTTGTCTTATGATGAATTCATTATCAAAATATCTAAGCTAATTATGAATATTTTGTAACAAAGTGCTTCTAGTTGTAATTGTGTAGGATTTTTTACATCAAAATTTCATATCACTGTTTGATCCATCATCATAACATTCTCTCTTCTTCCTAGTGATCGATCATGAAGTGTGATTTGAAACCTTAATGCAAAAATTCCCACAATTAGAGCTAGAAGCACTCTCTTACATTCCCAATAGACTATGGAAATATCAAGTTGTTAACAGATGATTTTGTTGTTGACATGAAGAAATATAAAGGAGACATGCCATCTATGAGATGGTGATCCTTGAAAGAAAGATGTTAATTGTACCCTAATGTTCATGGGCGAGCTTGTATGGCCAATATGAAGTACAAATATATATCCATATCATAAAGAATTTTTTTTTTTTAATCAATAAATATTTTCATAGATTTCTTGCAATGTTACACTAATTGCACAAATATTGTCTTTGATAGGTTACTTTTTTGTTAATGTTAGAAATGTTATAGGAAATATGATGGTGACCCTTATAAAAAGACCCTAATATTCACTAGTGAACCTATATGGCATATAAACATCCATCCATGTCATAAAGAAATATAAAGTTTCTTACTAACAGAGCATTTTGCAACTTTTTTGCAATGTTCTATAGGTACACAGCTCAACCCCAAAAAAACTTGGGTGTCTATGAAAAACAAGATGGATTCCCCTACTATGCCCCACACCATAAAAAATAAGGCATTTGCAAAATGGTAATGTGCTCCCCACACCAACTCCACTAGAGGGGAAACATTTTTAAGACATTACCCTTGTAGAGGGGGGGTATTTTTTATTGATAGATCCTTTTTTGTAGATTTCCTATAGTGTTCCTCGGGGATGCACTCGAAACTACAAAAAGCATGGTGTTTGTATAACAAGGACATGTCCATCTAGTGTCCATCCACCACCATCGCCAAAGGGGAAACATCCTCAAGATCTTCCCTTTATAGAGGGGACATATGTTTTTGAATGATAGTTATTTTTGTAGATTTATTGTAGCATTCCACAAGGACACATCCCAACCCCAAAAATATGTTTGCAAAAAGATGTGTCCCCTTGTCGTTCCCCACACCACAACCACTAGAGGGGAAACATCCTTGGGACATTCCCCTTACATTAGTAGGGACATATGTTTTTGAATAGATAGTTGAGTTTTTGTGAGATTTAGATTGTATGGAGACTCCATTGAAAAAAGTGTCCGTTCCAATGCAAAATATTGAGACATACTCATTAATTTTTTGTTTTATAGATACTTGAGTTTCTAGTGACTATTATAAGGAGTTTCTAAAAACTCATCTACTAGACTTGAAAACAAAGAAGGAAAAAAATAAAAAGATGGTCAAATTCTCCAACTTCACTGTTGGTTCTTTGAATATTTGGCTAAAAAATGAGAACTTGGTGTTGGTTCATTGTGCAGATCATACAAGCTATTTTTCATTATTCTCTCTCTCTCTCTCTCTCTCTCTCTCTCTCTCTGCATATTATACATGCTATTTTTCATTATTTTCTCTCTCTCTGCTATAGCTTTAAAAATTCAATTAAAATGAGGACTTACTGTTTGGAAAAAACATTGGGATGAAATTATGAAATATAGCATGTACGTTGGAAATACATGAAGGTCCTTGTGGTCTATGAGGGGTGTTGTCCCTCAAACCTACTAGACTCTCTCTCTCTCTCTCTCTCTCTCTCTCTCTCTCTCTCTGTGTGCTATAACTTTAAAAATTCAATTAAAATGAGGATTTACTATTTGGAAAAAACATTGGGATGAAATTATGAAATATAGCATGTACATTGGAAATACATGAAGGCCCTTGTGGTCTATGAGGGGTGTTGTCCCTCAAACCTACTAGAGGCTCTCTCTCTCTCTCTCTCTCTCTCTCTCTCTCTCTCTCTCTACATATATATGTATATATATATATATATATAACTTTGTGTGCGCACACGATGAAATTATGAATATAGCATGTACATTGGAAAAAACATTGCGACAAAATTGTGAAATATAGCATGTATGATGAGTCCTTGTGGTCTATGAGGGGTGTTGTCCCTCAAACCTACTAGTGGCGCTCTCTCTCTCTCTCTCTACATGTGTGTATATACATAGATATATGTATGTATATATGTATATTATAAGCATGTGTGTGTTCTTTGAAAATTTTGTTAAAATGAGGACAAAAAACATTGGGATGAAATTATGAAATATAGCATGTACGTTGGAAAAAACATTGGGATGAAATTGTGAAATATAGCATGTATGATGAAGGTCCTTGTGGTCTATGAGGGGTGTTGTCCCTCAAACCTACTAGGGGCTCAAACCTCCCCCCCTCTCTCTTTCTCTCTCTCTCTCTCTCTAGCCAGCCACCATCTAAAATTTGGATCCATGGTCCCCATTCCAGAATCTGTGGAACATAGATTTCATGTCCTACTTGATGTGATACTTGGTGGTTGCGTAGATGTTTACAAACAGCTTTGTTGCTCGAACAAAAATATCTCGTGCGATATAACAAAAAGTGTAACTGCAGTAACAATTCCTGCACCGTAAGTCACTTCGGGTATTCAACAAAGAATATAAATGAGTAATAGTTATATTTGTAAACAACTGGAAAATATTATTTTATTGAAAGAAAGATGCTTATCTTGCACATAACTGAAGCAATATTAATGCACAACATATATAAAGTAAGAACTTGAATTTATACCATACTGTACAGTGAACAAATACCATGTAGTACCGGTGAAATTGATGGAAAGGAGCTTTCTTGATGGGTTGAAATCGAAAGACTTTATGCATCAACCTCTCCCTTGTCCATTAATCGATGACTATGGCGAAAGGAAGAAGGAATCAATAATAGTGAAAGTCTTGGGATTACAAATACAACCAAATGTATCTTTGGAGATGAACCTTTAATACAGAGAGAGCTGGTACCAGAAACTGGACACGAATCTATATTACTCTACATTTTAGTCACCAGAGAACAATGCTCAAGATTTCTTAAAACGATCCTGGCAAAAACTTTGGCCTGAAGTGGTGCAGTTGCTGCTGCAGCTGCAGCCCTAAGAACACGCCCAGCTCCTGCTTTTTGCAGAAGACTTGCATGATGCATAGTATGCCTTCCTCCAGGCATGGTGAACTGCACTCACAAAATACAATTAAGCAAAATGTTCAGCTCATTAATTACCAACCATTTACATGTTAGCATCTCAGACGATTTAATAATTTGAAAATCATGCCCAAAATACCTGTAAAAGTGCAAATGCAGCACATGCTCTCAAAACTGGGGAAGTATTCCGTATCATGGTTACAAACCTACCCACCTCAGCACCACTGCAAAAATCAGGTTACAACAGATTATTATCCTGAACAAAAAGAAAGCAACCACTGTGAAACCAAAACATGTTATAATAATGTTAAGTTTGAATTCATATTCCCAAAACCAACTACAATAGTTTCCTATTTGATTTGGAATTTTTTTTTTAAATTGTTTTTATTTTAAGCAGTATAAAACCTGCTGATTCAATGCTGGCACAGCTGGGATTTCACCAACTAGCATGATAGAAGTCAGCTTGTAGAATGATTCTCTTAATTATAGTTATAGTAGTGATGCACTGGAAATTGCCACAAGACGAATTAATGCAATAATTACATTATGCCAGAATTGTTTTTGACATGCTCTTAAGAGTCTTTACTCTTCAGTAGTTCTAATACTGAATGATATTTTTGAGCACGGCACACATCTCTTCCACTCCAATCAGATAATTCAAAGCATAGTTGGGTTTGCAACTGATCTTGCTTTACAATCATGTCATACCAAGTAGGACACATCCTTCCATTCCAGTGAAATCTCCCATTTTCCTAATAAACTAACAATCATTGTCTACGAGGTGAGGAATTCTAGAAAAACAGGTCTTCCAAAGTTTGCCTGTTACCATGAAGCATCTTGAATATCAGTAGCCAATAATGAAGTTTCATCAGCAAATTTAAAATAACCGTCTTCAAGATCTTCCATCTACTGGCCAATTGGTACACATGGTATCACTGAATGGTGTCACATAAACTATCACAACTCATGGATAATAAAACCAAATGTTTTAGAAAGGAAATTGCCAGAAGATGCATCCAAAATTATGTCCAATCACTTCAGTTAATAATGAGATGTTAGATCTCAAATGCATGTAGCCTTTGCTACAGATTATTGATCTGATAATTGCATAGTGTAGAGCAATCTAGTTTATATGAAGCATGATTCTGTCCGTTTTTCTATAACACCATTCAAATGTTGAGATCAAAAACAGATATAGATGGTAAAATATAGGCAATACAATCATAATAAAATACAAAAAATTCATGATGAAATTCAATTCTTTTCACTAATAGACAACAAAAAAGTAAAATCAAATTGTTTTTTTGATGTTATATTATTCAAGTTGGACTAAAATTGTGCTGATGACTGATTTGCAAGCCCTAACCAAACTCTTTTTCTTATACACACAAAAGAAGTTATCTTTGAAAATCCTCCAAATAACATACTATAAACTTATAAAACACATGGGTCCAGAAATTTAAGAGAGAGGTCACAGTTTAAAACAAAATCGCATCATAAGTGTCAATAGGTCGATATTCAATAGTAATTTACCACCCACCATTCTAACTTGCATGATTTCTATCCATGTCAAGAAAACCAATGCATTTTCCATGCACACCATCCATAACAATCTTCATTCATACACCAACATTTCTTTGCTGACATATTACATGGGAGTGGTTGTTGTGGAAAGACTTTCATGCACTCACATTATAACCCTCTGGCTCTTTAATTAATCAGCTCCCACCCAAACCATCTCCCCCTAGCCACACCTTTAAGCCAAGCAGAGGCATTCATCCCTCCTCTCTAAGGAAATGGCCTCCTCACAGGTCCCAGTCCATCAACAATCTATCTAACTTGAGACTACTTGTTTCAAATAAGAAAAACCTATTCTGTAAGGATGGCTTATTCAAATCTATCCAGCACCACACCCAAAGAAAAACCATGACCCTCATTCATCTCATAAAAACAAAATCGTTGCTACCAAAAGAAAGAAAACTCTCCTAAGGTAAAATTTACCTTGGATCACAAGCTCTAGATCCTGAAAAAGAGAGCTTCTATTTTACAAGTTCATGGGTGTTGTCCTTGGACCCAAGACTCCTGATCTTGGATTCAAGAGAACTGACAGCTAGCTAGAGCAATTCATATCCTGATAATGCCAAAGGGCTATTTTATTTCCATCTCCTCCTTGAAACAAGAAAGTAATCAAGCTGTCTCGGGTGGCATCTAGTTTATGATAAAATATAGTCTTGTAATGAATCTATGGCCACCTATATTCAACCCAACTGAGAATATACCAAGTAATATTCTTATTTGGATTAGGCTTCCCCTCCTCCTAGCTCCATACTGGCAGGATCATTACATTGGAAGATAGGAAATGTCATTGGAGAACATATTAGAGCTTCTCAGTTCACCAAACATCTTAGGCTCCTGAAATATTCTTGAATGAGTTAATAGAGATATGCAGAAACCATTGTGAGATAGGACAATAAGAGATATCGGAGGATTGAGTAGGAGCAACAAGAAAATTCCATCTCACTGTAGGTTGTCCACAAGCATGGCCATCTAGCTAAAGTTAGCCACTCACCCAGAGCAAGAACAACAGCAACCAGCAACAAATCAAGAGCAGAAAATCAATCAGATGCATAATGTAGCACAGGAACAGTTACCCCAAAAAAGGACAAAATGCAACCACCAAACATTCTTGGGATAGGTCCAAACAACAAAAGAAAGAAAAGAAACTAAGATAAATTCCAACAAGCCTATGTAATGAATAACAATGAAGCAATCCCATCAACCCAACAGGTTAGCCTTTCAAACCACTATGAGGCTCTTGTTGAATCAGAAATGAAAAAATAGAAGAGCTTACCACCAACATATATCCTCAGTTACAACAAAGGATCAGAACAATCCACATTGTAGCAGACCCAACAAAGCAACAGGAAAATCCAAAAGCTACAGCAAAGAAAAAGGACATAGTTTCTGCAGTTAGACACCTTTAAACAAATACTCAGATTAGAACTGCTTGATGCAAACCTAAAGGTGTCATATTGCACACAAGAAGTTTTCATGATACTCAATTCAGTCAAAAAGAGAAAATCAACAGCAAGATTATTAGGCCTTTAAGAACCCAGGTCTGTGACACTGAAGACCCTAAAAATTTCCTAAAGAAAGTCAAAGGATCCTTGGACAAGACCATGACTTCTTAATGCATGTTTTCTCACAGAATATCAGAGGCTTCGGTGTGCCCAATAAATGCCAATGAATAGGATTTATTTTAGATGCTTGATTGATTCTTTAAGTTTGGTAGAGTTTTGTGGACTTAAACTTGGAACTTGAAATCTGTTTTGTAAAATCCACCAGTCTAATATATGGATATCGTTGTTGCTCATGCTTTATTACAATAATACAATACTTTTGAATTTCATTAAAATATTACGATGTCCCAAATTTTTGAAAGCATTCTCATTTCACTTGCTGCATATGCTATATATCACCATGTCTTGTATAATTTGCATCTGTAACTTCATCATCCATTCCTGTGTTTCGCTGTAAACACAACAGTTCCCTTACTCATAACACCTCACATCTACCAAAGTTATATACTAAGATTCATTCATCATAATCTAAGCCAACCACACCTCAATCAGCAACCATCGAATAAAAATACCAATTACTACGCCATAGTTTTACAAAAGATTTGCAGTTGTACTTTATTTGTTCAATACATGTTCCTCCATGTTGGTTATCATATCATAGTCCAGGAAAGAAGTAAATAAAAATCATCCTTGTCACCAAAAAGCTCACTCATATCTGTATGTTTATTAGTAAATCAATTCATTCATCACTCCCAAACAACTAATTTTCAGCCAGTCCCATAGTATTGTCCTTACCATCTCATTATTACATGCTTTTCATTCTTTAAGGGTTTGTTTCACCAAAGTAAAAGTCGTCAAATTCTATAAAGTCCTTATCATCCTCCAATTAGCAAATAATCTTAGCATTAAGGAGTCTCTTGATGTAATAATTAAAAATGCTTTGGTAAAATGGCAAGTGGCAAGGAGAGAATTAAGGCATGAAAGTATCTGCAACCAAGAGAAAGACACAGTGATATGCACAGAACAATGAAGAATTTGACAATTTTCGCTGGGAGATCAAAAGAAGACAGAGGAATGGGTAAACCGTGACTGTAGCATACTTGCAGCCGTGACAGCATCTTCCATGTAGCCATGACAGCAGCTTTCATGCAGCCAGGAATGTAGTGCACCTACACCAAAAAAGGACAAAGAGTCCCTGCACAAGTGGCAAGTCAACCAGACAGATGGAATTTGCATAGAGTTAAATAGCTTAATCCACTCGTCCTTTTTTTCTCAAAAAAATTCTTATGAACATGATGTATTGTCCTCACTGGAATGTTCTTCCTACCCGCCTGAGATTCAATTTCCTAATCTTATTGTTATTCTAAAATAAGACATCCTCTTGCTGTACGATCGGGAGCGATTGGATGGATGTAGTAGTAGTTATATAATAAAGGCAATAGATAGATATAACAAAGATAAAGCTACGCAATCTAGAATGATACAAGCAATTAGTAAATGTAGAAGCATATATAAATGTAATAGATTCCGTTGAGTTAATAGAAGATTGAATTTATGTTTTATGATATCTTTCACTTCCAAGTTCCAACATGTCATGAGTATTCTAAGCATTCTTATTTAGCCAATAGTTTATTTAGAGGAGAGAAAGGTGTGGTTTTACCCAAGCAAGGGCCCACTTGAGGTGGACTGCAGCTAGGTCTTCATCTTGGTTAGCGTAGATTTTTGCATTTTCAATCTAAATATATTTTGTCTTAGTGAAGTCTACCAACCTCCAGCATTTGCATCAACCTGCAGCTTCTAATGTTTAATTTCTGGTTTGTTTTAAAGAGCTTTCCAATACAAAGTAGATTTCCTTTTTGTGCACGAACATTTATTTTCTTAGTTCTGAGATTTCTCAATTGAAACTGTGTGCAGTCTTCTTACATAAACGTTTCGGATCATACTCCATGATCCATCATCAGGATGCTATTTTGCACTCTCTTCTCTCTATCTGCAAAAAAGCATCCTCATGATGGATCATGGAGTATGATCCGAAACGTTGATGTAAAAAGATTGCTCACAGTTTCAATCCAGAAATCTCAGAACTAATTGATCATGGACTGTGGAAACTTCATGCTATTAATTTATTTTATTTTTTATAGCTTTAGTCCTTTCCCCTGTACACAACATTAGAGTCTCAATCCCCTAGGAACTTAATGTCGTACATATAATACCAACACCATGCCAAAAGATAAATCCCTGTGTAGACATATAAATGAAGTAGTAACATGAACCAAAAGGTTGCTTGATTAATGGATAGTTTATCCATCATGTTGTGTGTGAGCCTTAGTTGTACCAGGTTTAATTAGGAATTGATTGTGCTCATAATTTGCCAATGGTTGTTGACACCCCTTCTTCCTCTAAACCTAACAAAAAGAAAGAAAAAGTGGCTTCAACGCCGAAACTTCCAAAACCTAGGCGTTCAGACCATCTCAAGGAATAGTGACTAACACCAAGTAATTCAAAATCAGCTTCTCAGGTTGTCATGATTGAAAGTGATTTAGCTTCCAAGAAAGGACTTTCTGTTCATAGAATAAGTGAAGACATGGCAACATCCAGCAGCTTTGGCTTCCATCCGAATGCAGAGTTGGCCTCTTGTTTCGAGCTTGCAGCCCAAGAGTTAGAAGAAGAACCAATTCCTGCAACAGCAGGGGAAAACATCAGGTTGCAAGCCACCCTGAAAAATGTGAACAATTGGAAGCAAGGATTCAAGAGTACAAAAGTAAAAGGAATGATTTAGATACTCTGGAAAAGATAGCAGAGGAAGAGATAGAGCATGCAAAAGCTGAATTAGTGTAGCCTACAATCGAAGAGGCACCATATGAGGACCAACCTACAACCATTGCCCCAGGTATTCCAAACAATGAAAGCAATATGACAAAATCAACCCAGACAGATGGACCCAACCTTGAGACAATATTGTGGAAAAGGGATAGGGCCAAACAGGTTATGAAGAATGTATGGGCCCAAGAAAAGGAGCTGGAGGGAAAATTTAAAGAAGAGTTGAAAAATAAGGATGATGAAAAGGTTGAGAAAATGGCTCAACTTACTATGCAATTGATGGAATGTCACCCTTGTGCTAGGGTTTATGCTATTTATCTGAAAGAGCAATGGCTCAGCTTCCAATTCATGAATATTTCATGTGACTTGTCTCCTAAAATAGATACACCTAGGTCATTTTCTAGAGCCTAGCAAAAAAAAATCAGAGCTATAAAGCCAATTGTGTGAATTCTACCTTCATGACCTAACTAACTATGCAAATGGTGGAATGTGACCCTCATGCTAGGGTTCATGTTATCTATCTGAAAGAGCAATGGCTCAGCTTCCAATTCATGAATATTTTGTGAATTGTCTCCTAAAATAGATACACCTACGTCACTTTTTAGAGCCTATAAAAAAAGCACCACAGAGCTATAAAGCCAGTTGTGTGAATTCTACCTTCATGACCTAGTCGTACCATACTTTCAAAATGGAACTCCATTTTGTATGTAAGAGATGGCATCTAAAAGCATTTTGCTCTCTCAATAGAAATGAGAAAAAGAGAGGAGAACAAACACAGAAATACATAGTGTGAGAAATCTATTTCTGTAAAGATCACAGAAGCTAAAAATCCAAAGTAAGTTGCACATGAATGGACACACCCAATGAATATTCCTATAGGAGTTGAAAAGATTCAACATGACCAAGTTGTGGAGAAAACTATGTAACTAGAGTTAGCACCTCAAATTAGGAAGCAATAATTTGGTTACAACAAACAAAGGTGGCAAGAACTCAAACCTAAACTACAAAGAAAGGAACCATATTCCATGTGCAACTACAGAGCATTAGTGAGCAAGGAAAAGAGGTGCATCAACTTGGCCAGATGACACTACCTTGGTTGACTTCCATTAGCCTTCCATCCATCTATGTTTTGCTTCCCCATTTCCCCGCTAATGAGGTAACAAAGTATATGATGTGATAGAAGAAGAAGCAAGGTGAGACATGAAGGCCAAAAAGGGTTCTATGTAAAACAATGTGAAGGACCTACCAAGCCAATTGACGTCATCACTTTGTTTAATTTACAATCAAAGGCCTTAGTTGCTTAGGGACAAGCAACATATTGAGCTGGCCTCACAAAAGGGAAAAACAACAAAAATATTTGAATGGTGTTTGTATTGTAAGCTTTCTTTCTAGGAAAAGAAGCCTAGCAAGGCCCCACAAGGGGATAGAACAACAACATAGAAATATGAAATTGGGGACCAACCACACAAGTGGTCAAGAAACGAGTACATATAAGTATATAACCAAGAAGGGGTAACAAGAACCCCAAAGAGCAAATGTTGAGGAAAACTAAAGATAATCAAGTATCATTGTCTTGATTGGAGATGGGAAAGTCATTGGTACCCAAGATTAAAGGGGTTGTTACAAGATTAGATAATGGTCATTAAGGAATGTCAAGGGTTAGGAGGGCCAACCAAGGTACTCTCCCTAGAAGGACATATAACATCCGAGGCTGAAGCAACCCTTGTATCTACCCCTATGGTTGGGGAATGGTAGGGGAAGAGTAGAGCTATGTCGACGAGAAGAAGCTAAATTGCGCCATCAAGAAGAAAGAGCACCATAATGCTAAGGAAGAATATGTCCAGGCAAAAGTGGTGAGAGAAATTATCTCGTAGGTCTATATGTGTCAATAAGAGTAGTATCCAAAGGCCATTTAGAGCTGCTAGTCTCCCAAACGTGTTGGAAGGATGTGATCGACCTGAGAGCTCTAGAATCCCAAGAGATCTAATGTAAGGATACATGCTAAAGGATGGTGGCCTCTTGAAGATAAATGGCCAAACACCATTTGTCTAGATATCTAGAGAAAATAGAGACCATTGCCTACATCCTTGCAGGAGCAATAGTATATAGAGAAAATAGAGACCATTGCCTACATCCTTGCAGGAGCAATAGTATATGCCTCAAAACTCATAATAAATGGGGCATCTAAAGATGAAATGCTTATCAGTATCTATTTCTATGAAGGAGCAAGACGGCAAGTCCAATCAAGTTGAGAAATATGGTGGTTTGTCTCGACCTAGAGCTAATGGTTACACACCGTCATTTGGCCAAGGAGAAACCTCAAGAAACATGACCAATGACACTAGAGATAGTGTGGATGACATAAAATACCATCCTCCACATATGAGAAATGCTCGGCAGAAAAAGTAAGCTCTAGGTTGAGTGGTACAAGAGGGAACATACTAGTGACTTGGACCTACAACTTGTGGATGTTCCTTCTAGCATCTCTAATGGTCTCCTTTGAAGTAAGGAGCAAAGGAGGAGCATCCAAGGAATACATGAAAGGAGGTAGCTTATCAATAGCGATGCCAATGGAAAAGAACAAACTTTTCTCAAAGTACCAATAATGATAGCGTGAACTAATCCTAATTAAGCAATCATCTCAAAAGAACAAAGATCTAAGTATGGATATCTATCACGACCAGAAGCAAAATCTCCCATGGATTCAAGTCTTTGTATGTAGAAACTAGGCCAAAAGATAATCTCAAGGTGCAATGGTTGGGTAGTAAATTTAGTTTAGACAATGTTCTCAAAAATAATTCACTTACATCTGATAATGCATTGTAGCATGAGTCTAGACCCTCTCAATACAAGCCCAATCAATGGATCCCAAGCTAGGCCCCCAAATATTAGAGCCATACGAAATGATAAGTTTGACAATGATATTAAAATGATGTCTTAGAACGGATATCTTGGAAATGGGTCCAAAAACACAGAGTCCAAGGCAAAGAGAGAGGCATATCC
Organism: Sequoiadendron giganteum; assembly: GCA_007115665.2. Taxonomy (NCBI): domain Eukaryota; kingdom Viridiplantae; phylum Streptophyta; class Pinopsida; order Cupressales; family Cupressaceae; genus Sequoiadendron; species Sequoiadendron giganteum. The sequence goes on from CM021109.1 coordinate 585,731,268, forward strand.
CTTGCAAAGATGCAAAGGTGAAGCAAGCTTCATGCTAAAGGAGGGACTAGAAAATAGGGCCCCCAAGTATGTGTAAGTGGATACAATCTCAAAGTTGCCCCCTTGTAAAAGATCTCAAATCTTAAAAGAAGACATTTGGAGATGTTGAAAATCATTACCTTAGTTTTACTAAGGTTTGACTACAAGCTCGCGAAGTTCACAAAAGTGACCAAGGGCATCAAGTTTCCATTGTAACCCTTTTTGGAAAAATGAGAGAGGAGAACAAAATCATCAATGAAAAATAAAATAGAAATAACCACCTCGTGTAAACTACACCCATCATCCATATGAGTATGTAGCTGAAAAAGCTACTCCAACTTGTCAATATAGATGGTAAAAAGGGTCTGAGAGCTAGGACACCCTTGTTTGAAGAGACCATTAGAAGTATGAAGTGGCCAAAATAACTATCTCATAAAGCCTACACGCAGCAATAATTAGAGAATCAAAAATGCCAACATCACACATCCACTACAAAAGTGGGTGTCTTGGAATTAGTTGAAGGCCTTCTTGAAATATATGAAACAAAATATTGTGAAAGAGTGGTGGCAGGCCTCCTCAATAATAACTCGAGTGTAAAGATGTGGTCAATGATTTGATAATGTCCCCTAAAGTTGGCTTGGCCTATTCGTGAGCATGAAGATTACCTTTAAGATTGTGGAAGAGCAGTGGTAGGCCTCCTCAATAATAGCCCGAGTATAAAGATGTGATCTATGATCTAATAACCTCCCTTGAAGTTGGCATGTCCATGAGCATGAAGATTACCTTTCTCTAGTTACTCAAGAAACTACATTTCTAACACAATGCCATCAGTTTGGCAAAAGTATGCCCAATCATGATAGTCTTGTAGTTTCCAAGATTGGAGAGATCCCTAAACTTTTGAATAGGAAGAATTTTATGCTAAGACCACAACTAAGGAAAGCCTAAACAAACATCCGCATTGAAAATATTTACCCATAGTTTACATAATCAGTGAGTTGCTAAGTACTTGCCCTTTTTTTGTTTCACGAGTTTTGGCAAGGTTTACTCATCGAAAAAAATTTCAAAGTCTCTTTGGAAAACTCCTCGAAGTTTTGTTGAGTACTCACCAAGACTCGCCAAAAAATCAACAAGGTCTTCAAATTTAACTCTTAGTGCCAACAACATTTCAAAATTAAGGGAAAAAACATGGTTTAGACACTAAAATCTCTACTCTTTTCGCTTTACAAGTATTTTTTTTCCTTTTAAAAAATTATGAAAATGGTGTGCATCATGAAGGTTTGTAAGGTTTCAAAGGTCTTCATTTAGGCTTGGTGGCGCTACCCCTCAACCCTGTTGGCGCTGCCCCCAAACCCTCATGATTGGGGCATTGTCCCCAAACCCCCAACAAACTCATTTGGAAAATTTTGTAGCTTTATTTTGCATTAAATTTATATATTTTTCAAAAAAATATGTTTTCTTCAAAATTTAAGTGTTTTTTAAGGTGTTCACTGAGTTTTTCCCAAGAACTCTCAATTGTCGAAATTTTTTGTCATGTTGAGTACTTTTTGAGTCCAAATTGGCATACTATAGTTTTACCAATGAGGTTAATGTCAAAACTTATATTGGCTTGTTTTCTTGGGAGAAGAATGAGACAAAAGTCTTTGGGGGAATGTTGAAGAGTAGTAAGGAGCAAAAGGTACTAAGAAGCAAGCACCCCATACTTCTTGTAATGGAAAAGACATTGATAATCTCTACAAATGGAGAGAATGAAGGGAGGGTTGCATGGAAGGGAAAATTGACACCTTTGATGGAAAGATTTGCATTGATCATCAAACCACTAGTTCATAAGGCATGATCTATGGAGGCGAGGAGGTCAAGGAGGTCAAGGAGCAAGTAAAGTGTGGGGACAAGATTCGAGGGCTTGATGAAGGAATTAAAAGATGGAATTGATGATGGCAAGAGGGAGGGAGTGAAACTCAATCAAAAGAAGGGAGAAATAGGTAGAGTAGCAAAGGTGTAGTCACCTACAAAGTGGATCCAAGGGCATCTAGAAATAGAAGTGATGGGAGAAGGTAGGCATTAGGAGTGAGAATTAGCAAAGGTGAAGGTCATCTTGGCACGATCAACAAGTGGAAACTAAGGGCAAATAATGAAATCACAAATGTGGCAAATGAGGGACATGTCAATAAGAACATAGTCCATGACATTTACACCACCACCATGAGGAAAGCAAGTGAATCTATTAGAATCAACAAGGCAAGGGAGCCCATTGAGAATGTGGAGGCTCTGAGGCTCCCCTAATTTGAGAAGATCTCTTGTAGGGCATGACAACAATATTAACATTAGCAAAAACTCTTCGTAAACCAAACTACACTTGATTCATTTCATGAAGATAGCTCATCCTTTGTAAGATCAATGGGTGTCCAGTGGGTCCCAATATGGGTGTTAAAGTCACCCAAAAGAATGATATTGATAGCAATGGAAAATTTGAAAATATCTAGACAAAGGTCCAAATAGGGTCCCCATTAATGTGAATGACAAAAGGAGATGAGCTAGGAAGAAGTAACACACAACAAAAAAGGACAAGTCAAGAAGGAAGAGGTCCCCTATGAACCTAGAGCCACATATCTTGAGTGGATATAACCAATCAATCTCTAGGCATGAGGCTATTCTAGATAAGGTAGGCCACCCCCCAAACCACGAACACCAACATACCTACGAGTCTCATGATGAAAGGCCAAGATCCAAAAGTAACCAATGATAGAAGGGAGAGCTTGTTTAGAGCTCTCAATAGTCTCAATAAGGAAGTTGAGATCTTGTGAAGCAATAACATTATGAAAAGTCCCTAAAGAAGACCATTGCAATTCTAAATGTCATTGCCACCCACCAAGACCCCAAGACAAAATGTCAACAATCTAGGTTTTGATTGTCTAGGAGGGTGAAAATCATGAATGACAACCCTACAATCCCTAATAACAATCCACTTGTCTTTCCTAGCAAAAACAAACTAAATACAAAGCTTGGTGAAGCTATTCCACCTAAGATTGTGTGAGATCTGAATCAACATTGATTTTTTGCAGAAGGGAAAAATGTTCATTTTTTGTTCAAAGAGCTTGCACATGTTGTCCTATAGTCTTGAATTGAATGGAGAGGGTGTTATCTAGTAGTGCCCAAGCATTGTTGAAGGAAAAATCATTCAAGTCCAAAGATTCCTGCAACCAAAGAAACTCTGGACCTAAGGCTATTCCAGATGAAGTAGGCCACCCTTGAAAACCATAGGCATCACCAGACCTATAATTCTCACATCGAAAGTTTGAGATCCCAATGTAACCAATGAAAAGAGAGATAGAGACAGAGATAGAGACAGAGAGTTTAGGGCTCTCATGAGTCTCAATACGAAAGACAAGATCTTGGTAAGCAAGAACATCCAAAAATTCCCTATAGAAGACCATATAGAATGATTGCAATTCCAACAAGTAATGGAGACACAAATGTCACCCATAGAGACTCAAGGACATGTCATGTTAAAGGTCTAAGTTGTGACCATCCAAGAGGGGAAGAACCATGAATTGCAGCACTTCAACCCCTGATAACAACTCACTTGTTGTCTTCCCTAGCGAAAACACCCAGAATACAAGCATAGCAAAGCTTTCCACCTAGGATCGTGCGAGATCTACATCAACATACATTTTTTGCAAAAGGGAAAAGAGTCATATTTTTGCTCAAAGATCTTGGAAAGGCTCTCCTACTATCCTCAATTGAATAAAAAGGATGGTATCCAATAGTGTCCAAGCATTGTTGAGGAAGATATCATTTACGTCCAAAGATTCATGCAAGAACACATGACCTACCTGTAGGGGATCAAATGGCATAAAGGGCCACAAACACAAGGGTTTAGTGTCTGGTCTAATGTCTTTTTTCTTCTACAAACTTAGCTTGTATAACCATTTCCACTATTGGAGATGCTTCTTCACCTTAACCACTCGCACCCTTGAATTTTATTCATCAACCTATTTTAGAATAAATGTGATTTCTTCTATAAGGCATCAAATTGATTATCTCGCTTATTTTGACTTTCTAAAACCACTTCATTAAGTTGTTGGAGTCATGGAGAATCAGTTGGATTGGCTAGGGTATGTTAAAGTTTTACTAAATCTTGTTATCAAATCTATAATAACATTATCTTTCTCTTGCAATAATGCTTTGAACAACACAAAATCCTATATTTTAGAGCTCGATGCCTTAAATCTTAATACCTAAATGGAAATGCTCATATATTTCAATTAGGGAGTCAAAACCTTGTGATGCCAAGTAACAGATTTGTATGTAAGGGGGGCTTCATCATGCTCAATTGTAGAATTGAAGCTAAAACAAACCCAAGATGAGATTAAGCACTTGAAAATAGTGCCGAAATAGTTTTGATAATAAAGATCCCACGAAACTAAAAATCTCTTAAATTCCCTAGGCCACAACTAGGAATCGCAAATTTTCGACTATCACAACTAGATATTTGGTGAAAAAGAGCAAGCCATGGATTTCTCATGTATACCCCCACGTGACCTAGGAAAGTTTACAATTTCTATTGTAAATTTCATGCCCACAATTATTCAAAAATTAATGGCTGAAAAAATGCAATCCTTCTAACTATCATGCATGCCCTAGCAACTACAAAAAGTTTGGAGACCTCTATGACCTACAAACGCCCTCATGAATTGCAAAGTTTAATGGAAACTTGCTCTCAATTTATAGCAAATGCATCCGCCCACAACATAGAGAAACCTTCACACAACAAAGAAATCCTCATGCAACCTACATCACAAATAAATCCTCATGCAACAAAAAATGCACATGAAAATCTTCATGCAACAAAGAATGCACATGAAATGCCTCACGCAAAAAGAAATCCTCTTGCAAAAAATCACATGTGAAAAAGCAAGCACATGATGGTTCAAACACAAAATATTCAAGCATGCAAAGGCCTAGACATGCAAAAATGCAAACCAAACTTGTGCAAAAATGTAGATCAAACCCTATAAAATGTAGACCCAACCTACATGAAATGCACATGAAAGTCTTCATACAACAAAGAATGCACATGAAATGCCTCACGCAAAAAGAAATCCTCCTGCAAAAAACCACATGTAAAAAATCAAGCATGTGATGGTTCAAACACAAAAAATTCAAGCATGCAAAGGTCTAGACATGCGAAAATGCAAGCCAAACCCGTACAAAAATGTATTCAAACCCTATAAAAAATGTAGACCAAACCTACACAAAAATGCAAACTAGACCCTCGCAAAAAATGCAAATGTGTGAAAGTGAGACCAAACCTGCACGAAAATGCAAACTAGATCCTTGCACTTTGCGACATTTAGCATATGCTTTGAACCTCAAATGCCAGCATGTCAGCAATGCCGAATGGAACGACACCAAATATGGATGTTGAAGTAGTTCATGGATATAAAAAAGCCTTCATGAAGATGTTTATAGTAACTAGAGTTGTTGTAAAGGTTCAAGATGAATTTTGGACCTTGGCATCCTCTAATGGAATATGGAGATGTTTATGCAATGGAAAATAAAGAAGGAAATGGACCTTGTGAAGTGGTGGAACTTCCATTATGCCACAACAATACACAAGGTTGACATTTTATGAATTATATTCCAATTTAAATTAATTTTTGTTTTATTTTTTATTTGATTTTCTGCCTCTTTGTAATTTATAAAAAACAAATTTTTTACAAGTTTTGAGTCCTCCATCTAAGAGGAATTTAAAGCACATATGGCCCGCTTCATCCATTATGTGAAACAAAAGAAGTTGGCAACTACTAAAGCAAAGGACCTTGTATATGTTCATTCCAAATCTCTTGTTGCATTCCATCACAAACTACATAAGGGACCTAGTAGACTTTGGATGTGTAGCCTGAGATGAGTGACATTGATGTAATCATTAATGCATTGACACATCTCAATCTCATTATTGAGAATCCTGACACAAAAAGAGAATCCTCTAGTCCATCTTCATTTGGTTCTAAGTGTGTAGTTGTTGGTTGCTCTCAATCTAGCTATCCTAGCTCTCCAAATAATCTTGATGATGTGAAACTCCAATATCAAGAAAACAGCAATGACATTTTTTATAACATTGATTCCTCCTATCACCTTCTCCCCCTACCTCCTTTTAAAGGTTAAGTCTAGAATCTAAACCATTACTCTCCTTGTCCTAATGATGGATCACTAAGTGTGATCTAAAACATTGATAGAACAATATACATAATTGAATCTGAAAACAATCTTAAATAACAAGTGATTCTATAAACGTATTTGTTTTGATGATTAAGCTATATCTAAATATAAATATTTTAAAATGTGTAACAATTATGTATCTATATTGTTTCTAAAGTAAAAAAAAATCTCTTCTACTAGATTACAAAATTGTGTTATATATGTGTGCATGTGTAAGAATGTTGTATCCAATTGTATCCAAATTAGAAGGCCTTGAAAAATAGCCATATTTGTATCCATGTTTGTGTCCATGCAACTTTGTTCTATGGGACTTATGTTCATCAAGGCAATTTGCCCAAAAATCCTCAATATCAAGCACATTTGCAAATTTGATTTTGAGTCTCCTAACCATTGTCTTTGGAGTTGAAGCACCTACTCTTGTAATGAAATTTGAGGTTGAAGTTAGGCATTTCAACTCCCATGCTCCTCTCATATATGGCATTTGTGCATTTGTATGGCCCAATTTGTATTTTTAAAAAATTGGCTCCCAATTTGTGTTTCTTCCTATAGTGCTCGTGTCCAACCCTTGCTTGCAATACTCGAAGAGAATTTGATGATTTGGGTACTATGGTAATTTGTAAGGATATGAGTCAAATCTACACTTTGATACAGGTGAAGGTAAGAAACTAGATGAACCATTCCATCACACAAATCTGCCTATTCCGTAACATTCATTCTTGTGTGCTCTGAAATTCAAACATGGTTTTCATTCTTCAAATCCCTAACTGTCAACATGGTAAAAACATCATTGACTCTCTTTCAGTGCTTCAAACCTTCTCTATCGTCTAGTTGTGGACACTATAAGAAGAGTGTAATCTTGTTTGGATGTTTTCCAACTTTGTCAAAGCATTAGCTTGCACCAACGGGTAAACCATAAATTAGATATGACACCATATGGAAACTAATGGTGTTAAAAAACTTCATCAATTTGTAATGAACGGAATTGTTGATAAGATGACTCTAGTCAATGTGTCTCTTTCCTCCACAAATGAGGCTGATAATGTAGAACATCCAATTCTTGAAATTTCTTGCCTCTGCTAGGTTTGTCATATTGTTGAGCATGTTAATCATCAAGCTAAGCTCTTTTCTAAGGTCATCCTGGTGCAATATCTTTGGCAAGAGAGTGGGCCTCTTTGTTTCAGTGAGTCGTTTCTGTGCAATCTCTTTTTTGACAATACATTGTTCAGCATGGTAATCATCAAGTTAAGCTCCTCTCAAATCATTTCAATGAAACATCTTTGGCAAGCAAGTAGGCCTATTTGTTTCAATGAGTCATTTACATGCAATCTCTTCTGCCAATTCTGCATATTGTTATTCCACTTAAGTTCATATTCTTCTAAATCAATCAGCTAGGTCTCTTCATAGGGATGCAATAAGAATGATGTTTCAAGGGTTACAGCATCTAAACAACAATTCACTCAGTTGTTGAAAGACATTATTCTTCTGGTTATTGAATTGTAATGATGAGCACAAGCTATCGCTAGTTCAACAGATTGTATTGTGACAGGAAAAGAAGCAGCTTGTATGAGTCCACTTTCCACAAATATGACAACCTAATTACTGCCCACACTAAATCTATATTCAGATGACCAAGCATTGTATCTAATACATTATATGAACTATTTCACAAGAGTGTATTCTAAGCTCCAAGAAATCCTCATGAAATTTCATATCCAAAAAAGTCTTCTTGCTGCCTATGACTTTGGAACATGAAAATTTGAAAGAAAAATCCTGCTGTAACTAACAGAATAGCACTTTAGAAAGAAGTATTTGATATGACAGCTGCAAAATATGTAGAAAATTGAAGGATAAGCTGATGTATATGTTGAAATCCTTTTGGCTATGGCTGCAACATGGAAAATACTCCTCCTTGGTGCCAAAACTCAGACTTCTGTACCCACAAAAGTAGAGGAAAAAGAGGAGATTTCTGCTATTAACAGCAGAAAGAAGAACTTGATTGTGTTTTGAATGAAGCTAACAATGCTTGTATAGACCTTCCAATGCTTTATCCACATCTAAGTATACACTGACCAAGATAAGTTGGCACCATACTTTGAGTGATTTTTGCTTTCAAGTCTAACTTGGTATAGTGTATTAGTGTTGGCCAACTGAATATAGGAAGTGATGTAATTTGGAGGTGGCAGCGCCACTCAAAAAGCATGCCATACTTTGTTTTTAAACTACCATTAGTTTGGCACCTTTCACTTATTTCTCACCAATGCTAAGGGTGTGTCTTCATGCTGGCCATTCCACTTAAAATTTGTGCCATTTTCGTGATTATTTTCACCTTCTTGGCTAGGCACAATTCACTAAGACACTTGCCACATATTTGGCGCGATTTCATAATGATTATGCCACCTAAAGTGTTCACTATTTCTCCTTGGTTGTTCCTCTTTGAGGCTAGTGCAGTTTCATAAAGACTTCACCATTTCTTTGCTGCACTTTCACTGTGGCCCTGCCACCCATTTTGTGTGCCATTCTATAGGTGACTTTGTTTCTTTCTTTGGCAGAGTTTTCTAACATATTTGCTGCCTTGCAACATTAGGGTAATTTCTCCTTGGCATTATTGCCACCATGAAATGGCACCCCACTTAGCTGATTTGTTCCTTTTCAACATTAGGCATGACTTTGTCATGAATTTGTTACTTATAGGCATGGTATTGTGTTGGCTCTGCCACTGTGAAATAGCACCCACATTTGATAATTTGAGCATCTTAATTCTTGGCAAACTTCTTTCATTCATTTGCCACCATCGCATACTTCAGCGAAATTTGGTAGTCAATTAATGATTGCAAAAGTGCCCTTCTTTTGTGAACTTGTCCTTGAATCTGGCCTTGTGCTGATATTATGACTCAACTGGTGTCCTAGAGAAGTTTTACTAGCCATTTTCCAGCCATGTTTTTGGTTTCAAGTCTATGAAAAGTTCTTCCATTTTATGCTAAAGCTATCAAACTTGATGACCTAGTAATTTGACAAGAAAGAAAATTTGATTGGTATTGATAAACTTGACAAGAATGCCATGATTTCCAAATACAAATTTGATTCAGAGCAAAGTTAAGTAGGGGTACCAACCTTGTCAAGCCTACAGATGGAATTATTGATGTTGATCCCAACATCTTTCTCAACACCACACAAGCAACAACCCTCATGCCTAAACAGTAAAGCAAAAAGACTATCACACTCACAAATGTGGGTGAAAGGGCAGCCAATGGACTTCATGATTGACGATGACAGTTTAAAGAATCTAAACTCTTTAGAAACAGTTGATGTTAATTTTGGATCAGATATGAACAGTAAGCAGAAAAGTAAACACAGAACAGTGAACACAGATTTTATCCTGGGAAAACCCCTCTACTCAAGGGAGAAAAACCCAGCAACACTTTACTAATAAAAGATCAGGTACAATAGTGCAGAAAATCGCACTTGAGAATCAAGCCAAAAAGGCAGAATACAATAATGTAATCCAGCACTGTAAGTAGTGCGAATTTCTGAGCAGAAATAAATCTCCTTCTTGAGCAGCGAATCTTCTTCTTGGTCACCAAAGAACGAATGAATGAATTGATGATTGAATGAGGAGAGTCTCTCTCCTATTTATACAAGTCCAGGCGTCATACTCCACTTGAGCCGACCCAGCAAATTTAATAAACGTTTATAATTAATCTGACTTGACTTCTGGCTGACTGGGGTAATACCTCCCGAAGCTAAAAACATCAACACTCCCTCTTAGCTAGGGAGATATAGCAAAGTCTTCCTTGAGTCCCACTCAAGGGTATCATGTCTTGTCATGGACTCTCTCAACATGACGTCCACAATGGCTACACGCAATTGTGGGAAGCACAACTCAATCTCAGAGATGTGTTTTGTACAAGGGATTTCACCTCATACTTCTCCGTCTTAGAGAAATATATGCTACAAGGGCTTTCACCTCACGGAGAAATATACACTACAAGGGCTTTCACCTCATATTTCTCCGTCTCAGAGAAATATGCACTAAAAGGGCTTTCACCTCATTATTGTCCGTCTCAAAGATATATACAGTACAACAAATCTTAATGATGTTGTGACTCCCTCTCAATGAGGGCGTCATTCTCCACCACCCCAAGCTTGTCTCAGAAGTATACAAACTTTACCCTGGAAAGAGGCTTGGTGAGGATATCAGCCGTCTGATCATCAATGCAAATATAGTGGAGCTGGATTGCTTTCCTCAGCACCATGTCTCTAATGTAATGATACTTGATCTCCACATGCTTCGTCCTATCATGAAATATAGGATTTACTGAGAGCTTTCCACAACTCTGGTTATCACAGTGAATCAATGTCGGCTCTAACATCTGACCAAACAATCTTGCAAGGAGCTTTCGAAGCCATACTGCTTCACGAGCTGCTACACATGCTGCAATATATTCAACCTATGTTGTGCCCAGTGCCATAGAGATCTACTTCCTGCTACACCAAGAAATCATGGCAAACCCCAAACTGAAGCAACACTCGGAGGTGCTCTTCCTATCAGCTACACTCATAGCCCAGTCAGAATCAGAATAGCCCTGTAATCTCAGATCCCCACTAGAAGCATACCTCAAGCCATATCCCATAATACCATGCAAGTATCTCAGTATATGCTTTGCTGCAACAAGATGTATTTGTCTTGGCTCGCACATGAACTGGCTGAGAGCACTCACTGCAAAACAAATGTTTGGTCTAGTGTTGACCAGGTACATCAATGATCCGATCAATTGTCTATACATGGTGGGATCTACCAAATGTGAATCGGAAGTTGAATCACTCAACTTCTTCAAGTTTGTCTCCATTGGTGTAGCCATGGACTTACAGTCCATCATCCCAAATCTTCTCAATATATCTATAGTGTATTTCCCTTGACTTAGAAGGATCTCATAGGTCTCTGCCATACGTCCAATCCCAAGAAGTAATGCATAAGACCAAGGTCCTTCATCTCAAACTCGTAGGCTAACTCTTTCTTACATTGGACAATGAGCTTCTCTACTCCAGTGAGAAATAAATCAACATAAAGGATCAAGATTAAGGCCTCACTATCAACAATCTTGAAATAAAGGTTGGAATCTGCATCATTCTTGGTGAAACCCAAACTCATCAAGTATCTATCAATCCTTTCATACCATGCACGAGGTGCTTGTTTAAGACCATACAAAGCCTTCTTCAATCTGCACACATGAGACTCCTTCCCATGAATCATAAAACTGTCTGGCTGCTCGATATACACTTCTTCCTCAATCACACCATTTAGAAATGCAATCTTTACATCCATTTGATGTAACTTCCAGCCCTTGGCGGAGGCAATAGCAATCATCGTCCTGATGGAAGTGTATCGAGCAACAAGAGCAAATGTCTCCTCATAATCTAATCCCTCCTTCTGAGAGAATCCTCTTGCCACAAATCTCGCCTTGTGTTTCTCAATGCTGACACCAGCCGCATGCTTGATTTTGTAGAGCCATTTGGAAGTCACTACAGAATTCCCTTCAGGTCTCAGAACAACATCCCATACATCATTTTTAATGATTGACTGATACTCTTCTGTCATCGCATCACTCCAATACTACTGGCTAGATGCCTCCTCATAACTGGAAAGCTTAGAATCAATGATGTGACTCATCAATGCTACATAACCTGGGAACTTATGAGGTCTCTTGCTCTCCCTGAAAGTGCCTCGAGGAGCTGCATATTTTTTCTGCCTCTTGCATGGTTTTTCGAGCCCATAGGGGCCTCTTCTGACCTACGGCATTATCTATAGGCCCATTAGTTGGTTCTATAGGATCAACTGGATCAATAGTCTCAGCTGGTTCGTCAAACTCCCTCTAAATGTCAGGAGTATAATCGAGGGGAGAATCCATATCCTTTGGCGCCTCCTACTCCTCACTGTCCATCTCCATGTAATATCCTTAAGATCTCCTGAAGGCTACCTCCTCTTCGAAGGAGACATCCCTGCTGATCTCAATTTGTTTTTGTCTTGGAATATATATTCTGTAAGCCTTTGAAGACTCACTGTAGCCCACAAATATACCCTTCCTGCCTTAAGGCTCCAGTTTTGTTCTTTTGTCCTTGGGCACATGAATCTACACAGGACAGCCAAATATTCTCAAGTGACTAACCTCAGGCTTCACTCCTGTGAAGGCCTCCCCTGGAGTCATGTTCCCCAATATCCGATGAGGACTTCTATTTTGAACATATACTACGGTTCTAGAAGCCTCTGCCCATAGGAAACTCTACAAATTCTAATCATGAATCATAGCCTTAGCTGCCTCTACTATAGATTTGTTCTTTCTTTCGGCAACTCCATTTTGCTGAGGGTTGTATGGAACACAGAACTCCCTCTTGATCCCTGCCTCAATGCAGAAATTACGAAATCCTCTGAAAGTGTACTCCCCTCCATTATCTGATCTCAAAACCTTAACCCTCTTCCCGGACATTTTCTCAACTTGTGTCTTGAATTCACGGAATCTATCAAGAACTTCCTCAAACTCCTTGGATTTCAAGAAGTAAATCCAAGTCTTCTAGGAATAATCATCGATGAAAGTCACATGGTACCAGAATCCACTCAGTGATGCCACAAACATCGATCCACACAAATCTGAATGAATAAGATCTCATTGTTATGGAAGGGACTCTTGGTATTCTTACCAAGTGTGCATCCTCTACAGATGCCAATATGCTCTATACTAAGCTTCGGAAGACCAGTAACCATCTTCCCCATGCTCTATATTGTAAGACACCAGGTTTGATTACACACTTCACCATCGAATCACTGTTCACAAGCAGTCTTGGATAATAGTGAATTCTCAAACAAATTGCACACTCGATCTAATATCTTGCAAAGTTATGCATAACACTGAGATCAGTATTAATATACAAATTACTTCTCTAACTGAAATCGAACTGTGCACAATAAGCTCACAATAGACTTGCATATGAAACAGTGAAACACCAATCTAAATAGGAAACCAGTTGCAAAAATATATGCTTTATACTAACAGCGATTACAACCAAGGAAAACAATCACATGTGGGTATTTATTATGCAAAGTAGGCATGATACCGTGCACAGGATACAAATGATGGCCTCCTTCCGACAAAGGTCGTGCCCAGGTGAGTGATCGCGATAGCTACAAATGTGTGAAAGGCGCATTAGATGGTCACCGGCAATGATACCGTGACTCTCGATCATAGAACAATGGTCAGCACCAATACCTTTGCCTGTCGCTTAACCAACCTTCACAATGGGATGCGCAATAATGAATGCCCGACAGATCAATGATCTCATGCCAGGTGCACAATGAAGACAATATGACATCCACGGCCGGTTTTGGGAATGATGTCAACCAAACAATCTTTATCAATAATATCTCCCGTCTATAAATCCTTTAGGTCGCTCGATGCTTTGGGTCGCCACACAGAGACGGAGTCATTATGAAGCGTGGGAAATTCCCGTTGATTGCTGAGTCTTCAGATGGCACTGAGGGATGCTACCACCAAGAATAGAATCGTGGCTCAGAGACTCTACTTCGTATAATGCGTGTACCTGAGGAACGGAGATAATTCTTACGAAGCCCTCCAAGTTGACGACTCTAAATGGTTCCATGTCACTATTTTGGAGTCGCCTTCATAACGATTGCTCTAACAAATCCCGTAAGTGACCAGGCAAATGACCAGCTGCGTTGTCAATTCGTCCACACAACCCGGAATTATGCTTAGTCAAATCTGATCAGTTTTTCCTGAACCTTAGCTCTGATACCATGTTAATTTTGGATCAGATATGAACAGTAAGCAGAAAAGTAAACATAGAACAGTGAACACAGAGATTTTATCCTAGGAAAACCCTTCTACTCAAGGGAGAAAAACCCAGCAACACTTTACTAATAAAAGATCAGGTACAATAGCGCAAAAAATCGCACTTGAGAATCAAGCCAAAAAGGCAGAATACAATAATGTAATCCAGCACTATAAGTAGTGCGAATTTTTGAACAGAAATAAAATCTCCTTCTTGAGCAACGAATCTTCTTCTTGGTCACCAAAGAACGAATGAATGAATTGATGATTGAATGAGAGTCTCTCTCCTATTTATACAAGTCCAGACGTCATAATCCACTTGAGCCGACCCAGCAAATTTAATAAATGTTTATAATTAATCTGACTTGACTTCTGGTTGACTGGGGTAATACCTCCCAAAGCTAAAAACATCAATAGTTGAGAGACTTAAATTGTCAACCATGCTTCATCCACATTCCCCTACAAATTGGGATGGTTCAATGCATGCAACACCCAAGAAATACATGGTAGTCTCCAATTCCATGTTTCATATGTTATTCATCCTTTTTAGCCTTTTAGGAGGAAATAGTCTGTGATGTGGTGTCAGTGGAGGTTCTGTGATGTACTCCTTGGACAACACGAAATGCACAAACACAAGTGTGCATACAGTGCCAACTCTCACAGCATAGTTGTATCGATGAGGTGCCACTCTGGTTCCAAAGATTGAACAGATTTTGGAGACCATGATTACCAAAAACTGTTCTATGACTGTACACAGAGTTGTGAAGAAGGGTCAGATCCCCCAACAAGCCAAGCAGTTCACTGAGCAGCAACTGAAAGTCAAGGCTCTATACCTACTTCCTAGACACAATACAATTGGGACTATTGCTTTACAAGAAGGGGAAACTGACCCAGAAGGATTCACTAATAATGATACATGCGGTGATGCCAATAACATTTTCACAGACCGCGGTGCCAGTAACTATAGAAATACTTCAATGGTTTGCAGTACACCAGAGCATCTCCCAAATTCTTGTGACCACCCATCAATCTCCAGCAAGTGCCACACATGCTCTAGCAATGGCACAAAGCACTCTGCATAAGATCAAACATACATTTATCCAAACACTGTGGTTTCGAGCATGGTTTCAATAGGGTCCAACACACCTCCAAGCCAAACCACAAGGCCCAAATCTCAGAGATTCTTACCACATAATTTTGAACATCAATCTGCAAATTTTGGACAATGTAGTCTACCTGGCAACCCAAGTGGCACTCTTGAGGTTCCCATTATGCCAAATCATGGACCATCTCATTAGGCATCTACAAACAAACGCTTACACTCCAAAAACACTGGGGGATGAAAAGTCATTGAAGGAAATGGTTCCACTTGCCAGTGACTCTTGGCCTCCATAGTATGAATCTATGTAACTTATATATACATATCTCTATAGTATAATTTAGACATTGAACAGGAGATAGAAGATAGATAGATCCTCGTCTTGAGAGTTGTCCACCAGGATTCAATCTGGACCCTGGATCATATAAAGAGGGCTCCTCTATTCATAAACCAGGAACCTCCCTAAAGAATAGAATCTCTATCTGCTCTAGAAGAAAATATCAGTTTACAAGATCCTAGTTGGCATAACCATAATCTACACTAGAGAAGAATATTTCCACTAAAACAGAGCCCACTTTCTGAGAGTTAAGAAAATTTGGGTAAAGACCCATAAAAAACCGTATCAAAGTCCTCACTTGAATACCCAAACAAAAAACTCCAATTCTTCTAGTGCAAATTTAAGCCCAGTAGCTGTCTCACTTCTTTCATAGCAACCATTTCATAACTTAGGCAAAAAGAAAGAGCACGTCACCACTTTGCCATTGTAAAAATTTCACTATCTCATCTATGGGGCATTCCATTGAATCTGTTATAAAATCTGATTTGTAAAATTCAGGAGCAGCATAAGGGAAGACTATCCTAACCATGTACGTGAAAGAATCTAGCATGCAAATCCAGTTCAGATGAGAAAATCAAAGCTGTGCATAGACATGGAATCCCCAGCATTCACCTAAAATGATTTTTCTATGAATTCTTAATACCCTGCAATAATAATATTTGCTAAGGTTATATACTCCACCTGCACCGAAGATGTCCTGCTTCTTGTATTCGTGCTGTCTCTGCAACTTGTGCAAGAGCAGCAGGTGCACAAGAAGAAGCTGCTACCGAAAATGTTTGATGATCTGAAAATGTCATGATAAAAGCTTCTATATGTCGTAGTGCCATACGCCTTGCACCATCTAAGTTTCCATTCTTTGGAGCACTATCAAAAACCATACCAGCTGCCGCAGCTTCCTCCATCCTGTACATGAAAAATACACACATTAGAATGCAGTAATCCAAACGAGATGAAAATCCTAACCCACAAAAAAATAATGTTTAAACCTGCCAAATCTGACAACCCAATAGCAAGCAAGAAATACATGAAACAGCAATAAAATTACAGCAGCAATCTTACTGCAGCAAACACACTAATTTCTTGCAATATGCTCTAAAATGCATAAAAAAAGTTTACAGAAGCAAAAACGGTCTATGGAAAAGGGGATTGTGGACTAGCAAGTTCATAATATAAAAAAAATTCAAATTTGGTGATTATTATTTGAAAGGTTGTGAATAGACAAGAAAGAGGAAAGTCAGAAAGAGAAGACAACTGCTTGGAAAAAAGTAAGCCAAACAACGAACCTTGCTGTCTTACCACATTTTATACTAATCTTGAGAAAAAAGTGTAAAAGCATCCTAGAAGGAAACCAATAAAGAAAACTATTTTATCAAGAAGCTCTGTCATAGTGACACTTGTTGAGAGACAACTCAAACAACAATCAAAGGAAAGTCAGAAAGAGAAGACAACTGCTTGAAAAAAAGTAAGCCAAACAAGGAACCTTGCTGTCTTACCACATTTTATACTAATCTTGGGAAAAAAGTGTAAAAGCATCCTAGAAGGAAAACCAATAAAAGAAAACTATTTTATCAAGAAGCTCTGTCATAGTGACACTTGTTGAGAGACAACTCAAACAACAATTAAAAATTTTGCTTGCCATGTACTCCCATTAATTACAACTTAACCTAGAAAACCACCAATTATTTCCAAAAAGCACACGATAGCATTTAGAGCATGGCTAAACAACTCATCCTACCCTATGTTACCAGAATTTTCAGTATTGCCCCCGTGTACCAGTTCTAATCTGGTTCAAGCCCTGCATCCAATTGCATTTGAGAGCTGCAAACTCAAATAAGCTAAAAAAAGGTTCTCAATCTATAACAAACAGATGTTGGCCATCATGCATGCACTAGCCAAGTTCAAGCAGCATTTAGTGGGTGGCAAATTTGTGGTGAAAACAGACCACAATAACTTGAAATACTTTCTCAGTCATAAGAACTTGAATGAAAGACAACAAAAAGGGTTGAGTAAACTTTAGGCCTATGAAAACATGTTAAAGGAAAAAGAGCATACTAGTGGATGCTTTGTCAAGGAAACCCACTCTATGTTCTATGTTTGATATCTCAGTTGATTGAAAAGCTAATATTTTAGTAGAATAATCCATGAATTATTTTACTATAGACATCATGGAAGGAAAATTGCAAGATGGTAGATACAAAGTAGAAAATGAACTCCTCTATTAGGATAGAGTTTATCTTGTCCCTGAGGCAAAAATGAAAGATAAAATCTTGAGGCCAATCCATGATACACCATTGCAAAATCACCCTAGATATTTTAAGACATAGAAACAGATCAACGAAAGGTTTTCATGGAAGGACTTAAGAATGATGTTCTTAAACATATCAAGGAATGCTTAGCTTGTCAACAAAACAAGACAGCAAACTTTTCCAACAAGCCTATAGTAGCCCTTACCAATACCAGATCAGAAAAGACAGTATTTCTATGGATTTCTTAAGTGGTCTTCCACAAGTTCAGGGTAAGGATTGTATATTTGTTGTGGTGGATAGACTCACTAAATATGCTCATTTCTTTGCAATAACTTCAGAGTTCATGGCACCACAAGTAGCTGATTTACTTTTTAAAGAAGTTTTCAAACTCCATGGGTTGCCTATGAACATTGTGAGTGACAAGGACGGCAGGTTCCTTAATCTATTTTGGCAAGAGCTCTTTTGGTTGACTAGCCTAGAGTTGACTCCTAGTACCAGCTATCACCCTCACACGGATGGATGAACAAAACATATTGAATAAAAGGATTGAGGGATATTTGAGAAATACATAGTTCCATGGAGTTTCCTGATGAGGGGACATGGGGACGGGTTTCGGAGATAGGGGGACCAAAGGTCTAATTTTGGGGATGGTGGCGACAAGGCGTTGAAATACATATAGTACTTGAAAAAATAGTTATAAAAAGATGTATAAGTATAAGAAAAAATAGTTATAAAAAGACATCTTGAGGACACCCCGATGTCCTTGAAGTTCTAGTGATGTCTTGGAGACGGCGACGCTGCTGGTGGGATGGTGGCGCTGCTGGTGGGCTGGTGGGGGGACCTCCCCCCCCAAGTATACAAACAGCAAAGTGCCAGGGGCAAGAGACTTGGTTTAGCAAAGCCAAGAAATTTTGAAAGCACTTAAGAAGAATCTCCAACAATCTAAAAATCAGCCCTATAATGGCATTATAGCGACTAACATCCAAGGATTAAGCCCCTTGTTTTTATGGGTTCTTGGATCCCAACCAAGTTTATTAACAAAAAAAAAAATCAAATTATTAAAATTTAAATAGACAAAAATTCAGAATTGAATTTAATTATACTAAACATTAATTATACTTAATAAATACTATTGTATTTAAAATTTAAAATTTTAAAAATATATATACTGAATTTTACCATTAGTAAAAATTAGAATTTATTATTATTAAAAATTGTAATTAAAAAATTAAAACCCAAACAGAGGTAATTTTGTGAGACTGAAAATGAAAAGAAAAAATAGGTTCTCTACCACCTGACCCGCTTGTAGCCATCTTCAATCAATAACTAGCAGGGATCTCATGAATGAATGAACAGACTCGCTTGAAGGGAACTCACGCATCCTCCACAGCTTGCAGGGATATCATAACTTGAAGTCAAAGGCCAAAGCTTCAAGCACTCCACAAGGTAGAGTAGTTTAATAAAGTGTGGCTGCATTGTAGTCCAAACTAACAATATAATGTGTCAACCTACAGTTATTGGCTTACATGCAGACAGAATGTCAACCTTTGATCAAACTGTTGGGGTCAAACACTAACAAAGCTTTTGACACCAAACTCAGAAAACAAATTCCTTGGGGTGTTTTTGGTAGAAAAGAAGGCCATGATAATTTTTTGCAGTTCACTAGAGGTTATTTTATAAAAAGAAATGAAAAAGCATTATATTGAACAACTTTTCAAATTATTTTATTAAAAATTTCCCAAAAAAATAAACACACTTATAAGTATGAATTAATCGGCAAACTGCAATGAACTTTAAGTGTTTTTTTTAAGTTCCCTGGATTTCAAATTTTCCAGATAAAATCTGGAAAACTCTCTGAATTAGGATGACACGTTCTGCTGCATTAAGTGTCTGATAGATGTTAAATCTTGAAATAGTATATAAATGTTGTTTACATAGAGAAAAATATACATAATGACCTATCTTGTCATAAAGCTTAGAATTTAACCTTACATTATAACAAGTTAACATAATAAGGTATACGAAGATTACTCGGTAGTACAAGTCATAAATAGAAGCACATATGTTTGTGTGGGCTACATTCTCCTTGTCATTCTCATATGTTTTACCATGGGATCATCTTTGAGGTTACTTTACCACAGACGTAATTTTTTACTTCTTGATGAAGAATAGCACTATATAAAAAATGGGTAGAAGTACAAAATCTTATTTCAGAACATTGAGTCTAGAAATGGATGATGTAAGCAATGCTCAGATAGAAAATAGCAAGTAATGACAGCTAATAAACTAATTAAAGCAGCAAAATAGTACTAACATTGAGTCTAGAAATGGATGATGCAAGCAATGCTCAAATAGGAAATAGTAAGTAATTGTTGAGGGGGGGTGAATCAGTTGTACATTAAAACATCAAAAACCCTCATTAACATTCATATCTGCATTAGTCCTTAAACCCTTAACAACCATTATACCCTTATCATGCATTAGCAGAATATAAACATGAGAAATAGTAATGCAAATACATCTAAACACATGAAACACCAAATTTACGTGGAAAACCCAAGAAGGAGAAAACCACGGTGAGGATTAGCTCACAATATAAAGTAATTGCAACACCGAATACAATAGGCTCACTGCCCAAAAGAAAGAAGGGCTCACTGCCAGATTAGAAAGAAAAAAGAAGAAGATTGTTACAATGAGAAATCAATCTCAGAGCAATAGGAAATATCCACCACTACAACTATGTACCATTAGTAACCTCCAACTCACTATTGTCAGAAACTTCAGGTACTCTGCAAATGCAGACCCTTCTGCTCACTGCATTGGAGTCATAGGCATTAAGCTCGCACTTCAGGTCTCTGCATCTGATTAAATTCGCATTTCAACACATCCTCACATCTACACACTCTTCTCCAACAATTCACCTTGCCTTTATACCATTCGCAACCTTAAAAACATCTTTCAAGGTTGGCCATGCACCTCAAATGTGCAAATTCAAATTTGTTCGGCACCAAAACATTCCCGCAATGAAGAGGAATGAAGGCGGACCACATCACACCTTAACTCGGACCAAAATCCACATATACATGCCACGCCACGCCACACTTCCACAAACATTGAAGCATATCCGCAGTTATTGTAAACACCCAAGGTTGGTCGAACCTATGTTAACACGGTTAAACATTTAAGTACACGCTTCACCAAATCCAAAGACGACTCACGGACCACACACAACACTTAAAGATAATCTGGAATATCCCATCAACACCCTAAAATCCAACACATCCTTCGCAACATCATACACCTGAAGAACATAATCATTTTGTACACCCAGTTAACCTTCCACACACTGTAACTCATGAATCCAACCTTGCGGAGCACCAAAACACAAACAACTCAAACTAAAGATAGATATGAACACTATAAGCACACCTTTGGATACGCAATACTAGAAACCACAACGTGGAGAAACACGGAGCAGAACCATTTCTCCCAGACAACACTGCATCACAGTTCACACACTGGTGAACACAACTTCTTTTGCCGAGCGATCTAGAAAATGAAACTCTAGATATAACACCTCTGATCAACATATCCGAACCACAAAAGCAAATCTTCAACCATGAAGAAATGAGGAGTAAAATACTAAACACTACTCTGCCACACTGAACATTCTTTACTACATTGTTTCCTCTTTTATTCAAATTTCCTTTTGAGTTGATAGTTACATTTCTTGGCCATGGTGGTTGATCATTCCCTTTTTCATCTTTTACATTTTTTAAAAATCCAATTTTTTCCCAATTATTTCCCATTTAAATCTCGATTTTTTCAAAAATTCTTATACTTTCCTTTTGCCAATTTTAAATCTTATTCTTTTGGTTTACCAATTTTTTCCCCAAAAGATTTTTGCTGCTATGGTAGAGGATATGATGTCGCCTTGGCATAGAAGAGTGGCAGAAGGCTAGTGATGAGGTAGTGGATCCCCAGCTCCTCAATGCACACATTTTGGCCTTAATGAAGAATTTAAGATCTCTAGATGCTTACGACAAAGACTTATACCTTGTGTTAAAAAATTTGGTGGTGACAAACCACAGTAGGGTTCTAGAAGTAGCCAGCAGCTATGCTTTACCAATTCTAAAAGATGAAAGGATAGCGAAGATGCTAAAAGACATTAAATATCATGGTTTTGATGCACTACAAGGTTCTGAAATACTGCCTGTGGCTATCAATGTGTCTTACTCTGGCACTCATTCTCATGCACAGAAAAGATGGAAGCCCCCTCTGTTATTTGGTCTCAGTAGGTGGGGATGTCTGTATTGTCTGAAATTTGTGATGGTTCTGTGTGTTCTAAGTCTGTGTTTTGTTATGTATCAGTTATATGGTTGTTGTATGGTCTTTTTGGCACAGCTACGCCCATCTTTTGGGTTGATCATGCTGTTTGTCTTTTCCTGAATTTCAGTTTTACAAGTAGTTATATGTTTGGATGGCTAGCTGGGTCAGTATTGTGGGTTGTACTGTGTTTCTAGTAGCTACTGAATCTCTGTTATGCAGCTTTTTGTGATATAGCTTGTAAATACTTATATGGAGGGGCAGGGCCCCTTGTACCCTAATATAATTTCTAAAAATGTATATAATTTAGTTAGTTCAGTTTATGGGTAAAAGGATTTAATTTTTGTAAATTTTGTTTACTCTGCTACCTTCACCAATTTTTAGTTTTTGGACCACTTCCTATTTCTTGTCAATAACTTTTGCAATACTGGTTGATATCAACAAGGGACTGAAACACTTTATGAGTATTAAATGAAGAAGATATAACGCTGAGTCTCTTATATCTGATTTATGAACAATTATGGCTTGGGTAAATAAAATTTTGTTTGTGTTTCATTTCATCACCGAATAGGAATGAATAATGTTCACGAAATATTGAAATCTCAAAAAATATTCAATATGCAAAACCTTGATGTAAATATTTATCATTAAGCTAAATGCTTGATATAAATGTAATAATCATCCACCTGAAGAGAAAGGGTTAGGGGTACAGATATGGGGCTGTGAATGACATTCAAATCAGGATATGAGAGTAAATGAGTAAGGGTATGGCTATATTATATTAATATATAAATACAGTCACCAGAAGATGTGGGTACAGGGACAGAACCCTATCCTTGGATTTCTTTGTGACTATAATAATAGTCAACTCAATAAGATCACGGTATTGAAAAGCATTTAGGTTTAGCCACTTGATCATCCAGTGAAAGACTAGAATACAGCACTAAATTCATAACATAAATGATAACCATTTGCAGAAGTCTTGATATTAAGTTATTAACGTTATAATCAAATCAAGCAGATTGAAGTATGGCAAAGAAATTAGCTAATTAATCATTCAGTGAAAGTTAAATACATAAGAATCAAATTTGTCATATACACAACTATCCACAGAAATATCTACAGTCATCATATATGGTAATGAACACAATAAAATAGAAGGCAATTGTTATTTTTTTGTCAATCACATCTGTAATATACATGGTCTCCAATATGTTGAGCCCTAAACTCTGATGGAGAAATATGTGTCAGACAAAGCATATAGGGAAGTGAATAGTAGGCACACTGGTTAACTACAGTAGTCCATGTGTAACCGACCCTGCCATGACCAAAAAATAAACTAAGTGTGACAGTAAGTCACATGTTCTTATGTCAATTCCTCTATTAAACATGTGCTTTAGTCATAATTACATATATGTTCAATGGCCAACAACACATGATGACAAAATCACTCTCCTAAAGGAAGAGTACAGATGTCTAAAGTGGGAGTTCAACAGGGACAATGATATGACAAAAAAAGGAAAACTGATTAGCCACCTATATTACTTACGAGTCAAACTGCAGCAAAATACAGATTCTGCAGGCCAAAAGCAAGCGACAGATTGTAATGAAAAAAATCTTAAGAGCATGAAAATCCATACAAGGATAAGATCATAAGAATGTGTAACTTTTCTTTAAAACTATTCCACTAATTGTGGCAGTCACTATGGTCATCCTGATGGAGATCCCTATAATGATTTTTCATAATTCTTTGTTCCTCTTGACCAGATTTTGAGGAAAATCAGAGTTACCTTAAGGATACAGAAAACAGATGTGAAGAGCCCAACTGGCTCCAACTCAAACCCTGTAGTGTTGCTTATCTTTTTGTGTTTTTTTATTGATTTTTAGAAGAAGTTCTAGACAGAAGTAGAAGGGGCGTCCAGCATAAAAGGAGATAAAACTAAACTTAAAACTAAATCTGATAAACTGTAATTGTATTGCAGATCTGGCAATTCATACAAAGAAATTGCATACAAGAAACATACCCGAAACTCTCCAGATTATTTAAATAAAGAACTTTTGCACATGCCAGGCGGAAATGGCTGAAACTGATCAAATAG
Organism: Sequoiadendron giganteum; assembly: GCA_007115665.2. NCBI lineage: Eukaryota > Viridiplantae > Streptophyta > Pinopsida > Cupressales > Cupressaceae > Sequoiadendron > Sequoiadendron giganteum. The sequence goes on from CM021109.1 coordinate 585,755,450, forward strand.
CATGCCTAGAGCATAGATCTGGTTTCTCCCACTCTGAAACTGGAGAAAGTGTGCTGGAAGAGATAGGTGCCAGAGATGGAGCAAAGAAATGGCCAAAAGGAGAGGTGTTTTTGCCTCTAGCTTCATACGCCCCTTTCAAGGAGGCACACCAGCCAATGCAAATGGTATGGCCTCTATAGTTGCTGAATATTCTTTATTGAAAGCAAAAATAACAGTTGACAATGGTGTCCAAGATGTGAAGCCCTCTTTTTTATTAAAAACTGAAATACTACTGAATAAACCTCTAATGTAGCACAGAAGAACTTTTGGATGAAGCTCCCACAATGGCAATCATTCGATTGGTGTCTCACAGCCTCACAATCACAGATTCAGTGAACATTTTTCGTTCTTCAATGAAGGTTTTCCTAGAACCCTTGCCCTCAAACAAAATCACAGAGAAGAGAGAAATTGCAATGTCAAATGATAATCAAGTAACTAGGTCAACTTGCAATTCTTGCCTTATACTTCTCCAAAAGGCATGACTTCCCATAAAAGCACGACTTGCCTTTATTAAAATACATTTAAATGTATTTTAATTCATTTTCCTTTGCCATTTAAGTGATCTAAAAAAAATCACTTTATAAATTATTTTTCATTACTTTATAAAGTATTTAAGTGGCATATCTTTATAAAGTCAATTTGACTTTATATTAAATCATTTAAGTTAATTAATAAATTACATAACTTAACCACCAAATACCCATAACTTCCTCCAAACTCAGTATTATCTTGTGTCGTCAAAAGTTGGCGAACACTGAACACCATATGCCTGTACTAAAATCCATACTGAAGTGAAGGGATGGGAATGGCAATACCCATCAAAGACGGTCACTGACCCCCTAACCAGATCCTGTTAGCCCACGAGGGTCCAAGAAATAGGCTAACTCCATTGTTCCTGAATATTGACTAGAGTGGGAACATTACAGTCCACCCTCCCCAAATTTGCTTGTCCTCAAGCAAACTCAAAGTTGGATGTTGTAGAATATTGTCACTCCCAAGTAGCATCCTCTACCGATAGATCTTTCCACTTAACCAGATATTCCCCAAGGACCCGCCCCCGTAGAGGACGCTCTCTGAACTCCAAAATGGCCTCAGCTACTAAAATCAACCTCCCCTCATCATCCAAGGGTGGTAGGTCTGTAAAAGGAATGTGTTGTCCTAACGCCTTTTTGAGGCGTGATACATGAAACACATTATGTACCCTACTGTCTGCCGGTAAATCTAACTCATAAGCCAACTCGCCTGACAATGGTAAATGGCCCGTAGTAGCGTGGCTTGAGTTTCTCTGAGCCCCTCTTCCTAAGAGTGGACTGCCTATAGAGCTGTAGCATGAGGTACACCAAGTCACCGACCTCAAACGATCGCTCAACCCTCCTCTGATCAGCATACTGCTTCTGCTGATTTTGAGCCCTTTGAATATTCTCTCGTAGAGCTCTCATAATATCCTAGTTCTCCTGTAACAGATTACCAACACTCGGTACTCTGTAGTCGCTCAATAGAAAATCAATGAAACTTGGAGCATCATAGGCATATAATGCTTGGAAAGGTGACATCTGGGTAGACATGTGGTGAGTGGAATTGTAGCAGTACTCACAAAGATGTAACCACTACACCCAAGCCTTTTGCTGCCCTGAAATATAATTTCGTAGGTATCCCTCCACCCATTTGTTGACGATCTCAGACTGCCCATCTGTCTGGGGATGGTAGCTAGTACTCGGAGTGAGTTCGGTCCCGCAAAGTCTGAATAACTCCTGCCAAAAATTACTCATGAACCTACTGTCTCTATTGTTGGCAATGCTCCAAGGTAACCCATGTAACTTGAATACCTCCCAAAAGAACAAATCCGCCACCTGTAAAGCTAAGTAAGTAGTAGTGATCGGGAAGAAATGTGCATACTTCGTCAATCGATCAACTACCACAAAAATGATGTCTCTAGCCTGAGCTTTCGGCAAGCCCTAATGAAGTCCATCGACAAGCATTCCCACTTCCTCTCAACAATAGGAAGCGGTTGTAGTAACCCAGCAGGGTAAGTATGCTCTTGCTTGTTCTACTGACAAATAGAGCACTCCCTGACATACTGAAAAACATCTAATTTGAAACCCTTCCATGTGAATCTCTCCCGTACATGCCTGTAGGTCTTAAAGTACCCAAAATGACCAGCCATGGGTGAATCATGAAGAGTCTTCAAAATCTTGTTCTTCACCTCAAAACCTAGGACTAAAAATATTCTCCCTTTGTAAATGATAAGATCATTCACAAGAGAGTATCTGCCATCTTGTATAGTCACATCAATAATGCCAGAGGCCCACGGGTTCTTGGCATACTCCGCTAATATCATGTGACTCCAATCCTCTCAAATCACTGCAATGGAGCTCAAGTGTGGTCGGAGAGATAATGCATCAACAACTACGTTTTGTGTCCCTTTGACATAGGCAATGTCAAAATCATATGACTGTTAGTTTGCTAACCCACTTTTGTTGTCTCTCATTCAGGTCTCGCTACCCAAGGAAATGTTTCAAGCTATTATGATTCGTTTTGACACAAAATTTGCTACCAACTAGATATTGCCTGAACTTCGCCATAGCGTGAATGATAGAAAACATCTCCTTATCATAAATACTAAAGCTCCTCTCAGGACCCCTTAGCTTCCTACTCTCGAAAGCTATCGGATGACAGTCCTGCATGATTACTGCACCAATACCTTCTCCACTAACATCACAATGAAGCTCAAAAGGTTCGGTGAAGTCTGGCAATGCCAAAACTGGGCATGTCGTCATCAAATGTTTGAACTTCTCAAAACACTCTTGTGCTGGAAGGGTCCAAACAAATGCTCCCTTCTTTGTCAAATCCGTAAGTGGTGTTGCATATCTCGAAAAACCACTAACAAATCGACGGTAGAAAGCACATAATCCCACAAATCCCTTGAGTTGCGTCAAGGTCTCAGGCGTAGGCCAATCAACAATGGCACGAACCTTATCAGGATCCATGCTAACACCCTCTCCACTGATGATGTAACCCAAATAAAGCAACTCGGCCATGCCCTATGCACATTTGGACTCCTTGGCGTACAAGGACTCCCTGTCAAGTATGCTCAGCACATTATCCAGGTGAGCCAGGTGCTCCTCCCAAGATCTGTTGTAGACTAATATGTCATTGAAGAACACTAGAACGAATTTCCTCAAATGACGTTGGAAAACCCTATTCATCGTGGACTGAAAAGTGGCTGGAGCATTGGTTAAACCGAAAGGCATAACCAAAAAGTCATAATGTCCACAATGACATTTGAAAGCAGTCTTCTCAATGTCTTCCTCTCGGACCCTAATCTGATGGTACCCTGTGCTCAAATCTATCTTCAAGAAGTAGCAAGCCCCATGAAGCTCGTCTATCAACTCATCAATACGCAGAATGGGATACCTATTCTTGATGGTTTTCCTATTCAACATCCTATAATCGATACACATTTTAAGTGTATCGTCCTTCTTCTTCAACAAAACAACTGAAGAAGCAAATGGAGACTTACTCGGCCTGATGTGTCCCATAGCGAGCAACTCTTTGATGGTCTTTTCTATCTCATCCTTCAATCGCTTCGGTTGCCGATAAGGAGTAATCATAATGGGCTTGGTGCCTTCCTCCAACTCAATAATATGCTCTATTTCCCTATCTGGAGGTCTACCATGAGGTATATCACTAAACACCTTCTTATCCTTCATGCGAAGCTCCAGTACATCGGGATGGTAAGGCGTTTTATGCTTCCTCATAAGATGGCTGCAATTGACACGCTGCTGCCCACTCAACCATGTCATTTCAAATTAACCTCTCCATTCTTCTGAGTGTAATAACTTTCAAGCTGATGTCCTGGATGGCTTTTAGTACGTGATTGGTTCCATCAACCTTAAATTTCATCTCCATCTCTCTAAGGTTGAGAGTAAACTCGCCGATTGCATGAAGCCACTTCATGCCAAGAACTACATCGATGTCACCCATTGTAACCACATAAAAATCTGCCTTGAACTCATGATTGTTGAGCTTCATGGGCAGATCCGGAATCATCCTCACACTTGAGAGTATAACCATCAGCAACCTTGACTTTGATGCCTTCAAACTGCTGAGTTTGAATTCCTCTTTACTCCACTAAACGTGCATCTATAAAATTGTGTGTTGCACCTGTGTCAAGTAGTGAAATGACTCTTTGGCCAGCCAAGAGTCCACGCAAACGAAATGAGCCTTCCCTTTGCATACTCGACATGCTAGCTTCCTGCAGCTCATTTTCCACTTCTCTTTCCAATGTAATTTATGAGTTTCCATCTTCATCAGCTTGCTGGTCAAAAAAATCAGACATTAATTCCTCCTCATAAAACCATTTTAACTGTTTATTTCGTCCCTTTGGCTTGAGAGGACAGTCATGGTTTATGTCATAAGGCCCTTTGCAATAAAAGCAAAGCTTTCTCCTTCGTAAATCGTTGATTGTTTCAAGATCTAAAGGTGCTGCAAACTTTTTCTTTTGCTCAGAATTATCTGATTTCTTAAAATCGGGTTTGCTGTCCCTATTTGATGAGGATGCATTGGAGTTGAACTTACTCCGTGGAGTAATAAGTTCTATGCTACGAGCTTTCCTCATAGCTTCCTGTAAAGTGGGGGGATCAAAAGCTTTAATCCAGCCATTCAACAAAGAGAATAACCAACCTTCTCTCTAAAATTCCTGTGACCATAACCGAGATTCTCTAAAATTCACTGATATATGACTCCAAGCTGCCTAACTGTTTAAGCTGTGCTAAGTCTCTGAAATACAGTTCGGGGTCCATTTTGTCAAATCTTTCCACCAATCTATCTGTGAACTCCTAATAAGTAGTAATCCCGTCATGTTGTAGGGTAATCATACCATGGTACCACCAATCATGGGCTACACCATCCAAATGTAATGTTAAGAACCTTATGGCATCATCCTCTGCCATTGGACGTAAAGTCAAGAAAGTGTCAAGCTTGCTAATCCAAGCTCTAGCTGTGACTCTACCGCTGCCATCAAAGGTAGGAAGAGTTAGTTTATTTGTAGTCTGTCTCAGATCATTGTTCTTATTATCTCTAGGCCTCATGTCAACTCGGTTCCTGCCATGTTCTCTCTTTTGGCTCATGAATTTATCAAAGTTAAGGTGATCCTTAACTCTTTGGGGTAAAGCCTCCCCATTCATCATGTAATGTCATGATGTTGTCAGTGAAGACCACTTCACCTTCTCCCTCCTCCATGATGCCCTCATCTAGATCACGCCTGGCAAAGTTAGGACGACTGGGTCTCTCATAGGTGCGTGTAGGAGTAATTCTCGGCCGTGGATTTCCATGCACACTGCCATCTTCCTCCTGTTCTTGTGGTCTCCTGTGAACAGTCAAGTGTTGCACTGCTGTGATCAGCTGCTACAGTACGTTTGCCACCTGTTCCTGTCCTACTAACTAGGCCTCTCAGAACATCTCTAGCCTTCCTGTCTTCAATCTAAGCACGGGTTGGAGGTTCTCAAATCACCTCTCTATCCCCCATTTCCTCATACTGATTGTCAAAAGTAAAGTCCTCAAACAGATTTCTTTAACTACCAGGCCTCCTGCGTAAATAATACTTGTTTGGCCCAAACTGATTATGATGCATATGAATGCTTAACCCTCCAAGCTGGCAGGATTAAATGCTCTGATACCACTGTGAAGAGCCCAACTAGCTCCAACTCAAACCCTATAATGTTGCTTATCTTTTTGTGTTTTCTTATTGATTTTTAGAAGAAGTTCTAGACAGAAGTAGCAGGGGCGTCCAACATAAATGGAGATAAAACTAAATCTGATAAACTGTAATTGTATTGCAGATCTGGCAATTCATACAAAGAAATTGCATACAAGAAACATACCCGAAACTCTCTAGATTATTTAAATAAAGAACTTTTGCACATGCCAGGCGGAAATGGCTGAAACTAATCAAATAGCATGCCTAGAGCATAGATTTGGTTTCTCCCACTCTGAAACTGGAGAAAGTGTGCTGGAAGAGATAGGCGCCAGAGATGGAGCAAAGAAATGGCCAAAAGGAGAGGCATTTTTGCCTCTAGCTTCATACGCCCCTTTCAAGGAGGCACACCACCCAATGCAAATGGTACGGCCTCTGTAGTTGCTGAATATTCTTTATTGAAAGCAAAAGTAACTGTTGAAGATGGCATCCAAGATGTGAAGCCCTCTTTCTTATTACAAACTGAAATACTGCTGAATAAACCTCTGATGTAGCACAGAAGAACTTTTGGATGAAGCTCCCACAATGGCAATCATTCGACTGGTGTCTCACAGCCTCACAATCACAGATTGAGTGAAGATTTTTCGTTCTTCAATGAAGGTTTTCCTGGAACCCTTGCCCTCAGACAAAATCATAGAGAAGAGAGAAATTGCAATGTCAAATGATAAAAAAGTAATTAGGTCGACTTGCAATTCTTGCCTTATACTTCTTCAAAAGGCGTGACTTCCCATAAAAGCACAACTTGCCTTTATTAAAATACATTTAAATTTTTTTTAATTCATTTTCCATAGTTGGGCGCACTTTGCCATTAAAGTGATTTTTAAAAAATCACTTTATAAAGTATTTAAGTGGCATATCTTTATAAAGTCAATTTTACTTTATATTAAATCATTTAAGTTAATTACATAACTTAACCACCAAAATACCCATAACTTCCTCCAAACTCAGTATTATCTTGTGTCATCAGAAGCTGGCGAACACTAAACACCATATGCCCGTACTGAAATCCATACTAAAGTGAAGGGATGGGAATGGCAATACCCATCAAATACAGTCACTGACCCCCTTAACCAGATCCTGTCAGCCCACGAGGGTCCAAGAAATAGGCTAACTCCACTGTTCCTGAATACTGACTAGAGTGGGGACATTACAACAGATCTTACTATTTTAGAGCTAAAGATGGTATTTTAGAGCTAAAGATGGTCTTAGGTTGCTTTCCAACTAAAGCTTCCTTAGTTTTCTTACAATGACAATGAAAGGCTTTGTTCATCATCCCATCTCAAAATGTTTGTGTAAGATGCTTTTAACAATGGAAAATCCAAACAATTTCATGGGGCATTGGTTATACAACTTATTCATGATTTAAGTTAACCTCCAATATCCCAATTCACCACAGATCTTTTAAACCTAGCAACATAGGCATGACTAAACTACAATTCATTTAACATTTTTTTCTCAAAATGCAAAATTCATTTGTCCTATCAATAACTAGGCCAACTACCAAACATAAATAAAAGTTAAGAGCAGATTGAAGAAAAGATGAAATCAGCAGACCAAAAAACTTGTACACCTTGGACTCCTGCCAGAACACATAATACCACATCTGCCACACAAACAAGCATGATACACCCCAGATACAACAGGGATACAATTTGGAACATTAATTGAAACTATCAAAATCCATATCCAATACAAAGATAAAATGCATTTATTATCAGTTCCCTTCATATCATGCGAAAACAAGAATCAAAACACAAATTAGTGGGCTGTTATGATTATAGTTTTAAAAAATTGGTGATTTGTTCCAATAAGTTGCAACTCGACCTCAGAGCCGATTCAAACTTTGAAAAAATCTTGAGTTCTTGATTTTATTGGTCAAACATGATCCATTGATCAAAAAATCATAATTATTTTCTCATATTTTTCCTGCATATTGCAATTTCAGATATCTGTGATAATTTTTGCTGATTTTAGCCCTAAACCAATTTTCCCCCCATTAATTGATAAAAAGAATTCTTTCAGTTTGACAATTTATTACCAAGATTGATTCTCACTACTATGGTTAATTATTATCTCTTTAAAAAGCTTTTTCCAACAGAATTTAGAAAAAAATGTCAGTCATTTTTCTATTCTATTTTTCACAATTCAATCTCAAAAAAATGATAATCATGAATCCAACAATGCAGAATCATCTTGCAGCATTGATTAAAGACGCACAAGATAGCTCTATATAGAGCTTTCCTTATAAGGTATTATGTTTTACATTCTAGCAAATCACCTCATGAAATAGTTAACTTTAGTACATACTTTGGTACCTTCATTCTATACAAGATCATTGCTAAGAAGGGCAGAATAATTTATCATTATTGTACCTTCCATCAAACATATATGCAAGTGCTAATGCAGCCATAAAGCGTGCCATTTTTGAGCCAGAAGATGAACAAAGGTGTACAAGAGCGGGAACTCCTCCCTCTTCAACAATTCGCCAAGCATTACCAGGATTGAAAGCTAAATTCCATAGTGCACCAGCAGCAGTCTCATGCACATCCTGCCATCAGAAAACACACCATTAAGAGTCATTTAGATTTCCTGTCCATACAATAAGCATCCAAAAAATAGTATGCAGAACAACAAAGGTCCAAACTGCCTCTGCCACATTAATTACCAGTACCAGTTACTACTATAGTGTTATATGGTTTTATTGCTTGCTAGTTTTATTTTCAAAAATGTTATGCCAGTTGTTGAGTTCCTTTCAGGACGTCCAATTAGCTATTGTGACTTATAAATTTTAGAATCCAAATGACTTAATTTGGTTATTAGTGGATATTAACATAATTTATATTTTCCTGCTGCAGCCTATCATGGTTTGAAGTTGGCTCAGTCTAGAGATTATGATAAGGTATGGGTGGAGGGTGATTCCTATTAAAATATTAAATGTAATATTAATGGTCATCTTAGCTTTATTTAGTCTTTAGTTAATCGTACGTTAACTTGTAGTTAACTTAGTCTGCTTTTAGCAACTTTTCGCTTTAGTTTGCTTCAGTTAATTGTTTGTCTATCGTCCAGTTAACGTTTAGTTATTTGTTTGTAACTATCCATAGAGAATAGTTAACTATTTGTAGTTAACTGCTGATTCTCCCTAATTTGTAGGGTTTGTAAATTATATACGAGCAAGGCTCTTCAGTTAATAACATTGATCTGATTATTCAATAATATATCTTTCATATATTCTGATAACATGGTATCAAAGCCGTTTCGTTCTTGCGACTGTCTGTACTTCCGTACGACGTACGGATCTGTTTTTAGATGCCATTTTTCTCTCTCAAATTTGCGATTTTTGCAGTCACGTGTTTGAGTTCCTTCTGCAATCATGTCTTGTGTGCTCTCAGATCGCAACTTTCAATCGCAGATCTGAGGTGGTGGGTCGCGTTTTACTGTCGTTTTTCTCTTGTTCAAGGCCGCATGTTTTTGGAACTCGATTTTATGATCGTTGTGATTGCTCCCCAACGCACGACAAGGGTTTTCTTTTGTGTGAAGGTGTCTGAAAGGATCATCGCATCTTCTGAAGAATAAAATCTTTGGAGACGCGATTTTTGACCTTTCTTAGACGTGTTTTTGAGTTCTTGTTTGGCGTGCGAAATATCTCTTTCTTGGGCATGTGTTCTTGTTGTTCTTTGGCACGGATTTTACCCTCTTTCTGCGCACGATTTCTAACTTGGTTGTGACGCGTTTTTCTTTGCATTTTTGGCCGCAGATTTGTCTTTTTCTTTTAGCGTGACTTTTGTTTTCTCTTGGCCGCATTTTTCAGAAGTATTTTTTGCAGCGGCTAGGGTTTCGTGATTTGTTGTTCCAGACTGGTCTTGCATTTTGGGTCACGTTTTTTTCTTCACTGGTTCTGACCGTGTTTTTTTTAAGAATTTTTGGGCACATTTTTTGAAGAAAATTTGGGCACGTTTTGCTCCATGTGTGGAGGTTGTTTGTTTTGAGTCGTGCTGGAAGTGTGGTCTTGCGTGGTTTCACCTACTTGTGCTCGTGGTTTTGTGCCTGCGACAAATTTGAGGGTCTTGTGAGCCTTGTCGATGTTGTCGCTGAAAGTAATCTTCTTCAGAATAACGACTTTTGGGCAATCTCTTGTGGACTTGACGTGTTTTTTTGGGTGTTGTTTGAGGTGATTTTCTGATGGCAGCTTGAGGGTTATTGTTTTTGGAGCCAATTTTGATAGAAATTCAAAAATAAAAAATTTGTATATAGTTTACGAAATTTTTCTTAAAAAATTTACACAGTTTTTTGAGGGTTTTTCTATAAAAAAATCTTGCAGATTCTAAGCCTCTTTTTTCAAACAATTTTTGAAAAATCGGAGTTGTGCCAGCTGATTGTCCAATGTTTTGCCAGCTAATCACAGAATTATCTCATTTTTCATGTTTTGGAAAACGAAAGAGAAGGTGTTTTTCTCCAATATTATGTTGAAAAGTTCGCAGAGGTTCAATGGAAAGAATTACAACACATGGAAGCAAAGGATGCTTACCATCTTTGAGTACCGGTGTTTGTATGCGCTTGATCTTGGTACAGAAGTTCATCCCACTGTTGTTGGGAAGGATCAAGACAAGTATGATGGAAGTAATAGGGAGGCAGTCATGCTTCTTAAAGTATCTATCACCAATGAAATGTTACCAGAAATACCCTCTCGTAAATCTGCTACGGAGATCTAGAAGCATCTGAAAGATCTTCATGAGACCTCAGACAAGGGAAGGGCTTTCTTTCTAAAGAATATGTTTTTTTCTATTATGATGGATGACCAAGTGTCTTTGCAAGAGCACTTGATGAAATAAAAAATATTCACGATCAATTGGAGGCCACTGGTCGTAAGATGGAAGAGGAGGATGTGGTGGTGATCACTTTGAAGAGTTTGTCACGTTCCTACGTGTACTTCATCGAAACTCTCAACATTACATCCATCAATGTTGACTTAAATTTTGATGAGTTGTACAACAGGCTTTTGTTGCAGGATCAATGGAGGAAGCAGTTTGGTGAGTCTCCAAGTGTTGAACAAGCATTTATTGCCAAGGACGTTGGCAAAGGCAAGTCCACTTAGCAGAAAGGACGAGGCAATTCAGAGAAGGGCTCCAAGAAGCCTTTTACTTGCCATTACTGTGGGAAGATTGTATTAGAATAATGTAGTTTCTTTAATGGTCATCTTAGTCTTAGGTAATTTACGTTTCTTGCTATTTTTGGTTTTCCAGATGTTTCCATTCTTGAGTCGTTGATTATGGAACTTCCTTGTTGTATTCTATAAATAAAGCTATTGCTTCCTGATAATACAATCAACATATTTGAAATCTCTCTCTGATTTTGCACCGTATCATGGTATCAGAGCAGGTCTAAGTCTCCCTCACGAGACGGCTTAGGATCTTGGGAGGGTTTCAAATTTATTTTTTTACGGGTTCTGTGTTCTGCTCTTTTTCTCGTGAAATCTTTCTCGTGTGTGTTCGAGAGACTAGCGACGACTTGCTCGTTTTGTGCATGATTTTAGTCTTTGGATGTGCGTGACTTTCGACTATGCGTGCAACTTTATTCTGGACTCAAGCATGCGTCTTTGATCGAGCATTTTATGTGCATGCGTGCGAGGTTCATCATCCCATGCGTGTCTTTGTTCATGAGTCGGTGTTCGGGTAGCCTTTCTTGGAGCCGTGTTTTCTCCTTCCTTCCGTCTAGTGCATTGGAAACGATTCTTGTCTAGTGTTGTGATCAAGATTCTATTTGTCTCGTCTAGTGCTGTGATCGTGTTGGCTGGAGACTTGTTCCTATTCGCTCTTGTTTGGGATTTGCGACCGATGGCACTCGTCTTTTCTCTCATATGTAAGTTGCAGTCCTTTTTGTGCGTGCAACTCATCCCGTCGGGTGTCTTGGCTTCTTTGCACGTGTTATGGAAAAATCACGCCGACGGGATTTGCATTTCTCGTGTGTACTTGATCGGGTGTTGCCGTGCCATTTGATGTCTCATCTATTTTGTTTTGTCTGTGCGTATGAGACTCATTTTTTCTTTGCATGTGACGTTGGATTATTTATTCCCGTGTTTCTTCGTGCAGTTTTTCATCTGTTGTGTGCGTGAGTTTTCTCATGATTGTGATCTGCCTAAGAAGTCTTTGAAGGCGTTTTCTCTCTTCCATGATTATGATAAGCCGTGTGTGTGGGGGATTGCAGTCATCTTCCTATCCCTGTGGAGGCTTCGGTTAAGCTTAAGTTTTCTTCATTGTCGATTTGGGCGACTAAGGGAGAATCATGCCATCATCTAGCAATAATTTGTCTTTTCTGCTGAGTTGCAGCCTTTAGTGGGGTTCTAATATTTTTTTCCTTAAAAAAAAAAAATCAGAATTCTTGTGGGTTTTTTAAAATATTTTTTTGTCCCCAAAAAAAAAAATTTGGTTTGGTTTTTAAAATATTTTTGTCCTCAAAAAAAAATCTACTTTCGGTTTTAATAATTTTGTCCTCGTGCAATTTTAAGAAAAAAAAAAAGTTATGGAAGATTTTTTATATTTTTTTCCTTAAAAAAACAATGTTTTGTATCTTGATCTGTGTCTCAGATTTTGTACTAGGTTCTATAATTCACAAAGTTGCATGGGATTCCTTTGTGGGTTTTTACCGTTTTTTTTTTTCGAAAAAAACGATGCTTTGTAAACTTCAGTTTTAGGGCTTTGCGATTTTGTCCTCAAAAATCATGGTTTGTTGCAATCTATTCTGGGGTGTCGTGCTCATCTACAAAAGTTTGGAGGGTTTGCCGATTTTTCCTCAAAATCGTGGTAGTTGTTCTCAATGTGTCTTTGGTTACAGGGAGGGACAGTTCTATTAGCCAACATCAAGTTGGACGTTTTGTGGTGATTTTTGGTTATTTCCAAAAGTTTTGCAGTTTCTGGGAGGGTTGGTGGCAAACTCATCTCAAGTTTCAAAGTCAATGGCAGGCTCTTGTCTTGTGTTGAAGAAGTGTTCTGAGAAGGGGGCATCCTTCTCTGTTTTTTTCTAGGTAGTTAGAATGATGACCATTAAGGGAGGGTATTAGAATAATGTAGTTTCTTTAATGGTCATCTTAGTCTTAGGTAATTTACGTTTCTTGCTATTTTTTGTTTTCCAGATGTTTCCATTCTTGAGTCGTCGATTATGGAAACTTCCTTGTTGTATTCTATAAATAAAGCTATTGCTTCCTGATAATACAATAAACATATTTGAAATCTCTCTCTAATTTTGCACCATATCAGATTGGTCATATACAAAGGTATTGCAGAAAGCGATTGGCTGATGAGAAGTCCAACCAGGAAGCATCTCAACAAAGTGCTCACGTAGCGAAGCAGACTGAGCAGGAGTTTGCACACTATGCATTTTGATGACCACCACAATATGGGTAGACTGAGTTTTTGTTTGTACGATGACCATTACGGGAGGGTATTAAAATATTAAATGTAATATTAATGGTCATCTTAGCTTTATTTAGTCTTTAGTTAGTCGTAAGTTAACTTGTAGTTAACTTAGTCTGCTTTTAGCATCTTTCCGCTTTAGTTTGCTTCAGTTAACTATTTGTCTATCGTCCAGTTAACGTTTAGTTATTTGTTTGTAACTATTCGTAGTGAATATTTAAGTGTTTGTAGCTAACTGCTGATTCTCCCTAATTTGTAGGGTTTGTAAATTCTATAAGAGCAAGGCTCTTCAATTAATAACATTGATCTGATTATTCAATAATATATCTTTCATATATTCTGATAACAATTCCCTCAACATTATCAATAACCTAAGGAATATTTATCATCCCTCTTGGACGATGGAAGCCCTTATTAATGAACCCTTAAATATTTTGGATTCATTCGACCAATGTTTCATCTCCCATGTTTATAGAGAGGGGAATAGGCTTCCTGATTTTTTCGCCAACTATGGGGTGAATGATTATTTGGAATGGGGAGAATACAACCTCCTACCCCTAGAAGCACGTTCAATGATTCATCATAAAATACAAAGGTGTTGAGCGGAGGGGTCCTTTTGTGATGGGGTTGTGTCACATGCTCTTGACATGGCACTTCCATCCGAGGTGTAGTTCTCTTAGAGGAAAGGCCATGCAGTATTCTAATGGGTTGGAGGCTCGAATGACTAGGCATTCATTTCTCATTGTTCCTCTCTGCCATCTTGTCCATTCCACACGGATTGTGGGCATTCGGAGAGCTATTGTCTTCTCAAGGTTTCCTTGTTTTCTCTGCAAGTTTTCGAGGTTTCTTCGTCTCCTCTGCAAGTTCTTCTTTTTGTTGGGGTGCTTTCTTGTTGCAACGATGGGAGGTGACCGAAACAAAACTGAGCCCAAATCCTGTGACACTATGAGAGCCAATAAGAAGGTTTGGAGGTTGTTGGAGGCTTGGGGAGTGACTCCATATATGTAAAAGTTGCATGGGCATGATGTGAAGACGTCGAAAGAATTTCTTGAGGGATGGTCGAACCGTGTGTTGCAAATTGGGGGAAAGGAGTTTAATATCACGGAGGATCTTATAGCTGCAATCGCTAGTTTATCGACTGAAGGGAGAAAATTCTATACAAATAAGAATGAATCTGGTTTGGCCATGGATATTTTCTTCAAAGATGATGAGAAGGAACTGGAAAGGGCGAAATGTGGTGGCTATTATCGGACTTCTATCAAGGTGATTTGGAGAGATGTTGCGGAGGAAATAATGAGGTATTTTACTCTTGAGGACCGCTTCTCTATTCTCTCTGGGCATCATTTTGTTTTGCTTAATCATTTTTGGCATAAGAAGAAGGTGTCATTCCCTTTCTATTTACTGGTTTCTTTGGAAAATGGTTTAAGAGATCACAAACGCAACCCCAAAAATCCTATCCTTCATGAAGGGTTAATTATGCTGATCTCTGAGTATGTTAAGTCCTTTTCTATCCCTGCTCAACCCAATATTTCCATTGTTGGGAAGAAGAAGAAGAAGAATCTTGAGTATAAGACGAGGTCGGAGGATGATTCTGATGATGAAGATTACGCCCCTGGGTCAGATGCATCCTTGGATGTTGACTCAGAATCTCTCGCCATTTATGAGGGTAAGAAAAGAAAAAAGAATAAACCCCCTATTTCCTCTAGGGCTGAGGAGTACGATATGGGAAACAAGGAAGAGGTGGTTCATTCTTGCCCGAAGTCTAAACCTATGAAGGTATCAAGTGGTTAGAAGCTGAAGGGGGCTGCTATGGAAAATTTGAGCAAGGAGGATTCGGTTAACAAGGGTCAACTGGGGTCCTCCCCTGTTTCTAAGTTGCAGAAAAAAGAGGGTCCGAAGATGAGAATTTCTCTTACGATTCTGGGGAGGGAAGAGGCGCAAGAGCATGATGGAAATTTGAACGGTGTTGAGGATCAATTATTTGAGCAAGACCTAGCTAAAGGTGATGTTGTTTCTGATCAAAAAGGGAACGAGACCATGGACAATGATACTACCAGCAGTGACTCCCAAGAGGATTATGCGGTGGACAAGGATGGTTTCAACTTCAAGAGGTAAAAAATGCCTAATTATCTTGGTTTGGTGAACGAGGGTTCCTTATCCCTCTTCAAGCTTTTCAAATGGGTCTTCCATGAGATGAACTCCACCAATATTAGAGTTAGAGCTATGAATAATAATGTTGAGGAGCCCCCTTCTTCTAAGGGGCCTAATGTGCAGGCTCAAGTTAATAAGGTTCAGCTCGAGGTTAATTAGTTATTTGACACTCTTAAAATGGTTGCTGACGAGATGATCAATATGAAAAATTCCTACGAGCAAAAGATTGCTGCTCTCAAAGTAGGTTTGGAGTGTGTCAATCAAAAACTGGAGAAAGTTCTGGAGGTCAATAAACACGCTATGTGCAATGAAGCCGAGGGTTTGTGTTTGCTGAATAAGAAAGCCAAGAAGTGGTTGGGGGATAATTTTGGAATGAAAGACATAGTGGCTGGTGTTAGTGCTCAGCAAATGACGCCGAGTGATACGGGGCCTTCTGCTAGAACCCGTAATAAGACCAAATTAAATGCTAAAGCTGGTATTCCTGTTGAAGAGGTGGTGGAAAACATGAATGGCCACCAGAAAATCATTGATAGTGACCTTGAAGCGGCGGACATCCTTAAGAATCTCTAGTTTGGGGTTTGTTTTCTTTGCCTTTTTCTGACTATTTGTGTGTTCGTTTTTGGCTGCGTTTTAGCTGCTTGTTCTGTTTTTGATTATTTGTTGAAGCGGCAATTTATCTTGTAAATGGTTTCGAGGCCCCTTCAAAACCTGTTTTACCTATAATCAAAAACATAATTTATATTTTCTTTCCTTTCAACAGAGTAGGCTATATGCTGTAACTTTGTATATACTACAGTGATAACAAGAATAAAGGAGAAGTTGAAGCAAAATAACAATACGGATCACCTCCCAAGCTTGATGAGAACAATTGAGGAAATAATGTTTTAGTATGATGTTGCTAAGGTTTCCTAGTAATCACTATGATGTTGAAGTATTCACATACACTTCAAGAATGCTAAAAGCATAGTTGGCACACTCGCGAAAAATTCGCCGAGTTTTCAAAAACTCGCAAGTTTTTTCCCAAGGCGATTTTTTACAAGTTTAACTCGCCACCCTGAAATTTCGAGTTTTTTCGAGTTTTTAGTGGCGAATACTCGCCAAAAACTCGCGAGTCCGACAAAAAAACTCGGCCGCGCAGCACATAAAGTAAAAACGTCTTTTTAATCTTTCATTTCATTTCGAAATTGCATAATACTTTGTGTGAGGAGCAAAAAACCCCCCACAAGCAAGGAGATATCATTTCCAACGATTTGCCATCAAGGAGAGCAGATTCAAACACCATTTTGTGTGGATTTTGACGAGAAATTCGATTCACAGGTAGGGGTTTTGTTTTTATTTTTTATTTTTGCTTAATCATTTTCTTTCATTCTTCTTGCAAAATACTCATTCCAAATTGAAAAAAAGTCATGATAGAGCACAAAGAAACTATTTTTTTGCATTTACAATCCAAAAAACAAGATTCATCACAATCTTTTGTTGATTTTTGCTGATTTTTTTCATTTTTTCATTGTTTTTTGAAATTTTCAGACCTAGGTTCATTTTTTGTGTAGAATGATAAGATTAGTCAATAATGTTAATTTATAATTCATTTAAACACATTTGTATCAATTTAAATCAAATTTAGCTCTATATCTTTTAAGTTTTAAATTTTTAATGATTTAGGTTGTTTTTTAAATTTTTTTGTATTAAAAAACTAATATGTTGTACATATTTTTTGTGTGTAGATTGATCATTGAGCATTGAATACACACTATAATGGCTTCTGGCTCAGCATCAGGTTCCAACCCCGCCCCACCATGTTCCACCCCGTCTACACCATCATCATGGGTTCCAGGCACTCGTCCTGCAGGGGCTAGAGACCCTACATGGAAGTATGGTGTGAGAGGGCACGTACCTGGAACAGTTGTTTGCAGTGAGTGCAAGAATACATATCATGGAGGCATAAATCGCCTCAAATACCATCTTGCAGGCATTCCTCAGCATGATGCCAAGCCTTGTGAGAAGCCCAAAGAAGAGATTAGAAGAGAGATGCTTGCACTACTCTCAATTGCCGAGGAAAGAAAAATGCAAAGGGAGAGGGCAAAAAAAGCCATAGCAGCTGCCATAGCTAGTGGACATGTGCATGCCCATGGCCAAACTCAGGAGCACGAGGCTGAGCACATGGAGATAGAGTCAGATGAGGAGGGAGATATTGGCATTGTGGGCTCTCTTCGTGGTCCACGGATTTGCGTTCATGGCACAGCCACAGCTGTACTGTCGTCCTCTAGGCCCCCCGTTTCCTCTAGTTCGACTTCGACTAGAGTGCCAGTGCTACCACCACCTTCATCTTCACGCAACCCACAGAGTTTTTTTGTGCCTCGAAACACACCAGGAGCACAGGTATCATTGGAGGCTACAGGGTGGCACAAGGAGGTACATCAACATGCCGAGTCGGCATGTGCTGACTTTTGGTATTTCAATAACATACCATTTAATATGGCGAGTAGTCCCTATTGGCACAATATGGTCACTGCATTGACAGTTGCGGGAAAAGGCTTCAAGCCACCTTCTCGCAAAGATTTGAGTGGGAGGTAGGTGAAAGTCAACTTAAATTTTATGCTAAGTTTATGTTCTTTAAATCAAATTAATTTATAATTTATTATTTATGTTGAATTGAAGCTATTTTTTGTTTAAAACTTACAATTTTGTACTTATTTAATTATTTTACTTTGTACCTGCAGGTTGCTCACAAATGCAACCCAAAGGGCAATGCAAGTGGTTGAACAACAAAAAGATAAATGGAAGAAATATGGCTGCTCCATTCTTTCTGATGGGTGGACGGATGGGAGAAACCGCACCATCATTAACTTTTTGGTTGCTTGCAAAGGTGAAGTTGTGTTTTGGAAGTCGATAGATGCTTCCAACAGGATAAAAACTGCAGATACATTGTGTACATTGTTGGAAGAAGTTGTGATGGAGGTGGGGATTGCTAATGTGGTGCAAGTTATCACAGATAATGCAGCAACGTATGTGGCAGCAGGAAGAATGCTTGAGATTAGACATCCATCACTCTTTTGGTGCCTTGTGCGGCCCATTGCCTTGACCTTCTTTTGGAGGACATAGGCAAACTTGTTTGGGTGGCACCGATTGTAGATGATGCAAGGAGCATCACAAAATTTATCTACAATCACCCTTGGGTTCTTAGCTTGATGAGAGATCATACGCAAGGGAAGGAGTTGGTGAGACCAGGTGCCACAAGGTTTGCAACGATTTTCATAACGTTGCAAAGCATTTTGGATTCTTTGGGCTTTTTAAAACAAATGTTTGTGAGTCAAGCATGGAATGACTCCTCATATTCAAAGAAGCCCGAAGGAGAGAGAGTTGCTGCAATAGTCTTTGACCACTTGTTTGCACAAAAAGCTACAGAGATCGTGAAGGTAACTTCAAAACTTTGATTTTAATTTTAAACTCAAGTTGAATATAAATATATATATTTTTTAATTTAACTTTAAGCCTTTCATTATAAATTTCTAACTTTGATCTTTTTGTATTTTTAATCTAGGTGTCGGAGCCCTTGGTAAGAGTCCTTCGCTTGGTAGATGGGGATCAAAACCCCATGGGATATATTTATGAGGCCATGGATAGGGCCAAAGAGGCTATCAAAAGTTACTACATGGGGGACAGCCTAAAATTTGATCCCATATGGGAAATTGTTGATAGGAGGTGGAACAATCAACTCCACCAACCCATCCATGCAGCAGGGTACATCCTCAACCCTTATTATCTCTTCTCAGAGAGCTTCTCCGATCCTAATGGAGAGGTTATGGAGGGGCTCATGACATGCTTTCAAAGGATGGAATCCGAGGTTGTAGCGAGAGACCACATCGTCATCGAGTTGGATATGTACAAGGAAGCAACTGGTAATCTCTTTTCTTCAGAGATGGCTCTTAGAGGAAGAAACACTCTGCCACCAGGTATAAAATTGGGAGTCTTTAACTTTTAAGTTTATTTCACATGCATCATATAATTTGATAAAATGTGTTTTACTTTTGACTTTTGAGTCTTTGACTTTGTTTTCTAACTCTTCAATATTTATTTTTTTGCAGAGGTTTGGTGGAAAAATTGGGGTGGAAAAACCCCACATCTTCAAAAAATTGCCCTCCGCGTATTATGTCAGCCCTATAGTGCATCCAGTTGTGAGCGCAATTGGAGCTTGTTCAAGTCCATTCACACGAAAAAGAGGAACAAGTTAGCACAAAAGCGCCTGAATGATCTTGTCTTTGTGCAATACAACCTTCGGTTGCGCACAAAGAGAGTAGAAGAAAAATCACTGGATCCTATTGATTTAGATGAGATAAATCCTTATAGTGATTGGACAGGGCGAGATGAGCAGCCTCCATTGTTTAGCGCGGACGAGATCCTTGACTTTGAGAGACAAGCAATGGAGGATGTGGGTGCATCAGGAGATGTAGGTTTGGAGGACATTCCTGAGGATATCGATGAGATTCAGCCAGAGCCACAGACACAACCTTCCATGCCAGCCGAGGAGCCAGTAGCAGTAGCAGTAGCACTGCGAGTGCAATCACCGCCACCACCACCACCACCATGCACACGCGAGAGGGCTAGAGAACCCACCCCTTCTTCCCTAGCTGCTGCTAGACTAGGGAAGAGGAAAGCCTAGCATGTTGTATTTAGTTACTGTTTAGTATTCGCTTCTAGTTCTAGTTTTATTGCTTTCATGTATTAGACTTTCAAGCTTTTAGCCATTGGGATTCCGCATAAGAATGCGATTTTGTAATCAATTTACATTGAAGTCAATCAAAATTAATAGAAAACACTTTTGTACTCATTTATGGATTCATTGGATTCATCTTGTCATTGAATTTTGCAAAAAAAATGTGTTTCTAATGAAATTTATGCAATTTTTTAAGTTCCCGAGTTTTTTTGTTGAGTTTTTGCCGAGTTTTAAAAACTCTCCATTTTTTGGCTTGGCGAGTTTTTTCTTGGGGCGAGTTTTCCAACTATGGCTAAAAGAACTTGCTCGATATGCTAGGGAAAATGATGTAGAGTGTTCATAGAATGTGAACAATTATAAGAGAGAATGAATAAATTGTAAGAGAGACTAAGATAGATTCAAAATATAAGGAATAGAGGGATCAATGGGAGTTGGGTAGTCATTTAGATGCACATTTTCTAAAACTGAGCTAACAATGGTGCCATGTCTAAATAAAATAAAGTTGCAAGATGGCTATTTTTCAATTGGATCTTAATGACAAGATCAAGAAACTTGTGACAACAAACCAGGATTTAATAGGTATCAAAAAATTATGAACAACTGCCTTGGTTGAAAATGTGAATAATAAAGGACCAAAATGTTGGTAAGCAGTGATCAAAAAGAATTTATGTTGAAGGTGTGTGGCATACCAGATAATTAAACCAAGAAAATGTTCAAGGGATTATATATATATACAAAACTATTTATTCTTCATAAGTTACAGTATACTTGGGTTCATAACATGCCCTCCTGTGAAAGACTTTGAACTTGAAGAACAAGTAGAAAAGCATACACAACATGTTCTTGGTAAATTTTGACACTAGCTCCACATGGAATCAGAATTTTACTATTAATCCATCTGAGATTGATCTTGATTGGAATCAAATGATGAATCTCTAAAATTTGAATGACAGTCAATAAAGCTTAATTTGAGTTTCCTAATCACAAGTGGATCAATATTCAAAATTGCTTTGTTTGGCACTCCATATACTAGAATCTTAGGACCTAGTAGCATATCAACTGTGGAATCAGAATTTTATTATTAATCCATCTGAGATTGATCTTGATTGGAATTAAATGATGAATCTCTAAAATTTGAATAACAGTCACTAAAGCTTAATTTGAGTTTCCTAATCACATGTGGATCAATATTCAAAATTGCTTTGTTTGGCACTCCATATACTAGAATCTTAGGACCTAGTAGCATATAAACTTTGATTTTTTTATCACTCAAAGTGCAAGTTGTAAAATAGTTTCAACCCCAATATTTGATTCTTGGTTAATAAAAATATTCTCTTTAGGAATGAATATTTTATTAGCAACTTGATTTCTTGATCCATTGAGTTGAAACCTACGATCGTTTCAACATCAATCGCTTTTGATTCTAATCTAGATGAACTCTTCTTAGATTTCAATCATGAAACTTGGGTAATGAGATATCAGCTAGGTTTCTCAACAGATTAATTTCTGTCTTTATCGGGTAAAATCGTATCAAACTTTCAATATTTATTTCCATAAACCTGATTTTGGATGTTTAATTTTTCTGCTTCATCATTACAATTTTGTAATTCTGCTTTAAACGATTTGATTTCTTTGGATAAGACTATATTCTTTAGACATCTGTAAGAATAGTGCTTCTAGTGTGAGCCCAGTAATGTTGTCTGATAACTCATCATCAAAACTAAACCATCAAAGACTTGCATTACCTGCAAAGCAGATCCCATAAACTTTGGATGTATGTACTTTGTTGAAAACTTCCACTACTGTTCAAGTTTATTAATGCTCAAAACTTCCACTAGCTAGGTTTTTAATATTACATCACTACTTTTAAGGTTCATCCTGGTCCCTTTTGTTTTGATTGAAATTTTTAGTTTTTTTTCTTTATAAGACATTATTTTAACAGTCTTCCATTTAATTAAGGAAACATTAAACAATCGGCAAGTTGATTTTGTTCAAGTCTCTCCTAATATTTCTACTCGTTTAAGTTGAGAAAAATTTACATGCCAAGTAAATGCTTAATTTTATTTGAACTGATCTTTCTCCTTGTGATTTTAAGAGACATGGATTTATAACATGGCTGATAGACCACTTTATGAATTAAGTGGGATCACTTTAAGTTTTTACTTTTTGCCATTATGAATTAAGTCATGAGAAGGGGTCACAAACTTTGCACGTTGAACTGAGTGGTGACTATTATGAATTGTAAACCCGATGTTGCTTCTGAAAATGATAACTACATACAAACTAATTGAAATCTCCAAAAAATCTGGATACAATGTGTGTGATCTATTACAGAGTTTTGATTCACTGCCACCAACTAAAATGAGATTATGCAATGGAATGCAATGTGTTGTATTAAGACTCCTACTAAAAGAAAAGAAATAATTTTTGGTTGATGCAAGATTGCCTTTCAACCTAGGACGCTTTTGCATCAAACACTTGAGGCTATTTGAAAAGTAAGTCACTCACTTTGTTAATGCTAGAGGGAATCCAAGGCAATCCACCTCAACCCTTGAAATCCATGATGAATCTTCTACTGACCTTCCTTTCCATTTAACCAAGTACTCTTCATATTGCTTGTTTTTGGTGCTACACCCAATTTTGTTGTCCAAAATCTGCTCTATTTAGTTTTATTGTTGATGCCATATCTACGCTTCAAAGTGAACTTCTACAGTGTTGTCACTTGATCGACCTTCATGGTACTCATAGAGATCTACAAAAATGAATATTGGTGATATACCAAATGCCTCTGGTAACTCAACCTCATAGGCGTTTCCTGAATCAAATTTCCTAAGAATCTTACATCCAAGTGAACTTCTACAGTTTTGTCACTTTATGGACCTTCGTGGTACTCATAAAGATCTACAAAAATGAATATTGGTGATATACCAAATGCCTCTGGTAACTCAACCTCATAGGCATTACCTAAATCAAATTTCCTAAGAATCTTACAAGGGCCAAAATTCCTCGTCTTCAGCTTGTTGTATGTGCCTACTAGAAATCTTTCTTTTCAAAGGTATATCATGACTTTGTCTCCAACAACAAACTCCTTACGTCTCTTCTTTTCATCTACTTGTTCTTTGTAGTTGTTGTTCATTATCTTCAAGTGTTTCCGGACCTAGGTGTGTACTATTTCCATGTATCCTACAAATTCCTTTGTTTTTGCAATTCTCTAGCGTCCCGTCCCGATGTCTTTAAGTCTTGTTAACCTTCTAGGTTGCAATCTGTTCACAATTTCAAATGGTATATTTCTTGTACTTTTGTTTACTAATTTGTTGTATGTGAATTCTACTTGTGCTAGAATTATATCCCAAAATCCTAGCTTATCTCCTACTAAGCATCGCAACAAGTTGCCTAGGCTCCTATCAACCACTTCCGTTGGCCCATCAATCTATGGGTGATATGTTGAATTGAATTGTAGATATGTTTTCATTTTTTTCCGTGTCTTCTAGAAATGACCTATGAACTTTGTGTCTCTATTTGAAGAAACCATACTCCACGATAATCCATGCAATATCACAATCTCCCTAAAAGATAGGCCAACAATGTGTACAACAACATGTATCTTCTTACAAGGAATGAAATGTCCCATCTTACAAAATTTGCCTACCACAGCAAATATAGAATCATGTTCTCTTTGTGTTTTTGGCAATCCCAATACGAAATTCATGCTTATATCCTCCCAAGGTTTCTATGGTATTGCTAAAAGTTGATATAATGAAATACTTTGACAACTCCCTTTTGCAATTTGATAAGTTCTAAAACCTTGAACAAGATTTCTTACATGCATACACATTTGAGGCCAGAAAATATATTCACTTACCAAAGCCGTGGACTTATCAATGCCAAAATGGCTTGCTAATCCACCACTACGTTTCTCTTTGATCAAATTTTCCCTCATTGAGCTTCTAGGATTGCACAATTGACTTCCTTTGAATAGCATGCCATCTTGAATGAAGTAATACAGCCACTTACTTCTATCTATTGTAACCGGTTCTCTACTTGCTCTCCAAGCTTCCATGAAATCTAGGTCATCCCCATACATGAGTTTGAGTTCTTTGAAACCCATCACTACTACCCTCATTTATGTCAACAAGTTTTGTCTTCTACTCAATGCATCTACAACCTTGTTTGATTTGTCAATTCTATGTTTCAACACACAGGAACTCTACCCATCTCATATGTCTTTGATTCAACTTTCCTTGACTACTCAAATACTATAAGGCTTGATGGTCAATTGTATAACACAAATTCCTTCAGCAATAGATATTGTCTCCACTTCTTCAAGGCTTGAACTATGGCATAAAACTCTTGGTAATAGAGTATCGCTTCCTTGCATTATTCAATTTTTCTCTAAAATAAGCTATCAATCTTCCTTCTTGACTCACACTACTACTATCGCATTTCCATTAATGTCACAATCAACCTGAAATACTTTGTCAAAATTAGGCAATGCTAGTTGGCTATTTTTTACCTTTTGCTCCAATAGTTCAAAACTCTTTTGTGCTCCTGGTGTCCATTTTAATTCCTTCCAATCTCCCCTCATTGTTTTTGTTAGGGGTGTGCAAACAGCATTGAAATTCCTGAAGAACTTCCTATAGAAACTTGCCAATCCATGAAGAGATCCATCTTCAATCCCTCCACCAAAACGACAAAACCCAAATATACTAACTTTTGTTACAATAATATATTCTACTTTTATTTAATGGTCAATTATCTACTGTAGTTTCTACAGTAGTCAGTAGGTAGATAGTAGATAGATATAATTAATATCTACAGTATTATGTAACTTCTTTTTAATGTAATCTTTTTTTTTGTTAATGTAAGAATGCTTTTACCATTTACATGGTATCAAAGCCGACTAGGGTTTCTGGGTAAATTCGTGGCTGCTTGGTCTAAGATTTTTGAGGGTTTATGTTTGTGATTTTCGTGAGTATTCCTCATTGAAAATCGTGACCCTCTAGCTGCAAGTTCGTGGAGGGTTCTTGTTTAAAATTTCCGTGAGTATTTTCTCACAGAAAATTCAACCCTCCTTTTGCAAATTCGTGTGGGCATTTTCAGAGAAAATCGAAGGGTTTCATAAAATAAAAATTTGCGTCTTTATCTAAAATCGCGTTTCTCTGCCTAGGAGTGGATGTCCACAACCTTGCGTCCTCTGTGAAGGTCTCTGCCACGCGAGACTCCTACAGATTTCGGTCATGATTTCTATTGGCGGCGCAACCTAGGTTTTTGTTTCCATGCAACCATCCTCAGCCCACGTTTTCTGCAAGTTCGCGTTTTTCGCGTTTTCTGGGCGCGTTTTTTGCCTGTTCTTGGCCGCACGATTTATGTCTCCTAGCGCGTTTTTTTTTTTACTTTCTAATCTTGTTTTTTGCAGACACGTTTTTTAACAGATTTTTGCTCTTGTTGAACACGTTTTTCAGTTCTTGGACGCGATTTCTGAGCAATTTTGAGCCAAGTTGGTCTTCACCCTGGATGCCTATGTGCCCTAGCTTGTATTCTTGCTAGACATGCATTTTCTGCTCCTTTGCCCCTGCGTTTTTTCTCCATTTCTCTGAAAATCATGGTTTTTTAAAGATTCGACTAGGGTTTTGCAAATTCCTCTTTTGTTTGAAGTCGAAATTTTTTTTCAAGTATATATACTTTGTGGGTTTTTCGAGAGCTCACCTGGGTTGTCTTCAATTTTTTTTGAGTGTCTCGATTTTCATGCCTCAAAATTTGTGCAACTGGATGCTGACGAAATTTTTTGGGTTTTCAGCATCATTTTCTGGATATTGTTCAAATCTTCTAGGTTTTGTCTTCAAAGTGCCTTGAAATCCGTGCTAGGGTTTCGTCTTTGAATTTGTGTAATTTTTGTTTTTGTTTTGCCTTCACTAGTTTGACCTAAGTGTATGTGATGGCATCTCTGACAAATATCATGCTCGAAAGCAACCAAAAGTTCAACGAGAAGAATTACAACACCTGGAAGCAGCGCATGATTACGATCTTCGAATATTGTTGCCTCGATCAAATCGTTTTGGGGAACTCAACTCATCCCACTGTAGTTGGAAAGGACCAAGACAAATGGGATGAATGCAACCGGGAAGCCGCCATGCTCATCAAACTCTCAATCACAGATGAGCAGCTACCTCAGGTACCGTCTAGCAAAACTGCTCTGGAAACCTGGGATCATTTCAAGGCCCTTCATGAAACCTCTGACAAGAGCAGAGCATTCTTTCTCAAGAACATGCTCTTTTCCATCATGATGGATGAGAAAATGTCCTTACAGGAACATCTGACGAAGATTAAGGACATTCGTGATCAATTGGAGGCGATTGGTCGAACAATGGAGGAAGACATGGTCGTCATTACTCTAAAGACTCTTTCACGTTCGTATGAGCATTTCATCGAGATGCTGAATATCACCTCCACCAATGTTGATCTCAAATTTGAAGATCTTTGCAACAAGCTCTTGTAGCAGGATAGATGGCGACAACAATTTGGAAGCAGTACCAGTTCCACCTCCATAGAGCAAGCGTTCTCTGCCAAATCTTCTGCTAAGACCAAAGGAAAGGCTCAATCTTCTCAGCCGAAATGCTCTGGTTCTTCTCAAGACAGCAAAAAGAAAAAGAACGTTCAGTGCAATTATTGCCATAAATATGGTCACATGAAGGTTGATTGTCGAATTCGGATGGCTTCTGAACAAAAGAAGCAGGGAGGGTCTCAACAAAAGGCAAATGTCACAAAGCTCACTGAGCAGAAAGAGTTTGCATTCTATGCTTTTATGGCCAAGAGAACTGCAGATCCAGTCCAATCTTCTACCTGGTATATTGATTCAAGGGCTTCTCGGCATTTTACTCATCGTCAAGATTGGTTCACCAAATATGAACCATTCACTGATTCAATGATCTTTGGAGGCGACGAAGAGTACACAGTTGCCGGAAAGGGCAATGTTCAGAGTCACTCTGGAGGAAGAAATTTACTCTTTCTTGATGTCTACTATGTTCCAAACATGGAAAATAATCTTCTCTCCGTCAGCCAAATCATGAAGCATTCTCCCCAGTTGGATGTTATTTTCAGTTCGTCCACTTGCAGCATTGTTGATAAGGCGACACGTACTACGATTGCTATGGCACTTGAGGATCATGGTTTGTATAGACTTGTTGATTCCGGTGATTCTCAGGAGCACGCTCTTGCAGCCAAGAGTACTTCCATCAGCAAACTTTGGCATCAACGTTATGGGCACTTGAATGTGCACTATCTCTCTCAACTGTCTCGGGAGGGTTTGGTTGCTGGTCTACCTGAGATCCAAACTCAAAACCATGGAGTTTGTGGAGCCTGTCAAGCTGGGAAGCAGCATCGGACACCATTCTCGGATGGTGATTCTTGGCGTGCCTCTAAGGTACTTCAATTGGTTCACGCTGATGTATGTGTACCAATGAACACTCCATCTATTACTGGGTCCAGATACTTTTTATTATTTGTTGATGATTTCATTCGCAAAATGTGGGTGTATTTTTTGAAAAATAAATCAGATGTGTTTAGTACATTTCAGCAATACAAGGCCTTAGTTGAGAAGGAATCAGGTTCTCACATTGTTACTCTAAGGTCAAATAATGGGGGGAGTTTTGTTCAGCTGACTTCTCCACTTTTTGTGCTCAATGCAGCATTAAACGACAACTCACCACACCATACACCCCTCAGTAGAATGGTGTCGTTGAACGTAGGAATCGCACCATTACTGAAATGGCTCGTTCTAGGATGGAGTACAAAAATGTCCCCAAGAAATACTGGGCTGAAGCAGTTTATACTGTCGTCTACCTCCTCAATCGGTCACCTACACAGGTCGTTAAGAAGATGACTCCAAAAGAATCTTGGTCAGGACGTAAGCCTAAAGTGGGCCATCTGAAAGTCTTGGGTTCTACAGCTCATGTATGGATTCCAGAAGCCAAACGTGCGAAGTTGGACTCCAAGAGCCAGAAACTTATGTTTACTGGTTACAACGACAATCACAAGGCCTACAGGTTGATTGATGTGGAGACAGATCATCTCATATTCAATTGTGATGTTGTGATTGATGAGACTACTAGTCCATTTGTTCCTACTACCAGCCCTGAGGATCAACCTACGAAGGTTTCTGATGAGGGTGTTCGTCTTCCTCTTGGTTCTCCTGATGGGAGGGCTTCAGAGCACTCTGACTTTGAAGATGAGGAGTCTACCAGTCATGATCAAGCAACACCTGATCTTCCTCAAGATTCATATCCAAATGACTTTGTTCCAGAAATCCCAGGAGATGTTGTTTCTCCTATTTAAGATATTGGTACTTCTACTCGTTGGCCTAAGTGGTGGCTCAAGACTATCGAAGATCTTCATAATGATGAACTCGTTGAGGGCATATCAGCTCGTAGAAAGAGCAAGCAACACGACAGAGTCAATTTTGCTCTTATGGCCAACATCCACAAAATCTATGAGCCTCAGACATATTCAGAGGCTAAAGGAATTCAAGAGTGGGAAAAGGCTATGGAGACCGAATACCATAGTCTTCTAAAGAATCACACTTGGGTTCTTTTTGATCTTCCTCCTGGGAAGAAACCTATCAGCTGTAAATGGGTTTATAAAGTCAAGTATCATGCAGATGGCACTTTGGATAAATACAAGGCAAGGTTAGTTGCTCGGGGTTTCACACAGCGGGAGGGCATTAACTACGAGGAGACTTTTGCTCCTACTGCCAAGATGAGCACAATTTGTTTTCTTCTCGCTATTGCAGCCCAATTCGGATGAACAATTCATCGGATGAATGTTAAGAGTGCCTTCCTCAATGGTGATTTGCAGGAAGAAGTCTACATGACGCAACCTCCTGGTTTCAAGGTTGTCGGCAAAGAACATCAGATATGTAGGCTCGTGAAAGCGCTCTATGGACTGAAACAGGCTCCCCGTGCATGGTACATCAAGATTGATCAGTACTTGGTTGATCATGGTTTTCAACGCAGTCCTTCTGACAGTAATCTGTATGTCAAGCACTCTGGTGATGATGTTTTGTTTCTTGTTATCTATGTTGATGACTTGATCATTACTGGCAGTTCAGCACATTTGATTGCAGCAATCAAAGAGGACTTGTGTCAAGCTTTTGACATGACAGATTTGGGGCTTCTCCATTATTGTTTGGGTATTGAGGTTTGGCAGACTGCTGGTGGTATCTTTATCTCTCAATCTAAATACGCTCGGAGTCTGCTTGACAAATTTCGGATGCAAGATTGCAAACCTACCTCCACACCTATGGAGAAGGGGCTGAAGTTATCAGCCAACTCTGATTCACCTCCGGTTGACGAAACGACATTCAGGCAACTAGTGGGCAGTCTCATCTATCTCACTGCCACTAGACCTGACATCAGTTTTGTCGTGAGCTACATTTCTCGCGTCATGATAGCTCCAAAAGTTGATCACTGGCTTGCAGCAAAGCGAGTGTTGAGATATGTTAAGGGCACTTCAAATTATGGCATTGTGTATGGCAGATGCAAGGATCCAAAGCTAATTGGTTATACAGATTCAGATTGGGCAAGTTTAGTGGATGACAAAAAATTTACTTTTGGGTATGTATTCAGTTTGGGTACAGGTGTTGTAACATGGACCAGCAAGAAGCAACAAGTAGTGGCTCTTTCCTTGACTGAAGCAGAATATCGAGGAACAGTTCAAGCAGCATGTGAGGCAGTTTGGCTCCGCAGGATGCTTTCTAACATGCACATGCCACAAGCAGGTCCTTCACCCTTGTACACTGATAATCAAGGGGTGCTCAAACTGGCCAAAAATCCAATTTTCCATGAACGTACCAAGCATGTCGAACTTCATTGTCATTACATCCGCAAGCTAGTAGAAGACGGATCAGTTCAGCTGCAATATGTTCCAACAACAAATCAGACTGCAGATATTCTCACCAAGTCTTTGAGCCCGGATAAGTTTGTCAAATTCAGGGGGCAACTTGGTGTTTTTGATAGATTGACCATTAAGGGAGGGTGTTAGAATAATATATTCTACTTTTATTTAATGGTCAATTATCTACTGTAGTTTCTACAGTAGTCAGTAGGTAGATAGTAAATAGATATAATTAATATCTACAATATTATGTAACTTCTTTTTAATGTAATCTTTTTTTCTGTTAATGTAAGAATGCTTTTACCATTTACAGCTTTGTCTTTATGAAACTACATTTTTTGATGTTTATCAAAAGTCGCTTCTCTCAATCTCTCAAATATTTGCCTAAGGCGCCACAAATTCTCTTTTTTAGTCTTGCTAAAAATCAAATTATCATCCAAGTAGACAATAACAAACTTACCTAAACATTTCTTCAATGCCTTATTCATTAGTCTCATGAGTGTACTTGGTGCATTAGGTAACCCAAAAAGCATGACTTACCACTCATACAAGCCCTTATTTGTCTTGAACACAATCTTCCATTCATCGCCCTCTATGCTCCTAATTTGATAAAATCCACTATTTTGATCAATATTTATGAAATACTTTGCGCCACTCAAACAATCAATGATGTCATCCATCCTCGACAATGGAAACTTGTACTCGATAGTGATCTTATTAATAGCTCTTTGGTGCTAATAATGTTAGTACCGCATATGGGCTTAAACTTTCTTTGATTAACCCTTTCCTCAACAACTCATGTATCTATTAGTTTAGCTCCGCATTTTTTATTGGTGTCATCCTAACTGCTAGCTCCTGGTATGAGGTCCATCTAATGACTGATGCTTCGGACAGGTGACAATCCTTTTGGCACATTATCCGACAAAATAACTTGGTATTCCATCCACAATTCAGTTACTTCCTTTTGTAGTGGTTCTTCACTTGCATGGTGTTCACTGTACTCTAAGTTATGCACTTCCTTGGAATCAATGCAAAGCACGTGTTCTCATGTCTCAATCCATCCAAAAATTTCCTTCCACCTACCAATCAAATTCTAGCATTACCAAATACTTCACTTCTACTCTCTTTCCAAAGGTATAAAGATATTATTTTTTCCATTTGAGATCACAGTGTAAGTATTCTTTCTTCCATCATGAATCATCTTTCAATCATATTGCCATGGTCTTCCCAGCATACATCCATTGGCATAATATCACACAACACTTCATCATTATATGATCCTATGTGGAATTTCACCAAACACTGTTCTCTTACAAGTATCTTATGTTCATCTTGAATCCATGAGATCATATATGGGTTTGGATGTCTTACCCTTTTCAACTTCAACTTACTCGTTGTTTCCTATGAAACCAAATTGTCAATACTACCACCATCAATGATAACTTTGCAACACTTATTTCCTAATTTGCATACTGTTCTAAACAAAATTTTCCTTTGTGTTTGTTCCTTAGGTGTTTATGTTTACAAAAAAGCTCTTCTCATTACTAATGATTCACCCTTCTTTGGTTTTCCTACTAAACTTGTTGATCCAATAGGTCTTCCAAGTATCCTACCCTTGCACTATACTTTGTTCTTTTGCTTTCCTAATTATTGTGTCTTGCATATGACTTTCCTTATCTACTTCTTCTTCCTTTATGCCTGTGTTCAAATCTCTTGTTCAACTTTTCCTCAACTTTCAACAAAATCTAATATGCTTCTTCAACATCCTTACCAAACTCAATTCTTCTTGAATGCTTGTTCTTAGTCCATTTATGTATTGTACAACTTTCTCCTTGCTAGCTTCATTATGCCCAATTCTAACAATCATCTTATGAAATTCTTCAATGTACTCCTTCATTGACTTTTTCTTTTGCCTTAGGTTTCACAAATTCTTCAACAATTATAGCTCATAATCAATGGGTATGAATTAATTTTTCAATTTTGTCACCATCTTATCCCATTTTGTGATCATTTCCTTTCCTCTCCTATTCCTTTCCACTTGATTTTGCATATCTCACATTTTTGGCTCTTCAATTTCTTCATACTCAGTATTCTTCCATGTCATTTATCCAAACAATCAATTCCTCGAGATTTAAATCACCTGCATAGTTAGAAATCTCAATTCTAGGTCTCTTACCAATCTTGGAAATAGCTTTCAACATTTTGATCTGATTTGACTCTTCTTTTTCTAGTGTTTCTTCATTATGATCTACAATTTGAGCTCCTAATTCATTATCATCACTTTCATCCTCATGTCTAGGGTTAAGACCCCTTCTATCTTCTTCCATAGCATCCAATCGAACTTTCATTGTTCTCATCAATCTAACATTTCTTCCATTCTTCCAACAAAAAAGGTTAGGCCAAGAGCTCTTCTTGGTGGCATCTTTCATTGGACCTGGTGCAACTGCCTCAATTTGGCAATTTGTCTACAAGATTGCAACTACCTCTCAGTCAACGCTCTATTGACAACTTTTCGCAAGCTACCTAAACCCGGTGATCTGTTCACACATGGATTTGTTGGATGTCTTCCCTCCCAAAAGATTTGGAATACCACTTGACGCAATCACAAATAGAGAGTCCTAATTGAGGATTGCCTAACTGTCTTAGACTTAACACAATGGAATTAACATAGAATAGAAGAGCAACTCCACATTGATAAAATATCATAGAAGAATTACAATATGGCTCATTGGCCTACCCCATGCATATTACAATATGTTAAAAGATATAGCAATTGAGTGCATGTTTTATTGGAAAACTTGACTTCTGAAATATTCTACTTCTAGGATTGTTGTTGATAATCTTCTTCAAGACGTGTTTATATAACAGTTCCATGCTTCAAGAATGATCTTCGTTGGCTGCAAGAGGTTCCTAGAGAAACATGTAGGTTGGCCTAAATCTAGTGATGAAGAAGCTCCAAGAATTAATGAAGCTCGATGTGGTTCCAATTGATGGTTCCTCCGATCCCGTACTGCCTTGTTTTATGTTATTTGAACGCCAAAAGTCACGAGAAGATGTCACAAACTTTGCACGTTGAACTAAGAACTGACTATTCTCAATTGTGAACTCAATGCCGCTTCTGCAAATGATAACTGCCTGCAAACTGATTGAGATCTCATGAAATCTGAATATGGTGTGTGTGATCTATTACAGAGTTTTGATTCACTGTCACGAGGTGAAATGAAATTATGCAGTGGAATGTGGTGTGCTATATTGAGACTCCTACTAACTTAAACAAAATATAAGAAATATTTTTGGTTGATGCAAGATTGCCTTTCAACCTGGGATGCCCCTGCATCACTTTGCATCCAAGCCTTACTGCAGGCATGGTGCAGTGCCAGTCTCAATTCGAAGTGTCCTGTTTGATCTTCATGAGCTTCATGTTTCTTTTCAGTTTATTCCCTTGCATAGCTATTTATGCTTGTATTATGCCTTCTAAATTGGGATTTAAACATTTAAGGTTTAACATCTATTGCTTTAGTCTCCTTTATTCAAGACTTTGTGATCCATAAACTAGAGAAAGGTATGTTTTACTACTACTCAACATATACATATCTTAGGAAGGATTAAATGAACTGCAACTCTTGAACAATTAAATTACAGTGACTTAAATGAAATAGAGAACAAATAAACACAACAATAATGAGGAGAAAACTCCAGCAATAGGGAGTCAAAACACTCACTTTTTATTATCTTCAAAGGCAAATACAATCTTACGCCTTTAGGGCACACAAGAAGCCTGAAATCAACATATTTCAGTCCCTGAGATTACTAAAACATCTCTGTGATAGTCTTTCAGTAGTGTACTTTGCCTAGACACACCAATTGAACCTAAGAACTCTACTTGAATCTGCACGATTCACCTCAAATCCTTAAATTTTGCCTCTATGGGCATTTATTTTGTTTTGCAGACCCATACAGTCCGGTCAGGAATCTCAGAAGCCTTTAGAGATCGAAAACAAGAGGAATTTGCAGCATTCTTGAGCACTATTTGTCATTTCAGAACATGTAATGAAATGGCCCTTTGTGCAATGTTGAAACCATCTCAGTGATACAAAACCACTAAAACCTTCATTTTTCTCCAAATTTCCAACTTCTGATGCCTGTACCTTGCTTCACTTCTATTATTGATTGCACTTTCTGATCTCATTAACCTATTCTAGTTATTAGCAGCCATTATTATAATTTATTTTTATCTTGTTTTCTTTCATTTTTCCTTTCTACAAATTCTTGTTTGAAAATCTTCCAAGTTTGTCAAAAAACATGGGTAGTATCTTAGCACCAGGCCAACTTAAGTTCTTTCCCACAGTTATGATCTCAAACTGCAATTACTCCAATGAGCATGGGTATATGAATAAGGCAGACTGCATATGAACAATGTACTGATTAGTTCACTTTGGATGGCTTAATTACATAAGGATAGGTCAGGCTTGAAAGTTCAAGAGTCGGCAGGTCATATCTGAGACTGATATATTTCTTGAAATTGCACTTCATGATTCAAATCAAATAAAGTATCTTGTCAACTTAAAAGAAACTCACTTCAACATCTGAACGGGCCAATGATATCAGTGGTGCAATGCCTCCTTCTCGTCCAATAGCAATGCTGGAGAGTCCAAATCAAACCAAAATAAATAATATAACACTAGAAGAACATAAATTTAGCATTAGAAAACAACACAGCATAGTTAATATGGAATGTAGATCACATAAAATTGAATGCAAGTTAAAACATCACAAGTACATTAACTCTGGAATTACAACTCTACACACAAAAATGACTACATGGAGCAAAACTATAGAGGGCAAACTAGCTAGATATGCAATGTAGACCACATCATATGCAATGCAGATTAAAACATCTTATGAACATTTACTCTTGCAATTATGAGCAAACACTTAGAAGAGATTACATGAAGCAAATACCATATAGGACAAAACTCTGGATAGAAGAAATCCATAAATTTCCTTGACAAATAATATTTGTGTAATATTTCAAATTTCCCTTTCTGTAATTAATATTTTACTAGCAATGGATTATGCATACAAGTTTAGGAGTTCATACAAAACAGTTTAGAAGAGTGGAACAACACATCTAAAGAGCCTAAAGCTAAAAATAAGGATTTAAACCTAGACAAATAGCTCGACAACTATTTTGCACAATTAATCTTCCCTAGAAATTAGAATCCACGAATACTTTTCTTGCATTTACCTTAAGATACACTATTGCAGCCATAACTAGAACACTAACAAGCAACTAATTTCTATTTTTAAATCACAGATATTTCACATAAATTTTAACTGTTCTATACAAGTTATCCAGATGGTCATGTCCCTGACATGGAAATACTACAGAACATTTGGTGAAGCACACTGTGTATAGATAGATTCTGGAGTCTCACTCTTAGAAAATCAATGATAACGAAAGCTATTTCTACTTATCAACACTGTGCCAAGATGGAAGCATACTTTAAAATGTGACCAAATAGTGAGACAAATAACATGCATAATGCTGTTACATCCTATTAACTATATTTCTGGAGCATATCTCAATTCTTGCAGAACAAGCATAAAACATAATAGATATCTAAATTCTCATGTAGAAGACCAAGCTTCAACTCTCCCCAAGGATATCTTAGCACCATAAGGCGTGCTGAGCAATAGCCCTACTAGAATTGCAGGTAGTATACAGCCAAATAGTGCTAGAGGATGGAACACTAAATTCCAGCCAGATAGTCCTGGAGAAGCAGCTTGTAGTTTGTGGCAGCAGTTGTCCGATTAGATATGCTGGAGATATGCAGATGTAGGTGCATTGCAAGCAAGCTGTTCAGTACTAGGCCAATCAAGTGGCATTCATTCAGAAGTAGTATATGCCTGAATATGTCTTATAAAGCATGTAATGGGAGTAGGCCCCAATTCGACCCATATATGATATATCTAATAAACTGAAAAAAAAATCAAGTCTAAGTCTTTTGCAATAATTGAAAGAGAGGCAGATGATTCAAAATAAACTGATCAAAAATAATTTAAAAGTTTGGAAAGCTCTACAACCCAGATAAATTTTTATTATTAAATTAATAGCATATCTTGAGTATTTATATAAATCCATAGCGGTTGTCTTTATACTACACATTATAATCAATATAGTCATATGGCACCAATGATCTAGAAGAAATCTCCACCAGTAGACAAGCATGATCATAGAAAATAAACTCTATTAAGATGTCAAAAATATACCTATTGGCTTCAGATACTGACAAACCCCATAATGCACCTGCAGCCCTTTCCTGAAGACCTTGAGATGCATTCGCACAATTTTGAGCAAGAGCAACCTACAAAATGTGAAATAATCAATCAGCAGAACAGAATTATATAGTTTACCATACCATAAATAACTATTGTAATCTTAAAACAGTAATGATTGAATGTAAGCATGAATAACAAATATAGAAAGTACACAAAGGAAAAAAGTTTTAAAGTAAGCTCCAAATGCATAGGCCAAGTTGGGCCATATGTGCCTGCCCTATTTTACACTAGAACATATGCATGTCTACAAGGGAAGAAGAGCAAGATACAGCGGTCTGTGCACAGAAAGATTAACACTGAAAAGGAAAATTCAGCTGCAAAATAGTCACCAAAAAGCAACATTTATAATCATTTCCTCTCACGGAAATGACTTGCAAAACTGTGTGAAAACATCTAATATTATTAAATTTGTGCTCGAGTGTTGCATTGATTAACACAATGATAATATACAGGCTTAATAAAAGAAGATCAAGAAAACTTTTACCAAAAACATGTGATGATTGAATCGGTAAACTACCTAACTTCCACATTAACTGGTAAAGCTCTAAAGAATGAATTATGGCAATGCTATGGGAACATTTTTTCCTCAAAAGCTTGCCAACCCCATGACATGACATAATTTTTTTTAAAACAGTTCAAAAATATATATATCAATAATTACTATTCATATTCATATTAATATATTCATAAATAAATTAACATTAATAATTAATATATGATTGATCACAGCCTAAGATTGTTAAGTCAACCTCATGGGATGAGAGGAAATAGAAACATTTGATCTAGTTTCATGCATAGCGTCCCTCCCTGAGCAGACCACAACATTATTCTTCTCCTTCATTCTTACCCCTCATTCTATCCCTTTCCCACTCACATCAGTTGAGTGCATAAATCATCTCACGTGATGGTTGAATAAATAGAAACTATTTCTCCCAACTACGACATGAGCCCAAGAATGCCATTCAAAACCTTGGTCCTTTCTTCAAAAGATAAATGTAGAACTTGACAATTGCTGCACAACCAAGGGATTGATTCAGGATTCAAAGTAGTGTCATTAACATGAAGGTATTCTGAAAACACATCAAAATTCTTCATGGGATCTATCAAGTTCATCCAAGATGAACCCACAAGCCAAATCCTGAACCCTGCCCACATCAGACCAGTATCTGGACCTGATACCTGAACAGGCAAGGTAAAAGGGGCAAACCAGTAACATAGAGAATATATCTACTTACAATGTCATTTTGTTCTGATCTAAAAGCTGTAGTTTAAAACTAACAATATCAGAGTGCATTCAATTTAGATTATGGTGCAGATCTGAATTATCATCAAATTTTCAATCCACAAAAGACCAAAATGTTCACCTCATTGTGCTTATACTTACAAAACCAAGTTGAACTACTATCTACGTATTAATTAAGAAGTATTTGTTTATTATCACAAATATTGATTAAAACCCTGTACATTAACAAGACCAGATCCACAGTAGGAGGAAACAAGGCCTGAGACTGCATCAATTTTGATTGGGGGAGTGGAGAGGCTAAACAGAGGAAGGGAGTGGATACAGAGAGTGGAGGGGGACAGTAAATGAGTTGGATCATGGTCCATCATTAGTTCAGCTTTGTCCACCATGGTGATTTGAGCTCAGATTGGAAATGGTGAGTGTGACTTAAGTTAAACGATTAGAGGACCACAGTCAACCGCATTCATAGTAGTCACTAGTCATCACCAAGCTCTCGGCATCATTAGCATGCCACTTAAAATTAGGATACGCAAAACTCTGGTCCTGCATGGGATACCAAGTGCATTGATAGGCAGCTTCCGAAAGCCGTGTTTACTATCCATTTTCTCATTTGTTTTTGAGCTTTCATCTGTTGTTCATAGCATGCAGCCATTTGTTGTTAAGGAGCAGCATATTGCTGTTAACAAGCGAGCAATTGGATAAGACACCTTTCCAAATAAGGGCTAGGGAGAGCTTTTTCCCCAATCTGTTTTGCGAAAGATCAAATATATTTATTCAATAGATTAAACAGAATTTATTAGCAGACTATCGCAAAGAAAAGGGCCTAGCTTTTGCAAATGCTTGAATGTGGACTGTGAGATCCAGTTCGGTACACACATGGATAGAGAAGAAGCAGAAAACTCCACAAACTCAAGGGATTTTGTTTGCTTTAAACTTTGTTGATTTTTTATCCTCACAATTACATTTGCAGAACTGAGAAAACCTTTTTATAGGCAATGCCGCAATGATGTCTTGGGCTTCGAGGAAATGCCATTTCTTCCTAACTTGCATTAAGTATCACTTGATTACTGATTAGTGGAGCAAATCTGTCAAACAATTCAAAGTGATCGCAAGTTTTTGCAAGCTGCTGGAGATGCATGCCAAAGGACTTAAACAATTCTTTGATGTTTACCAACTTTCACTGACATTGGACGTGGTGAAATCCTACTCACCATGTATTTCCATTTATGTTTAGAACCCTTATACCATTGCAGTTAGATTTTTTCCTGCCTATATTACTTTTCCACCATCAATAATGGTAGCAGTGACATTGAAAAGTCATATATTTTGGAGTAGATTGAACACAAAGATTAGAAGAATTGAGCATGTATATAAGAATAAAATATCCTGTGTCTTTTCCAGTAATCTGTCACAAAAGAGACATGATCAAACCTGAGAGTTAAATTCATTTCAGTGGCTGCCATCTCTCTTGGATACCTGAAATGTAGCGCCTTTGTCGAAGAGTAAAGAACTGCATAACTTCTGTCATATGAGTGATAGTGAGAGTACTTTTGTACAAAAATTCTTCCGCTGATACATGTTTAAAAAAGGAAACTCTACCCATTCAAAGGTGTTCCCTTGTATCTTGTTCTTTAAAAATTAAAATGCTTGCAGCATGGCACCCAAAGAAGAAGTAGGGGTTCCTATGTATCTTCTTTAAAACAATTGCAATATTTATTAATAATCACTTAGTGCAAATTCAATGCAAAATAAAATAACAAAAAACAGGATGTAATGTCCCCTTTTAATTAATGCAGCTTATGTAGGCCCAATCCTTATTTCCTAATAAGGATGGAAAAATACTTTTTATAAAATGACCATGAATTGGGAAATTAGATGCAAAAATAAAATAATCATAAAATAATATTTAGTTTCTCCATATGGGGATGTGGGGTTTTCATAAAAAGGTGATGTAACCCACTGGGACACTTGGCAGCTTCATCATGACAGATTCTATGAAAATAAATTAATGAGGAGTTACAAGACAAAGTGTGGCTATTTTTGGGAGGGAATCTCATGAATAATTTATATCCTATTTTTAAAGAGGAAATAGGGCATTGGAACGTGTGCCCTCCTACTGCTATGAATAAGGTACTTGCCCAACCTTGGACAATTGTCATTTTTCGTATAATTCCTGTCATAGCTTGAGCCTTGTGTTCAACTATAAATTCAAAGATGAAAACCCTCAAATTCAGAGTTCGAAGGCAAAAAACCCTTTGGTTTCCTAAGGGCAATCTCATCCAAATGTTTTGTTTGTGCTAAAATCTTTTGTTTTGTTTTCAAGCAACTATTTGTATTTGGGACAGCAAAATATTGAGATAGCAAATTTGATTCATATTTCCATGCTGTCTATTTGAGATATTTCGAAATATTTTAATATTAATATTCAGTTCCAACATATTTGTGAAGATTTCTATTGTCCATACAAACTATTGTTATATCTTTCAGATATTGTTATTTGCAGTGTTCCACAAGGACGCGTCCCCCCCAAAAAAACCCGAGTTTCCTAGATGGGGATGTCTCGGAGACTTGGGGGGGACATCCCCCCACCAGCCCACCACCAGCACCACCATCCCACCACCAGTGTCGCTGTCTCCAAGACACCGCTAGGACTTTGAGGACACTAGGATGTCCTCAAGACGTCTAGGGGACTCCTAGTTGTCTCCAAGATGTATAATTCTTATACTTATACATCTCCCCCCCCCATCATCCCCTTGTCACCCCAAACTTAGACCCCATATCCCCTATCGTCCCCCCATCCCCGTCCCTGAAACCCCGTGGAACACTAGACTTATTTGATAATAAGAAAATACATGGAAATCGTCATTCACCCACCATATGCTCTCACCTAGCCCTCACAAGATCTTGATGATCAAAAAGTGTTGAATAATAACATTTACTCACCATATGTTCTCACACCTTGCCCTCATAGGATCTTGGTGATCAAAAAGTGGTAAATATTTTATATTAAAATTTCTTGAGGTCATCACACAAGGACAGATAATAAGCAAGTTTATGATCTTGTATGCTCTCTAGATTAGAGAGCAACAATAAAAATCCTAGAGGAAGATGTGCTTAATAGGATAAATAATTGGAAGTTTAAAAAAATAAAGATTGCATTGTATTTAGTCAATGGAATGCTAAACGCTTAAAAAAACTCTTTCTTTGTATATGGCTGTGATTCATTGCTTAATTTTTTATGTAATAGATATCTACCTTTTTTCCAACAAGAGAAAAAAATATATAAACACGGCATGCTCAGCCTCACAATCAAGTGAATCCAAAACCATAGAAATTGGTTAGATAAAGACATAATACAAAAATATCAAGAAAAGAAAAGGAGTGAAAGCCTTTTTGAAAGTTTGAATTATATAAAAAAGAACAATGTAATGTCCCCTTTTGGGAATTACCCTAAATCTTTGCCCTAGAATCACAAATTTCATTAAAATAAGAATCACCAATTAAATGCCCTTTAACAAGATAAATCCTGATTTAGGTCCTGCAATCATATCAAGCAATATTGCATATGTATATATAATTCATAAATCCGATTATTTCTATTAGGGTTAATAATCGCACATGAGAGTACAAATAGGTAAAATCATCATAATTCATTAGATAAGCCGTGTTACATCTATACTTATCTTTTAGTATTCAATCACAATAGGTTTGAATGAGGGAGAATGATAGGTTGGCCCAAAGCAAACTCCGCACTAATCCCAAGAGCGAACACTCACCCTCTTGGCCCAAAGTGGCAGACACGTTGAACATCCAACATGGGGTAGTCTACCTAGTGGGGTGCTTGTAACTGTCTTCCCTATTCATATCTCCTTACTCATCCTATTATGACTTGTGATTTCTCCAACAATCAACCATCGTAGAGGTTGGAAAGGAAACCACAATAGGGTGCCCGGAAATCCTCCTATCTGAGCCCAAGAGCGGACACTCACCCTCTTGGCCACAAGTGGCAGGCACATTGGACATCCAGCATGTGGTAGTCTACTTAGATGGTGATTTTGTATTTGTTCCCCTTCCTTGCATTTCCTCTTCTCCTCCACATGATTGCTTGTCGGGTTATTAATGATTTAGAATATGCATTTCACATTATCACACCACAATTATTGATTATGTTCTTCATACTCGTATTAAAGAAATCATAATTACTTATAAGACTCAATAGTTGCTGCAAGCATCATTATTGCATAATCGTGAATAACATTAACATATATATAATATGAACTTATTTATATAAATGTAAGGATATTCCATCATGGTAGTCTACTTAGATGGTGATCTTGTATTTGTTCCCCTTCCTTGCATTTCCTCTTCTCCTCCACATGATTGCTTGTCGGGTCATTAATGATTTAGAATATGCATTTCACATTATCACACCACAATTATTGATTCTGTTCTTCATACTCATATTAAAGAAATCATAATTACTTATAAGACTCAATAGTTGTTGCAAGCATCATTATTGCATAATCTTGATTAACATTAACATATATATAATGGAATATCCTTACATGTATATAAATAAGTTCATATTAAATATATATCATAATAACGAGACTCACCCGGACTCGCCAAAACCCGGCGAGTCCCAAGCCGAGCACCCCTGGCCAGGTCCTGGGAGCCCGAACTCGGCCATGGCCGAGTCCTGGCTGGACTTGCCGAGTCTGGTAGACTTGCCAAACTCGCCGAGTCCAGGCAAGTCCCGTCAGCAGGACTCGACAATAGGCAGGGTTTGAAAGTGCAAAAAAATACAAGAAATTTGAATTTATTTTTTTATTTATTTACTTATTGTGAATGCAAAATGATGTACGCCATGGAGGTTTGTATGCAAAATGATGTACGCCATGGCGCTGCCCCTCGACCCTGCTGGGGGCAGCGCCCCCAGACCCCCGCAAGGGGCGGTGCCCCCAAACCCCCACAAGGGGCATTGCCCCTTGACCCCATTGGGGAAACTGCCCCCAAACCCCCACGAGGGGCGTTGACCCTTGACCCCACTAGAGGCACTACGCCTAAACCCCCACAAAGGGCACTACCTCTCAACCCCATTAGGGAAATTTCCCTGATACTTGAGATTATGGCTACTACATCATCCAGGACCTATCTTAGACACATTCATAGGAAAGATGCAAGCTCTTTTGAGCCATAGACTTCTAGTTATTGTTTTGAATCTTTTGATATGTCATAGATTTCATATTCCATGAGTTTTGTATACATTTGAGTCTTTGACTATATATCTAAGTGTCCTATTGTCATATTTGTTTGGAACATTTGATGTCATGGATTTCATATTCCATGAGTTTTGTATACATTTGAGTCTTTGACTATATATCTAAGCATGCTATTTGCTTGAGCAACTCAGCTACAATTTGTGTTTATAGTTATACTTATATGATCGATGTATACTTGTGCTAGTGATGAGGACCTCGATTGGGTTGACTAGGTAGATAGAGAGGTTGAGGCTATAGCCATGGCAGAGGAGGAGGCTAAAGCATGAGCAAACACATCCAAAACTAATGTTGGTGAGGGTGGCATGGAGTCACAAGCAGAGACTATGGCTGCAATTGCTACATCATCTAGGACCCACCTTAGATGCCTTTGTAGGAAGGATGCAAACTCCTTTGAGCCATAGACTTGTAGTTATTGTTTTGATATTTCATATTTGTTTGGAACATTTGATGTCATGGACTCATATTTTGTACCACGCACTACTCCTGGTTCCCAACCGTCGCTTGAGAGCATGGGTTGGAACAAGGACGCACATGATGCAGCAAAAAAGACAATTGTAGACTTTTGGTACTACTGCACCATTCCCTTCCATGTAGCCAGGTAATTCTTTTTCGTTTAATTGTTCTAAAATTTATATTTAAATTTTATTATTTTAGAATCTAGATGTATCTCATTATCGAATTCAAACTTAAAGTTAAAAACTTAAAACTTTTCATTTTACAATACTTATGTAAGTAACTTTTCATCATCCAGGATCCTTAGACGCCTTCGTAGGAAGGATGCTGGCTCCACTATGCCATAGAGTCATAGACTTATAGCTATTGTTTTGATATTTCATATTTGTATGGAACATTTGATGTTATGGATTTCATATTCCATGAGTATTGTATACATTTGACTAATTTTATATATCTAAGTATGCTATTTCCTTCAGCAGCACAACTACAATTTGTGTATTTTATAATTATGTGATAGTTGTATACTTGTGTATGTGATCAAATTTGCTTTTATTTGTGTTGTATTCAATAAAGGGTGCTTGAAACAGGTTTCAAATCCTTAAAAATCTCTAAATTTCTAGGGTTTTTTTAACTTTTTTTCATTTTGCCAAGTCTGCGCCGAGTCCAAGTCCCGAGTCGAGTCACCCAAGCCGAGTCTGAGCCAAGTCCGAGTCTCGTTACTATGGCTAAAACAATAAGGTCGGCCATCATATAGCAAGGGTGTAAGAAGATTTGAGCGCTGGTAAATTTATTCAGCAGGGGCAAAAATAGGACACCACAAACAATAACAAACATGTAGCACAATTTTGAAATGGTAAAAAGCTCCTTCTATTAACATAAAAAGATGATTACAATATATAGAAGAGACATAATATTGTAGATATTAAAGATAAGATATCTACCTACCTACCGAATACTGTAGAAACAGTAGAAATCTAAGCTAAGTAAAAACAATGACCATTAACAATTAACAATAGGAATATAATATTCTAACACCCTCCCTTAATGGTCAATCTGTCAAAAACACCAAGTTGCCCTCTGAATTTTACAAATTTATCCGGGCTCAGAGACTTGGTGAGAATATCTGCAGTC
This sequence comes from Sequoiadendron giganteum, assembly GCA_007115665.2. Classification (NCBI taxonomy): domain Eukaryota; kingdom Viridiplantae; phylum Streptophyta; class Pinopsida; order Cupressales; family Cupressaceae; genus Sequoiadendron; species Sequoiadendron giganteum. Next base: position 585,799,857 of record CM021109.1, read on the forward strand.
TAATCCGCCATTGGAACATACTGCAATTGAACTGATCCGTCTTCTACCAGCTTGCGGATGTAGTGACAATGAAGCTCGACATGCTTGGTACATTCATGGAAGACTGGATTTTTGGCGAGTTTGAGCACCCCTTGATTGTCAGTGTAAAAGGGAGAAGGTCCTGCTTGTGACATGTGCATGTCAGAAAGCATCCTGCGGAGCCAAATTGCCTCACATGCTGCTTTGACGGTTCCTCGATATTCTGCTTCAGTCGAGGAAAGAGCCACTGCATGTTGCTTCTTGTTGATCCATGTTACAGCACTTGTACCCAAACTGAAGACATATCCAGAAGTAGATTTTTTGTCATCCACTAAACTTGCCCAATTTGAATCTATATAACCAATCAGCTATGGATCCTTGCATCGGCCATACAGAATGCCATAATCTGAAGTGTCGTTAACATATCTCAGCACTCGCTTTGCTGCAAGCCAATAATTAGCTTTTGGAGTTATCATGAAGAGAGAAATGTAGCTCACTACAAAACTAATGTCAGGTCTAGTGCCAGTCAGGTAGATGAGACTGCCCACTAGTTGCCTGAATGTCGTTTCATCGACCAGAGGTGAATCAGAGTTGGCTGATAACTTCAGCCCCTTCTCCATAGGTGTGGAGGTAGGTTTGCAGTCCTGCATCCGAAACTTGTCAAGCAGACTCTGAGCGTATTTAGACTGAGAGATAAAGATACCATCAGTGGTCTGCCAAACTTCAATACCCAAACAATAATGGAGAAGCCCCAAATCTGTCATGTCAAAAGCCTGACACAAATCCTGTTTGATTGCTGCAATCAAGTGTGTTGAACTGCCAGTAATGATCAAGTCATCAACATAGATAACAAGAAACAAAACATCATCACCAGAGTGTTTGACATACAAATTAGTGTCAGAAGGGCTACGCTGAAAACCATGATCAACCAAGTACTGATCAATCTTGATGTACCATGCACGAGGAGCCTGTTTCAGTCCATAGAGCACTTTCACGAGCCTACATATCTGATGTTCTTTTCCGGCAACCTTGAAACCAGGAGGTTGCGTCATGTAGAGTTCTTCCTACAACTCACCATTGAGGAAGGCACACTTAACATCCATCTGATGAACTGTCCATGCGAATTGGGCTGCAATAGCGAGAAGAAGACGAATTGTGCTCATCTTTGTAGTAGGAGCAAAAGTCTCCTCATAGTCAATGCCCTCCCGCTGTGTGAATCCTCAAGCAACTAATCTGGCCTTGCATTTATCCAAAGTGCCATCGGCATGATACTTGACCTTATAAACCCATTTGCAACTAATGGGTTTCTTCCCAGGAGGAAGATCAGAAAGAACCCAAGTGTGATTCTTCAGAAGACTATGATATTCTGTCTGCATAGCCTTTTCCCACTCTGGAATTCCTTTAGCCTCTGAATATGTTTGAGGCTCATAGATGCTATGTATGTTGGCCATAAGAGCATAATTGACTGTGTTTTGTTGCTTGCTCGTTCTACGAGCTGACCTACCCTCAATGAGTTCATCATTATGAAGATCTCCGATAGTCTTGAGCCACCATTTAGGTCGACGAGTAGAAGTACCAACATTTGGAGTAGGAGAAACAGCATCTTCTGGGATTTCTGGAACAAAGTCATCTGGATATGAAGCCTGAGGAAGATCAGGTGGTGCTATAGCATGACCAGTAGACTCCTCATCTTCAGAGTCAAAATGCTCTGAAGCCCTCCCATCAGGGGAACCAAGAGGAAGACGAACACCATCCTCAGGAACCTTCATAGGTTGATCCTCAAGGCTGGTAGTAGGAACAAATGGACCAGTAGTCTCATCAATCACAACATCACGACTAAATATGAGACGATCTGTCTCCACATCAATCAACCTGTACGCCTTGTGATTGTCGCTGTAACCAGTAAACATAAGTTTCTGGCTCTTGGAGTCCAACTTGGCACGCTTGGCGTCTGGAATCCATACATGAGCTATAGAACCAAAGACTTTCAGATGGCCCACTTTAGGCTTACGTCCTGACCAAGCTTCTTCTGGAGTCATCTTCTTAATGGCCTATGTAGGTGACCGATTCAGGAGGTAGACGGCAGTATAAACTGCTTCAGCCCAGTATTTCTTAGGTACAGTTATGTACTCCAACATAGAACGAGCCATTTCAGTAATGGTGCGATTCCTACGTTCAACAACACCATTCTGCTGAGGGGTGTATGGTGTGGTGAGTTGTCGTTTGATGTCGTGTTTACCACAAAAAGTAGAGAAGTCAGTTGAACAAAACTCCCCCCCATTATCTGACCTTAGAGTAACAATGTGAGAACCTGATTCTTTCTCAACCAAGGCCTTATACTGCTGAAATGTACTGAACACATCTGATTTATGTTTCTAAAAGTACCTGGACCCAGTAGCAGATGGAGTGTTCATTGGTCCACATACATCAGCGTGAACCAATTGAAGTACCTTAGAGGCACGCCAAGAATCACCATCCGAGAATGGTGTCCGATGCTGCTTTCCAGCTTGACAGGCTTCACAAACTCCATGATTTTGAGTTTGGATCTCAGGTAGACCAACAACCAAACCCTCCCGAGACAGTTGAGAGAGATAGTACACATTCAAGTGCCCATAACATTGATGCCACAGTTTGCTGATGGAAGTACTCCTAGCGGCCAGAGTGTGCTCCTGAGAATCACCGGAATCCGCAAGTCGATACAGACCATGATCCGCAAGTCCCATAGCAATTGTAGTAGGAGTCGCCTTATCAACAATGCTGCAAGTGGACGAACTGAAAATGACATCCAACTGGGGAGAATGCTTCATGATCTGGCTGACGGAGAGAAGATTATGTTCCATGCCTGGAACATAGTAGACATCAAGAAAGAGTAAATTTCTTCCTCCATAATGAATCTAAACATTGCCCTTACCAGCAACTGTGTACTCTTCGCCGCCTCCAAAGATCACTGAATCAGTGAATGGTTCATATTTGGTGAACCAATCTCGACGATGAGTAAAATGCCGAGAAGCCCCTGAATCAATATACTAGGCAAAAGATTGGATTGGATCTGCAATTCTCTTGGCCATAAAAGCATAGAATGCAGACTCTTTCTGCTCAGTGTGCTCTGCGACATTTGCCTTTTGTTGAGACCCTCCCTGCTTCTTTTGTTCAGAAGCCATCTGAATTCGACAATCAGCCTTCATGTGACCATATTTATGGCAATAATTACACTGATCGTTCTTTTTCTTCTTGTTGTCCTGAGAAGAACCAGAGCCTTTCGACTGAGAAGATTGAGCCTTCCCTTTGATCTTACCAGAAGATTTGGCAGAGAACGCTTGCTCTGTGGAGGTGGAGCTGGTACTGCTTCCAAACTGTTGTCGCCATCGATCCTGCTGCAAGAGCTTGGTGCAAAGATCTTCAAATTTGAGATCAACATTGGTGGAGGTGATATTCAACGTCTCGATGAAGTGCTCATACGAACGCGGAAGACTTTTCAGAGTAATGACGACCATGTCTTCTTCCTCCATTGTTCGACCAATCGCCTCCAACTGATCACGAATGTCCTTAATCTTCGTGAGATGTTCCTGTAAGGACATTTTCTCATCCATTATGATGGAAAAAAGCATGTTCTTGAGAAAGAATGCTCTGCTCTTGTCAGAGGTTTCATGAAGGGCCTTGAAATGATCCCAGATTTCCAGAGCAGTTTTGCCAGACGGTACCTAAGGTAGCTGCTCATCTGTGATTGAAAGTTTGATGAGCATGGCGGCTTCCCGGTTGCATTCATCCCATTTGTCTTGGTCCTTGCCGACTACAGTGGGACGAGCTGAGTTCCCCAAAACGATCTGATCGAGGCAATGATATTCGAAGATCGTAGTCATGCGCTGCTTCCAAGTGTTGTAATTCTTCCCGTTAAACTTCTGGCTACTTTCGAGCATGATATTCATCAGAGATGCCATCACGTACCCTGCGGTCAAACTGGTGAAGGCAAATGAAAATAAAAAACGCACAAATCCAAAGATGAAGCCCTAGCATGGATTTCGAGGCACGTTGATGACAAAATCCAAAAGATCTGAAGAGTACCCAGAAGAGAATGCTGAAAACCCAAAAAAATTTCTGACTACCCAAAAGATTTCGTCAACACCCAATGGCACAAATTTCGAGGCACAGAAACCGAGGTGCCCAGAAAAAATGGAAGACAACCCAGTTGAGATCTTGAAAAACCTACCAGGAATCTGCAAGCAAAATAATTTTTCGAGGTGATTTGACTGGTCAAAACCCTAGGCGAAGTTGCAGGATGCCCTAGCCGCCATGAGAGCTTGAAAAAATTTGCAGAAAATACTGGAAATCGCAGTAGCCAGGAAGGATAAAAACAACAAACAGTATTCTACCGAAAATCGCGACCACAAAGCATAGAAAAACATGCTTAAAGACGGCTGAGAAACGTGAATTTACAAGAGCAAAAACGCGTGAGGAAAAGAGCTGAATAAAAAACAGAGGAAACCCATCAAGATGTTGCACAAAATTTCTGAGAAACATGTCCAAAGAGATACCGAAAACGTGGCTCCAAACACAAACAAAACACGGGCCAAAATGAAGAAAACGCGAGTCGCACGCAGGCATCAAAAATGCATCCTTCTGAAGTCGCGCGGCCAAAAAAATGGCGCTCAGGTCTATAAACCACAACGCCCAGCAACTGGAGGAAAATGCATCCTCAAAAATCTTCAGAAAACGGCGACCTCAACAAGAGAAAACACACACAGGTTGTAGAAAAAACGCGCCCAGCAGAGGAAAACGCGGTTTGAAAGAAGCCCTCGATTTTCAAAATAATGCCATGAAACAAAACACAATTTTCAGTGAGTAGAACTCACGAACAAACAAAGTGAAAGCCTTGATCAGAGAGCCACAAATTTCTTTCAGAAAAAAATGTTTTTCAGAAAACTAAAAAATTTAGAAAATCAATTTTTTAATATTTTGGCTCTGATACCATGAAATGGTAAAAAGCTCCTTCTATTAACATAAAAAAATGATTACAATATATAGAAGAGACATAATACTGTAGATATTAAAGATAAGATATCTACCTACCTACCGAATACTGTAGAAACGGTAGAAATCTAAGCTAAGTAAAAACAATGACCATTAACAATTAACAATAGGAATATAATATTCTAACAAATTTTAGACTCATAATCATATCATATGGCAGAGATCTCAAAAAAATACCAGAAGCAGACTTGTCTTCAATTTTGATGCAACTATTTATTACCTTTGGGTTCCCCAAATCGTGGAGGATATTAAAAGAGATAAGAATGAAATGCTTCTTACCATCTGCTTATAAAAAATGTCTGCCTTTAAGAACTTCATTAATTTGAGACATTTGGTAAAGGAGGCACTTAAGGCGTATCCAATGTTAGCATGAAATTAAAACAGAAAGTGCAAGCTTACAAAGTATGTATATTCTGTAAATCGGCAAGCATCATTAAAATAGTCCTACTAGAAGAAGGTAGAGGGAGGAGGTGACTAATAACCCAATATATACTACTATACTACTAATCAGTAATTACTCTTAGAATCTTAGAACAACATGAAAGCAGTAATCCAAGCTCTTAAAAATGTTATGCTAATTCAATCCAGCTGGAACTTATATACTATGGTTATCCCATAAAGACCTCACAGATAACTCACCTTCGCTATTGTTTGCAAGAAGTGACATGGTAAATCTCTGGATAGATCTTTTGTTAATTTTATAGCCTTTTATGATTGGACAACTCTCAACTGTAGAAAGATGCATGTCAGACCATATTTGTGAACTGGTATTGATAGGTAGCTCTATGCATCGCCAAAGAACCAGTGAAATCCATAAGAAACTCCAACATAAATCACAATTTTCAATGCAGAATGAAATTCTTTCTCATGTAGGCTAATAAGCTCATCAGTTGTCCTGCCCCTACCACCAGAATCAACATAACACCAATCAGACAATGTCACTAACATTCTAAGATTTACCCACATTGTTGGACATGGTGGTGAGCATAGGGTGACAGTTGTCCACAAAAGGCATGTCTTCTCTTCATCTCGTCACTTATATATATTTAAGATTGATTGCTTACCAAGAACTTTAAACTTAATAAAAACCAAGGTGCAATAATTCCTTAATAATGCATTAAATTTTATAAATTTTATTTTTATATTCCTTTCGAAGTGCATACAGTATTGACTCAACAAAGATAAACATATAACTGAAACCCATGCCTAGATCAAAAATACATTGGTATGCAATTGGTATTTCCTTGGCCCCCTCTGTGATTAATATAATTTTGTTATGAATTCTTCCCATTTCCCTACCCTGAAAAGTAGATTAGTGATGCAATTCAAGATCAAATCTGCAGAAGCTACAACTACATCTTCTGGAATGAAAAACCTAGTGCTATCTTGTCATTCTAATTTTAAAACTTTTCACATTTTAGATCGACATATAGTTTGACTCAAATGTTCCCAGCACTCATCAATCAAATGGACAACCATTTGACAATACAAATCAACACATCCCTCAACAAGTTTGGATTTAAACATTTTGATCTTTAAATGAGTTGAATAACCAGGATTGCATCATCTTTACATGCCTCATTCATCATGAAACTAAAGAAATGTGTTATTTGCCTTTCTTAGGCCTTGCCAACATTCTTATTTTTCTTCTTTAAATACTCTAATCTTGGTCTCAGCATATATTTCATCCTATGATATGTTTGGGGATCTCTCCAATCAATGACAACTACAGGACTATCATGATTGAGAATATATTTGCAAAACTTTATGCTGCAGTATTAGACATGCAGTTTTTTTAGTACCTGGACAGAGGTAATCATTGAGCTCATGGGCAAGATGGCTTCAAGGGAGATTATTAGACCATTGACTGCATCTTTACACTCCAGGCTGTTATTGAGGAGGCTCACTCCAGATCTTCAACAGTCATTTTTTGTTTCATAGACTTCAAGAAGGCCTTTGACTTGATTTCAAGACACCTGATTTTCCAACAAATGCACAATGTCCCTAATTTTTATTCTCTCATTGCAGTTGCTTGGATGCTGTATCAGATAATTATTGGGCAGTTTCATACCTCTCACAGGCTCTGTCTTTGTGAGGAGAGACATTGGGGTCAAACAAGGGTGTCCTCTCTCTCCAACCCTCTTTAGCATATACATTGATGAGTTGGAGGAATTACTTCAACAACATACACATTCAGATGATGGTGACAATTTACACTAGGCCATTATTGCTATTCTACTTTTTGCTAATGATATTGTTCTCCTCTCTCATTCTATTGAAGGGTTACAACAACGTGATGCCCTTGCTCGCTTTTGTGAACTTTACCAAAACCTTAGCAAATAAGGTCATGATTTTCAACATCTCCAAATGTGTTCTTTCCATATTCCAATTCTTTTACAAGGGGGCAGCCTTGGAGATTGCATCTACTTACACAGACTTGGGAGTCCAATTTTCTAGTCCCTCCTTGAACATGAAGCCTACCTCACATTCGCATCTTTGTAATGGATATGCCTTGCTCTTTATCATGAAATGTTGGTGTTTCGAGATCCACTTCCAAGATATCCCTTCAAAGATAGATCTTTTGATACCATCATCAAGACTACAATTTTGTATGGGCCTGAGGTTTGTGGACGTAGTTTGGTATCCATGGATTGGGCTTGTATTGAGAGGGTCTAAACTCTCATGCTGCGATGCATTAACAAGTGCAAGCAAATTGTTCCTCAGAGTGTTGTCCAACTTAAGTTTTTTTCCCAAGCATTGCATCTTAAGACTATCTTCCAACTTCCTTTCTACATACACACACTCATATCCATGGGTAATTCCACTTTTGGTCATGAAAAATATCCAAACTTAGCTCTTCATTCTTCTAAGGGGATTGCTTCATTGGCTGAGTTCAACACCGTCATTGTTGGTACTCTAAGACTAGCTTACTCCTTCATTATATTGGCTTACTCCTCCTCAACTCCTTCCTTCGAGAGAAACCATAACCAGAGCTACTAGAACCGACATTTACAAAAAGTACATCTAGGTCACCTTAACCTCCCCTCCTATGCCACTTAGCCCAAAGCTTGCTTTTTACATTCAACATTTCTTAGAGGTGGAGGATGGTATTTACATTGTCCTCACTATCTCCAACATCATTGATCACATGGATTAAAGGTGTGCTCCCATCAACTATGGATTGAGACAGATCATCATATTCCTCGCCCTAACTAGATCTACCATCTTTGCTCACACCAAAAGGTGCAGAGCAAGGAGCATTTAATATTTAGTAGCCCCATTTACTATGAGATCTGAGGGAGATAGTAATACTTCTACGAGGACCCTTGCAACAATCTCTCTATTTATTTTAGATATCTGGAAAAGCAGTATTTGGATCTTTATCTTCAGGAGGCCATCACACTTCAACATAGATCCTTATATGAGGTCTCTTAGGATTTTTGAGCCCTTAAGTCAATCACTTCCTTCTTCTAACACATCTAGGAGACTAGCAGCTCTAAATGGCCTTTGGATACCGCTTCTTCTCTTATAGACATGGATATACCTGTGAGACAATGTCTCTCATAGCTTTTTCCTCAACATGTTCCTTAACATCGTGGTCTTCTTTCTTCCCAACAACACTTTAGCTTCTTCTCATTGGCATAGCTCTACTCTTCTCTAGCCACCCCTCAGCAACAAGGGAAAATACACATTACTGGCCTTTTCCCTAATAAAGGGTTACATTGGCCTTGGATGTAGATGTGCTCCTTGGGGGAGTACATTGCTTGCCCCTCCCAGCCCTTGACACTCTCTGATGAGCATTATTAGATCTTGTATCTGTCCCTTCAAAGTGATTGATGATGACACTAATGACTTCATCATTTCAAGTCCAAACAATGATACATGATAATCTCCAGTTTTTTGCAGCATTTACTCTTTGGGGTTCTTGTTCCCCCTTCTTGGCTATATGTACTAGTTTATTGACCAATTATGTTGGTGATCCCTTGTTTTTTGTATTTCTTTTCTTTTGTTCATCCCCTTCATGGGGGACTTTCTAGGTTTCCCTTCCTAGAACTTTCTATTGTAAACTGCTGTTCTCTCAAGTCCCACAAACCTACTTTTCATTATTCATGGACATTAACATAATTTCTTTATTTCATTCTTTCTAATCAAAGATGTCTACTTTTGTTACTCTCAAGTTTACTTATTTTCAGGTTCACTTCACATTGAATTCTTCCAATCATAGAGTCAAAAACTATCAGCAATTACAAGAATTAGTAGCTTGGAACTACCAGAAGGTATAACTATTTCTTAAATCAAAGTTTCTGGTTGTACAAAAAATTGCCCTTAGACCCAAGCTACAGAGCAGATGTTGTTGTATTCAAAGCTCAGAAGAGCGCCAGATTTACTCAACCTCCATATAGGACATCATCTAAGCATCAGTACATAATTATTCAATTCTATCAAAGGTACTTTGGCTTCAAAATTGCATCCTCTTCGGATCTTCATGGGAATGCTTTGATATTGTCAAGGACTACACCACAACACCACATGTATCCTGGCCATGCTCCATAACACACGCTTATGATAATTTGATAGATCTCTCTTCAACAGTGGAATAGGACTGATTGTTTCTCTCAAATATGAACACAGCTATGTCATTAGTATTTACCAGTCTATATATGGTCTGGCTGCAGTGATTGTACCATTTTGTATCATATATGCTTCTTTTATTATAGGCTCTTGATAATACCACTTTTATGCATTCTTGTTTGTTTACTGCAGGAGTTGCCCTGTTATACAGGTTATTTATGGATATCAATGTACTTTTAATTTCGATATCTCAATATAAACATATGAATATCTTGTTGTACACATATAATATGTCTATCAAATCCAATATTATGATTAAGTGTAAACTTTCCCTAGTAATTTTTTAATGCATTGACTGTTATATACTTAATATTCATCTTTGTCAAAATAAATAAACCACATTTTGAAAGGTTTGTCTGTTCCCTTAAAAATTCTAGTGTCCAATTGTGAATTGCAGAAATTAATGAACAAAAAGTGTTTAATAGCATACCAAAGCTTCCACACCACGAGCAGCAGCAATTGCTTCACGGTTTCTATCATCAAATGACAAGTTCCACAGCGCTCCAGCTGCCTCCTGCCTGAAGAACCAGGATAACATATGACTGTAAGACTCTGGTACAAATTACATTTTACTGAAAAATGAGACAAAGCTTTAATACAGCATACATCATGTAAATTAAAGATCAGAATAATAATCTGCTTTACATGCTAATGCACAAATTGAAAAAAGATAAACTAAAAGAACAAAACCTAAAAAAGTTGAAAACAAATGTTTTAATGCTCTTAGGATCTTTATCCTTTATTATTAGGAGCAATCCAGTAAATAACTCTAATAATCCAGTAAATAACTCTTTTGATACTTAGCTAGAAGAGTATATAAAGATGGCAAGGTCAATGTTAGAGGCAAGTTAGCTTGAGCTTCATTTCTCATTAAGAATACACAACATATTTTGCTACACTTTTTCACTGGTGACACATAATCCATGCAGTCAATACCTAATCCCATTATCATCTTAGATTTTAGCAATATGATTTACAAGTCTCAAAAAAAAGATGGTAAAAACGTCATTTATGACTCATGAGAAATAACATATACTATGGACTCTGGAAATTTGATATTTTTTATCATATCCATCAAATCAAAGTTGTGCAGAAAAGAAGCAAGAAAAATAATAATATCAAACAAATGTTGATTAGGTTAGAACCTGAGAAGGTTTTATGGTCATTCTTACTGTTACAAATTGTCGTCTTTTGCATGTTAGGAGTATTGCATTTGCATTGTTCACATCAATATTAGTACTACAGATCAATTAGGTCTGAAGGACATTAAAAGTAATCATCATCATCATCATCAGTATCGTATGTGTATTGTCTGCAAGCAGCAAAGCATTTCATGTAATGAATTTTAGTTTTTACTAAAATGCAGATAGAAAGCTCCAAACAGAAAATTGTTGTGTTAAATTTGCATTGTTGTTGTTTGCACTTTGCAACAACCAAGCCTATAACATTATGCTTTCTCACTGACAGATATAAAGCTTTTCAGGAACACATTATTATGCCACCTTATAAATATTCCTAAATACATAACATTCACACCCCAACTTTCTTCACAGTAGGTTTTAGGCAGCTGACATTGATTCTAATGCTTCAAATTGATGGTTCATTAGATATATTCAAAATTATAATGATAAGAATCAAATTTGAGCACTACAGAAATCAAGAGAGCAACTCAGTGAATCTAGCCAAGGAAGGAAATAGCCACGCAGTTATGTAAATTTAGGAATGATAAAACATAGTTACAAGTGCAATCCTTCACAGCTGCCTAAAGACATCTTTTATGATTTAGATGTGACTAGGAAGGGTGATTTTAACAAACTCAAAAACATTAATTAACAATATCAATAATAAATAGCAATTTTTCAAATATAAACTTGGCTCAGAAGAGGTTCATCTTCTCCCTTTCAAAGTAAACATTCAACAAGTGATCTTGATGATTTCCGTTGACCAAAGAGACCATTCAATCTGTATATTGAAGCAGGTAGTATAAATATACACATCCATAAGACATTATCAGCACTCTGTGGTAATATCAGCCTTTTAATGCTAGATGAGTTTTATTCAAATCCAGTTTTTCTCTTAACTTTTAATACTGATTCTGAAGTGATAAGAGGCCTGTTCTTGTGCATAATACCAATGTATCTACTTTAAGATACCTTTTCAAGATCAAATTCAGTTAGCCCTCCAAAAGAATTAAAAACATGCGGACCTCTTTTGATTTAGCATAGCAATTTGGTCAAGTAAGTTCCTAAATCCTAAGCTTTTAAATAGTCACTTTCACATACTTGAACGTTTCTAGTTTCAATCTTTATCTCTCATGGATCATGTACATACTCTGTCTATGACAGAATTACTTCAGTAACCTGACACCTCAGCTCTCAAATCTTTCTATTAGAGTTTTACAGCCAAACTGCAATGGTGTTGGATATGGAAATATTAATAATGAGCATGTTTGAATATATACATTGCAAGACATGCATAATTTTATCATACATGTGGATGAACAGATAAGTATTTCTGCCCTATTAAAAGATCAAGTGCCAAAAATGTAGTTTACGAGAATGCTCAGTATTCTAAGCCTCCCAGTGGCTTCCTTAAACTTAAATTTGATGGTGTGTCAAAGAACAATCCTGGCACAGTAGGTGCCAGTTTGATCATATGGAAGGACAAAAGTACCTTTGTGAAATGTGGTTCACTTTTTTTTGGTGTTCATTCCAACAACAAAGCAGAAGGGCTGGCTGTATCAGAGGGTCTCAATCATGCACAGGAGATAGGATGTAGGAAGCTGATTTTAGAAGAGGGCTCTTCGATTGTCAGTCAAGGCATGTCTAAAAGGAATTCTCCTAGCTTTAAGGCAAAATCATTATTGGATAAAGCTCTTGCTATTTGTGATGGCTTCGAGGATTTTTTCCACTCATTGTTTCAAGAGTGCAACAAGGCGGTGGATCTGCTTGCTAATAATGATGTAGACTTAATCCTTTTTCATATTTGGTGGCAAATAATGTGAGGCCTAGGGTGGTTTGCAAAATATTTTAATCTTGGGATTGCCACCTTAATTCTTCTGCCTTTTTGGGACCATTATCTTGTTAGGTCCTATTTTCCATATACATCAAAAGATTTTTTAGCTTTTTGCATTTCTCATTTGCAACCTGTCACCCATGTTTGGTCATTCTTACGGCTAACTTGTGTGTTACACAGTAACATGGTAGTTTGCTTGAGGTGTTATGATGTAGTCATGCGGGATCTTGTTTTATATCAACTCCACCTTGTGTTTGTCATTGTATAATGCTGTTAAAGTTTCCTCTTGGTAGTTGTTTGTGTCATTTTCCATTTCTTGCCTGTGGCTAAGTGTGGGGCTTGCTCTTTCTGTAGTAGTTTTGCTTGGGTCCTGGTCCTTATGGCCTGCAGCAGAAAAGGTTCAAAATTTTGTGCCTCCTTTCTTCACAGTGGTTTTTAGAGCCGTAGGTTGAAAGCAATCTTCAATTGCTCACTGAGCTCAATAAGTTTGGTAAAATCCATTCTGGGTCTCAAGCGGGTTGGTGATTCTAGTAGGCTTTCTAGTATACCCTCTATCCAAGAAGAGTTCCTGCATTCCTAGGATGCAAAGGTTTCAAATAGGGAAGTGCAGAGTTGAGTACGTTGTTTCTTGCTCCCTGCGGAATCTCTTCCTACATTAGCATCAGAATGTGCTCTTCTTTAATGAGTGATCCTATACAGGAGTTGGCTTCCGAGGATGATGTACAGGTGTTGAATATAGAATTGTTGGCAGTCCACCATGAGCTTACTAATTTACTATCCTTCTATGAAGATTTTGCATTCTGTTCTACAAAATCTCCTGTTTACCCAGTCCAGGGGTAAACTAGAGGTCTCAAGTGCTTTCACTCTCTCACAAATGGTGGATTGCATCCTCCTGCATTCAATTCTCTGTAAGTAGGTGATTTGTGGTATGAATTTTCCACAATTAGCTGATATTCACTCTTCATCTTCAAAAGGTAATAACATTTGGATGGCTTCCGTTCCTAAGTCGAATTCATTTCCTTGTGGTTGTGGCAGTTTGAGCAACTGGGTATATCTTCCCTGCAATAGATTATGTTTTCTTGTGGGGATATATCCCCCTTTTTTTCTCATTCCTTAGAATTTTGTTCACTTATGCTATGTGTGAGGGCCCCAATAGAATATATTCATAAATTATTATTCTTAAAACAATTAAGTGTTTCTGTCAGTACAACATCCACCATTACGGTGCAAGAGACTGATCTAGTTATAGTCTTTATCACTGAGCCAAAAGAACTAGCACCAGGCAAGGTCCACAATTGTTGCATAAGGATCCACAAACAAGACATCCAGCTGCAATGAGAAGAGGTTCTACTTCTGCATCATGATCAGAGATTCTACATCAAGCTGCAACAACAAGAGGTTATTTATCACTATATCAAAGAAACTAGTAGCGTACAAGGTCTTGGATACTTTCACATGGAATCAAGAACAAAGACATCAAGCTGCAACAACAAGAGGTTCTACTTCTGCATCTGCAGTCCAAAGGAGTGCCACTAGTTTCATCATTTATTCAGTTCATGGAGATCATAATCCATAGTTTTCGAACTCAAACAAAAGCCTTAGACCTTCTCGAACTATTTAGCATTTAGTGTGCATTCCATTATTTAGTGCTTCAGACAAATTCAAGTCCATTGTAATGTATACAAAATTTCATTCTTTTTGCGAATCTTACATTATGTAACTCATACAAATAATACATAAAAAAAATTACGAATTCTAAAAACCAATGTAGGCATTGAAAATAAAAAAGAAACCAATAAAACAACAACAATCACATGTGGTTACTAGTATATAAATGATGGCACAATGTAATTCTATTTTGTTAAGTACAATTAACACATTATAAATTGAAAAAGAAGTAAATGTAGAAACCCACATATCATCAACATCTGCTAATAAATAACATGTAGATAAAAGCAGCAAACTAATAAATAATATGTAGATAAGAGCAGCAGAATACACAAATGTGGTACCCCTATTTAATTAACTCATTAATTTTGGCATAATTATGCCATTTTTTGTTGATGTTACTGAGCAGCTTCGGTCTGCACTTCCCAAGAAGAAAAGAATAAATTAAATGTATAGCCTCTAGGCTATTTAATTTATATCATACATTATACTTGCTAAGGGCCGACCCTTATAGCTCGCCTATCCTTGTCTCACCTTGAGCTGACTCGAAGATATATTAATTGTTTATCATTTATTATGTTTTCCAAGAAAGGCCGACCTAAATGAAGAGGCACCTTGTGTTGTATAAATACAAGGTCAGTTTGTCATTGTTAAAACATTCATCTCGAGCAAGTTTGCATTTTATATTCAAGAGCAGAATTCGCACTTTAGAAGAGCAGGTCCGATTTCAAGGAAGAACATATTCATTTGTATCTTGTGTATCTACAAGAGGTGCGACCTCATTGCATTCATTATTGGCCATTGCTGGGCCTGAGTTGTAAGCAGACTTCTGCCATTGTTCTATATTATAGAAGAGATTCATTGCTGGGTTTTTCTCCCTCAAGAGGAGGGTTTTCCCAGGGTATCTTTGTGTGTTCATTGTCTTATGTGTTGCAACTCTTTTAAGTGCTTTCATTATTCAATCTGATCTAAGAAAACTCTAACATGGTATTAGAGCGAGTGTGAAAAAGATCGTGATCAGATTCAGATCTATTAGTTTGCAACTCTCATTACTTTTTTTTTCAGTCTACCTCCTAATTTTCTCAAGATGGTGAACGATCTGAAAATCAAGGATAGACTTGAAGGGATCTCGAACTTCACATCATGCTAACATTGGAGGAGAATGATTTGGCTGAGTTTGTGAAAACAAAAGTTCCCGAACCTGAGGAGGAAGAAGAGAAGCTGCAATGGAGGAAGAAAGACACTAGGGCAAAGAAAGCATTGGTTGATTCCGTCAAGGATCATATTGTACCAATTGTCTTCAAGTTGGATATAGCAAGAGAGATGTTTGCAACCTTGGAAGAGATGTACGAAATCAACAACACTAGTCGAGCCCTTGCACTGAAGCAACAACTTCATCATGTGAAAATGACGAAAGGAGAATCTGTTATTTCATACTTCATGAGGATTTCAGAGATAAAAGATCAGCTCTCTACTATTGGCCACATGATTGATGATAAAGACCTGACTATGCTTGCTCTCAATGGTCTTCCGCTTTCATGGGAGGCGTTCATTCAAGGAATCAATGCAAGATCTGAACTTCCCAAGTTTGATCGATTGAGGATTGACTGCATTCAAGAGGAGTCAAGACTAACAACAAGGGGAATTGGTCAAAGTTCAAAGAATGAAGATTTACAAGTTCTTGCCTCTCATTCATCAAACAAAGGAAAAGGCTTTAAGAAAGGATTCTTCAAGAGGAATCGAGGAGATGGAAATGATGATGCTCCTGCCTTCAAAAGGAAACGAGACATGTCCAAGATTCAATGTTTTCGTTGTGATAAGTATGGTCACTTTGCGAGGGTTTGTCCTCAACGACCTAAGCATCAAGTTGCCACTGCAGATGTTGAAGAAGTCGCTCCACAAAAGGACTCCAGTGATTATCTGTTTTATTCAGCCTTGTCTAGCAATGTTTCTACTGACTCTAACACTTGGCTGATTGATAGTGGTGCTTCTGGCACATCACCGGTTTCAGGGGTCACCTTTCAAACTTAGTGGAAAGCAACTCCAGTGATCAAGTTGTTATTGGAGATGATGCTAGATATTCTGTAAAAGGGATTGGAAATTCCACTCTTCACTTGGTTTCTGGGATTTCTTTGGAGTTGAATGATGTGCTGTTCGTGCCAGGGATAAAGAGGAACCTTGTTTCAATTTCAGCGTTAGAAGACAAGGGTTATCAAGTTGCCTTCTCTAAAGACAAAGTTCTTATATGGGCAAGGAACTCCAACTTCAAAACTGCTGAAGTGATTGGAGTTAGACATGAATGTCTTTACAGGCTGTGCACTCGTCCTCTTCAAGCGCTTGTGCATAACAGTACCAGCATGTGTGATCTTTGGCATCGAAGATTGGCTCACATTCACTTTCTTGCTCTACCTATCATGGAGAAGATGGTCACCGGTCTTCCGAAATTCGATCAAGAACATGAAGGTACATGCAAGGGATGTGCCCTAGGCAAGAACACAAAAGGTATGTTTCATTCCAGTGAAAGTAGATCTAAATGTATTCTTAATCTCATTCATTCTGATTTGTGTGGTCCAATGTCTATTGCATCTTCTAGTGGTTTCTTGTATTATATCATTTTCATTGATGATTACTCTAGAAAGACTTGGATTTATTTCTTGAGATCTAAAGAATCAGAAGAAGTATTAGAAAGATTCAGAGAATTCAAAGCACAGATTGAAAATCTGTCTGGGAAAAGGATCAAGGTATTGAGATCCGATAATGGTGGAGAATACACTTCTGGCACATTTCGTGACTTTTGTATTGAAGCAGGGATTAAGAGGGAGTTCAGTGTTCCCTATAATCCACAACAAAATGGTATTGCTGAAAGGAAGAATAGGTCTATTGTGGAAGCAATGAAAGCTATGATCCATGATCAAGACTTACAAATCTCTCTTTGGGCTGAAGCATCAAGAACAGCCGTCTATGTTCAAAACAAGAGTCCCCACAGGATCTTAGAGAATAAAACTCCTGAAGAAGCATTCTCAGGCGTGAAGCCTGAAGTTAGTCATTTGAGGATCTTTGGCTGTCCAGTCTATGTTCATATTCCAAAGGAAAAGAGAACAAAGCTAGAACCTTCTGGGAAGAAAGGAATTCTTGTAGGCTACAGTGAGACATCAAAAGCTTACAGGATATACATTCCAGGACAGAAGTCTATTGAGATTAGTAGAGATGTCACATTTGAGGAAGATGTTGCTTACAGAAGATCCAAAGGCACTCCTATGGAGATTGATGAAGAAGAACCTCCTCAAGATATGGAAGTTGACCATATTCCAGAGAATCTGAAGGAGGATACAGAACCTAAAGAAGATATTGATCCAGCTGAGCCTTTGAATCCTACTGATGGGCCTCTAGACATTGTGATTGGAAAGAAAAGACCTCTTTGGGCTCGTAGGACAATGCAGGAAGCAGAAAGTTTTGCAGCTCCAAGAGGAGCTTTCAGAGAAAGCAAGAGACCTCACAAGTTCTCTAGTTATGTCGCCTTGATGAGTCAGTTTATTGAGTCAGAGCCTTCAAATGTTGAAGAAGCCTCTAGTCAACAAGTATGGAAAGATGCCATGTCTGAGGAATATCAGTCCATACTTAAGAACGATGTTTGGGATATAGATCCTAGACCCAAAGGCAAATCTGTGGTGTCTTCTAAGTGGCTCTTCAAGATCAAGCATGCAGCTGATGGGAGCATCGAGAAGCACAAGGCTAGATTTGTGGCTAGAGGGTTCTCACAAAAAGAGGGAGTTGACTATGAAGAAACTTTTGCTCCTGTGGCTCGTTACACATCTGTCAGAACCATCATTGCCATTGCTGCATCTAGAGGATGGAAGATTCACCAAATGGATGTAAAGACAGCCTTTCTGAATGGTGTAATAGAAGAAGAGGTTTACATTGAGCAACCAGAAGGATTTGAGGTTCATGGGAATGAGTCTCATGTTTGCAAGCTGAAGAAGGCCTTGTATGGTCTTAAACAAGCTCCTCGTGCTTGGTATGAAAGAATTGATCAATATCTTTCAAGTCTGGGTTTCTCAAAGAATGATGCAGATTCTAACCTCTACTTCAAGGTAGTAAATGGTGAAGCATTGATTTTGGTTTTATATGTTGATGACTTGATCATTACTGGTGAAGAACATCTAATTCTAAAATGCAAAGAGGAATTAGCTTCAGAGTTTGAGATGAAGAATCTAGGTCTTATGCATTACTTTCTTGGCTTAGAAGTTTAGCAAAAGCCAGATGAGATGATTCTAAGTCAAGGCAAGTATATTGTTGACATTCTCAAAAGGTTTGGTATGATTGACTGCAAACCTATGTCTACACCCATGGAGACTAATCTAGATAAGTTGAAAGAGGCTGCAGCTAGTTCAGAACCAGTGGATTCTACGATGTATAGACAGTTGATTGGTTCATTGATGTATCTAGTTAACACTAGACCTGATATCTGCTATGCAGTGAGTGCACTTAGCCAGTTTATGTGTGAACCAAAGCAAATACATCTTGTAGCAGCTAAACATATCCTGAGATATTTATGTGGCACAATTGGATATGGTTTGAGATATTCTTCAAATGTGAATTTGGAGCTGCATGGTTTTACTGATTCTGATTGGGCAGGATGTGTCTCAGATCGGAAGAGTACCTCTGGTTGTTGCTTCAGTTTGGGGACTGCTATGATCTCCTGGTGTAGCAGGAAACAGTCTTCAGTGGCCTTGAGTACAACTGAAGCAGAGTATATAGCAGCTTGTGTGGCAGCTCATGAGGCAGTGTGGCTTCGTAAGCTCCTTGCAGGATTGTTTGGACAATCAATGGAGCCTACTATTATACACTGTGATAATCAAAGCTGTGTGAAGCTTTCTGTCAATCCTGTGTTTCATGACAGAACAAAACATGTTGAGATCAAGTACCACTATATTAGAGATATGGTACAAAGGAAAGCTATATAGTTGAGGTATATCAGCACTGAAGAGCAAACACAGACATTCTCACCAAGCCTCTCACCAGGATTAAGTTTGTGTACTTCCGAGAGAAACTTGGTATGGTGGAGAATGCAGCCTTGACTGAGAAAGAGTCTCAGTAATCAGTGATCCTTGATTGACAATGCAATTCTCTGCTGAGAGAGAGTTGAGGTGCAAGCCCTTGATAATGCAATTCTCTGCTGAGAAAGAGTTGAGGTGTAAGCCCTTGATAATGCAATTCTCTGCTGAGAGAGAGTTGAGGTGCAAGCCCTTGATAATGCAATTCTCTGCTGAGAGAGAGTTGAGGTGTAAGCCCTTGATAATGCAATTCTCTGTTGAGAGAGAGTTGAGGTGTAAGCCCTTGATAATGCAATTCTCTATTGAGAGAGATTTGAGGTGAAAGCCCTTGTTTCCACCCTCTGGGAGAAGCTATGGTGGATGTCATGTGTGTGACTCCATGACAGCATCACGTGAGGGAATCCGTGATGATTTTATTTATACCATCTATGGAAGTAGCCATAATGGTTAATATCACATTGAGGTGATATTCTATTTTGTTTTCATTCTAATATAATGTGTCTTGTGCAGATGGAAGTTCATCCCTAGTTGAGAGGGAGTGTTGATGTTACTTAGCAGCTTCGGTCTGCACTTCCCAAGAAGAAAAGAATAAATTAAATGTATAGCCTCTAGGCTATTTAATTTATATCATACATTATACTTGCTAAGGGCCGACCCTTATAGCTCACCTATCCTTGTCTCACCTTGAGCCGACTCCAAGATATATTAATTGTTTATCATTTATTATGTTTTCCAAGAAAGGCCGACCTAAATGAAGAGGCACCTTGTGTTGTATAAATACAAGGTCAGTTTGTCATTGTTAAAACATTCATCTCAAGCAAGTTCGCATTTTATATTCAAGAGCAGAATTCGCACTTTAGAAGAGCAGGTCCGATTTCAAGGAAGAACATATTCATTTGTATCTTGTGTATCTAGAAGAGGTGCAACCTCATTGCATTCATTATTGGCCATTGCTGGGCCTGAGTTGTAAGCAGACTTCTGCCATTGTTCTATATTATAGAAGAGATTCATTGCTGGGTTTTTCTCCCTCAAGAGGAGGGTTTTCCCAGGGTATCTTTGTGTGTTCATTGTCTTATGTGTTGCAATTCTTTTAAGTGCTGATGGAGGCCATGTTTTTGGGACGGGTTTTATGGGATGTCATTTTATTGCTGACAGATTACTAAAAAAATAGGCAACTTTTTTTAAAATAAGAAAATCTCAAATATTCATATGATAATGTTGATAAGGCATTCATCGTACACATCAAAGAACCTTAATACATAACATTAGACTTGAATTGACGAAATTTAATTGCTTTCATAGTCAATGTGCATATATATTATATAAAAGTTACAACAAAATGCCTAAAGACTGCAAGTTTCAACTACAAAATAACAAAAACATAGAATATATGCAGTTGTCTCTAATCAACATCTGATAACACTGCATCAAAATCGAAGTTTGAGTCCGAGTCACTGCCACTGAGGAGCTGCCTCATCCAATCGAACACCAACCAATCCCTCCCCTGCTGCATTCTCATCAAGTTGTATAGTATCTTCAAGATCAACATCCGAACTTTCAGATGAAACCTGTAGATCCTGCAGCCAAAAGGCACTATGCATGGCCACCAACTTCTCTAATCATGTAGAAGTAAGTTTGTTCTTCTGGACTAACCAAATTAAGCTATATGTAGACCAATTTCTCTCTACAACAGAAGAACTAGTAACCTATGCCAGGAGGTAAGTGCCAAGTATCTTCAACTCGGGTGCATCCTAGTTATGTCAAATCCAATATTCAATAGAGTCAGTTTGAGCTAATGTAGCTCTATATATCCATGCCTCTAGTTTGTTGAATATTGGACCATGGAGATTGACAAAGACTAGCCACTGTGTGAAAAGTATGGTAGACTCCTCATCAGTTTACATTTTTTGAAAGGCTTTCATATGCCATTCTAAACATTATAAAGGCATCCTTCTAAACCTTTCAATTTGAAAGGGTTTAAAGATTCTGTTTTATTGGTCAAGAATTGCAACCTATATATGGCAGGTACAGGGCATACAACTTACAAGTTATTTGGTTAAATGTGGCTACTTTATCTTCTAAGATAAATGGATTTGTATATGTATCTAATCTTATTCAATCTAGTATCAGGGCAACATTTACATGTTGCGCATAGATTGCTTCAGGGATTCATTTGTGCCGCCTATATTCTTGTGTCAGGGTGCATATTTCCAAATAACAAACTTCCCTGTTTTATTTTCATTTCCCTTTTCTTATATGATAAATAATTTGTGATGTGCTAAAGTGAAGTCAGATATGTTGCATCTGATAATATCAACTATATATGCATTCATTTGAAAAGTGTAGTTAATCCTCATAAAAACTCAGAACTAGTTGTTTCATAACTCGGATTCTTTTTGGTAATAATCAAAACCACTGCACTTCCATGAATAATTTGTGGTGTTTTTCTTCTTAAAGCTTTTGGTTACAAAGATACAAGCCATAGTAGCATTCACAATGATAACCAGCATGCCAACCTTCCTCAACCAGGGAAGAAGTTGCCAGTTAATCCTTCTGGATAATATAAGTTGTTAAAGGAAAAAACTGAAAGAAATAAAGTGCCCTCCATTCAGTAAAACAAATCTATAAAATGGCTTAAGTACCTGACACCTTCATGGTGAGAGAATGTCAGTTGGACCAATGCCTCAAGTGCACCTGCTTCTTGGCCTACAGCAGCATTGTTACCATTGCTGTCCCCATGAGCGGCCAAATTAGCTAAAGCACGTGCAGCCTGCACAACATACAGACGAATTGCCTCTCAAAGAATTCAGCAGCTAAATTAGCTAATGCACAATTATCAAACACAAAAATTGGCAATTGAATTGCAAGATGCAATAATAAATTGCAGTCATGTAATCGATGGACTTATTACTTCAAGAAAAAAGCTACTCTGGGGGAAGTAATGTAACTCCCAGATGATTAAAAACATCATATATTTTCCAAATGACGATCAGACTCCAAACATTTAATAAAGGATAAAAATTATTTGCTAGTCCTACCTCAGTTTATGAGTTCCATCAGAGCACGTAATGTCTCAAATGATTATTACATTAGTTAGTCTAAGAGGCTTAATTTTGTCTAAAACTCACAATGGGACCACATGACCCAAACTTTCTCCACTAGGAAATTTCTGTGGCCATCTTGTTCACAAGGGCCAACTCTTTGGAAGAACAGCAATAAAGTGCCCAATGACTTGGATAGTGCCATGCTGTTAGGTCAGAATTTTTTTGCTTTTGACTGGGGATTCCTTCCTTATTTGGTTGTCTTACGAGTAAAATTGCCCAATCATTGCCCATGTCCTAAAAAATGTACACACAATGTGGTGTAGGAAAAAAACACATCAAATGATGAGAACAGAATGATGGAACAATAGAGGTTTTTCACTGTCTTTGAGATTTATAATAGAACTACTGTGTACAGTAAATCAGTGACTAAAATCATTCAATAAAATACAATACCAAGACAGGGATGATGACCTCAAGCTTGGGGGAATCGATGTAATATATAGTATTCCCAAGGAAGAGATGCAACAATTGGGAACAATATCACCATCACAAGCCACCTTAACAACAAAAATTGACATCAAAAATTGAACTTCTTTCTCTTCAGACATAACCACTTTCTTATTCTAACCTTTTTATTTTTTCCTTTCCATACATTAATCCTACTTTAACATGAGCTGTCATCCTTGACAACCACTAGGTTGGGAACTGAAAGATAATGCAGTGCTTGCTCGGAATCCTCTGAACTGTCACAAATCACCTGAACAACAAATTTTTGAAATTCTTTCTCTTCAGAATTAACCCCTTTTTTACTCTATTTTTCTTTATTCGGATTACTTTACATACATTTATCCCTCTTTAATATGAGGTTCTCATCCTTGATGACTTCTAGGTCAGGAAACGAAAGATAATGTAATGCTTGCTCTGAATCGTCCAACTATCATACTTTGGAAGGCACAGCTGTGGCAGAGGAACTCAAAGTAGGTGATGGGGAGGTTCTAAGAGTCCAGCAAGCAATGTTGATGTCGTAGACTTCAACAACTCTTTTCATCCTTCAACATTCTGTAACTACCACAATATTTGCTGATTCAAAATTCATAATTGTCCATTCAATTCTGTCATCTTGACTGTCCACTCCTACTCCCTTGACTTCATCTGCTTCACTGTATCTGCTTCATATAGCACTTGGCTAGCACTCCATCTTGCACTAAAATGTTTTATTAAAAGTAGTTACTTCCTTCTTCCTTGACTAATATGTCTAGTTTTTAGCATTTTCTAGTTGCTTGTCCTTCATTCTAACTTGTTTCCCAGCTTCCTTGATACCTTTTGAGTTTTCAGCCACCATGCTCAGCTCAAGGCTTCTTTTCTCTACCTATTTATCCTAGTACCTTTTGTTTCTCTCTTTCATACTTACCTCAAAGTCAAATCTCTTCCTTTTCTACTAAGCCAGCACTCTCAATGGTCGCCTGCTCTCCCATTTCCAATTTGGACCAGTGCACATTGTACCAAAACCCAAAATTCTGCTATGTTTCTCTGAGTTTCTGAGGTGGTATGATGGGGGGACATGTTTCAACAAGTAAAACATTTCCCATGTTTTGGGAAAAGCAAATAGACACCCAGGTGATGATAAATGGTACATTTATATACAAGAAAATTATGCTAATACATATATTTAAATTTTAATAGCTTTTTAATTCTATAATCACACTGTTAAACATTCCAAGGAGCTAAAATACAAATAACATTAACATGAACATTGAAAAATAACCTCAAAAATTGAATGAAACGCTGAAAAACAGACACAAAATTGTAATGATGAATATCTGATTGTCATTTTATTAGTGGTCATGATGTTTGAAAATGCACCCATTGATATCTTAGGGAAAAGAAGAAAAAAACTCATTTTCTTACCCAGTCCAATAAATATCCTGCATGCACCTATGAATGGTGATTGCAGAATTTTGTAATTTGAGTTAAGTCCACCTTTGTATGGGTAGACTCAATTAATTGAATGGTGCAAATTTTCAACTTTGAAACTCATGTTTCACCTTCTCTGGTATGTGCTGATATATGACATGCAAGTTTTCGAGCCTCAATGATTCTTTGCAATGTCACCATTCAAACCCTTTCTCTGCTCTGATAGATAAACTCAAAAGTTTCTTTCCGTTATTCCTGCAATGCGAAGGGCGAGAAACGACAAAAACAACATACAACAAACATGGCAAAGCTTTGAAACATGACTCATTAGACAAAAAAACAAGGATTTAACTTGAATTTTGACACTATACAAAAAAATATGTATGGGTACAACAATTTGCTTTGTCTGGGGAACATGGCATATACTTGCGAAGGAGAAATTCCAAGATCTCTGATTTATAGTAGACCGGTGCTTTATCCATTGGGTATAGAGTCAAACTATTCCTAAATCACCTAAACAACGATAACACAGCCACGAAACAACATTAGAAATGGGTAAAACATCACTATATAACTATCAAGTCACAATAGGAGAAACACAATACGTAATAACATGCAAAACAAAAACACTCTTTTATGAGCATGAATGCAAGGAAACAAAATGGGTTACACAAACCATATATAGGTTGGGAAAAGTAGTAACCTCTCCTTGTAAGCTAAGAAACCGATCGTTGTAGCCCATAACCTTGAAAACAATAAAAAATATCTATTGTGAAGAATGGCTCAAAACGACTTTGAAATTCATGCAATGAAAAACCTTGTGAGAATTCATTGGTGCTTTGTGATTCAAGATGGTCTTCCATTTCATTGAAATCTATCTATTGAAAATACTCTATTTCCTTCCAAATATATCTTGCAAAATTTTCTTACTATTGTAAATCTTCAAGAATGATGATCACCTCATCCTCTAACTCTATCTCATAGTCTTGACATTCTTCATCCTCTATAATAAACCTTTTTTAGAATATGCTCATTGACAATTGGAGAATGTTCGACGCCCAATTCATCATTAATAAACATGGGAGCTAATTGAGGACAAGTCAAACCTCAAGAGAAAATCCACTTTGTCCTTTAGTGATGGTCCACTCTCAAGATGCTGCAGAAAACTGTCAAGGTCTAGTAACGAATCTTTCATATATCTTCCATGTATGCTTCCAATCCGATGTCTGCCTTGCAAGCTGAACTATGTTCAAGAACAAGAAAGTGTTTTTCATCTAGCTGTGATCCTTCTGATAATCCTTTTATCTCTAGTGAATATGTCACCTGGTACTAAAATTCCTTACCATTCCCACTCTCAAAACCTACAAGACTTTAAGACGCAAGCTCCTCAAAGAGAATATTGGTCTTTTGGCAAGGGACTTTGATAATGACGAAAAATACCAACTTATTGTGTGAAACTCCAATTTTTTTCAGCAGATATTGCCATCAATTCTTGATAAGTATCACGTGAGAATCCATATTTCCAAAGATTGCTTAGGGTTTTGAAATGTTTGCCATCATTTCAACAGGATTACAGAGATTATCATTCTCAATTATGACAAATCTATCATTTGGTGATTGTTTTCAGAGTTAGGGCTTTGCCATTGTTTCAGCAAATTGACAGGCAAAATATGAGATATCAGCATACATAATAACATCATACTCAGCATGTCTTGAGAGCAATATTTTCATACACTCTAAGGTTTCAGATTATTCGAGGTTGGAATTTTCAACAGGGATTTGATGTAGGGATCAACAAAAGAAATGGAATTTACATTCAACGCACCAAGAATGACTCATGGTTTTGGAGCTTCTTTGGAGAGATCATGATGTTCTGAAGAAAGCTTCATCAAAATTATTACCAGGCACCTATTGTCAAAATTGTCTATTTTTAACCAGCACGATGTCACCATTTTCAAGGAGCTGAACATATCCTAAGAACTATTTTTAGCACCTATTTATATATCGTCTAGTTTTCAATGATCTTCTAGAAGGTCTATCGTTAGATGATAGTAATTCTTATCAAAAATCTATCTAAAAATTTCTTAAATTAGGGTTTAGTGCACGGGTACACGGAAACACATCCCCTAGGGTTTTGGCCCCTGTACCCGTCCCGAGGACGATGGACACCTCGAGGGCATTTCCCTAGCGTCCCCAAAAAAAATTCAGTCAGGGACAGCAAGGGAACGGCTAGCCATCCCCTTTTTTCCAGCAAGTTTTTACAAAAAAAGAAAAAAAACACTCCGAAATTTTTTTTAAAAAAATTTAATTATTTCTAAGTGGACCCCACACCCTCCCAACCCTAAAATGAAACATAAAACTTGTTTTTAAAGCCATTTGAGCTCATTTTTACATTCCAAAAAAAATTGCAGCTAAGAGGAAAGTGAGCAAGAGAAAGAGGAGGGTTTGAAGGAGCTGTTGGACAACAAAAACCAGCATTCAATAGCAAAAAAGGCAGCCATCATACTTTCTATTACTATGATTTTGACATTTGTGACTTTGTCATTTTGATATTTGTAGTGCAAACTTGTAGCCTTTGGGCATTTTATTTTTATAATTTTATATCATATGCACATTGACTGTTTGACATGAATTATGGAAGCAATTAAGTAGTTGTAGTACTATTTATTGGTTAGACTCTAAAATGTATATGTCAATATGATTACATTTGCAACTTTATCAATGTTCATTGTTATCATTATTCATATTAATATCTGAAATTTGAAATTTCCATATATATATATATATATATATTTGTTCGACTCTAAAATGCATATGTCAATATGATTACATTTGCAACTTTATCAATGTTCATTGTTATCATTATTTATATTAATATCTGAAATTTGAAATTTCCATATATATATAGCTGTCCCCTTTGCCGTCCCCTACCATCCCCAAAAATCCCCTAAAAAAATCCCGTCCCCGAAACGCATCCCGCCATCCCCCTGTCCCGGAAACTCGGTGGAACATAGGTTTAGTGTCTATGGATAGGATTATGTGATAAGCTTGTTGTAAATGTAAGCAATTTAATATTAGCAAACAATGTCTTGTAAAACATTATAAATAAGTGCTCTTGGCAATTAGTTTGTTAATTCAATATCATTAAATAGAACTGAGAATGCCTAGTTTGCTGCTCAAATTGCTTTTGAAGTATTCAATGTGTTATTGTGCTTTTATAAGTTGAATATCTCTTAGCAATTATCGAAAGCTTTGTCTTGTAATCAATGTTAAGTTGGTTATTGTTCTTTGAATGCAATTACTGTATCGAGCTCATAATGTCTTTTGTATGTGTAGGGGAAGCGAATTGGAGTGTTTCTACTGTTAACTGCAGGCTTTGTATTGCAAGTAACAGTGATGTGTGTCTTGTAGCATTGTATGTCATTCCCCTCTTCTGATTTACTAAGTTTCTTGTGCTCTCTAACCAATCCTAGTTTTATGTTATTTGCACTACTCAGTCTCTGCATTTAGCTGAACAGTACAACCATGGTAGTTGGAAGGCTTAGTTTCGGACAAAAGAAAGGCATTAAGGCCTCTCACGATGAGTTGAAGTGTGTGACTATTTTTTACCCGAGCCAAAGAACAAAACGTGGTAGGTTTTTCTTTTAAGTTTGTTTGTATTGCATACTAAAAAGTCAAAAGCACGCCTTTTGTTTTGTTTGCTATGCATGAACTACCTAAACACACCTGCATAAATTGTATGTTACAAGACATATTGTTAAATTAAGGTTTTCATTTTTACTTTGGTTATTCAGAGTTTCTCCTTATAATTTGAAGAATGGCTATAATGAACATGTTTTATATTATGTCACACTGAAAGATACAAATTAGAACACTAACATACATCAAGTCAAAATCCTCCACCAGAATGCTTGTGGTCAAAGTCAGCACAGTGCAAAGGGTTTTTAACTATTAAGGGGAAATCTTCAACGGTAGAGCATCTAAAGAAAAGCCTTTGTCAGGTTGAATGCAAGCCAAAGGCAGCTGATGTTAGTATTTTGAAGACTAAGGTCAAACTCCCTGTCCTCTAGGAGGGCTTCCTTAAGCCTTCCAAGTCAAATGCAAAGGTTCTCTATGAACTTCAAGAGACACGACATAGAGTGTGGTTTGCTGAAATTAAGGCTTTTATGCAATGTAAAAATACTTCAAACCCTCTTCATTGCTGCAGGGGTTTTTGCAAGCAACAGATTTCAACAGATCAAGGTTTTCTTTCACCTGTTTGGTGGAGGTACCTCTTGCGCAAGAGGAGTTAAGAACATTTGGCAGCAGAATAGAAAAGGTGATTTTTTATATGGCTGCTAATGATGGGGGAAGATCAACAGCTTGTGGAGCAACTAAGTAAGCCATTGTCCAGGTATCTGCAGTCTTCTGCTGAAGCTGATGATTTCTGAGAGGTTCAATAGATCACTTGTTTGTAGATTTCCGAGATCATCTGTGTTAGTTTTCAGACCATGTTAAGCAGATTCTGCACTCAAAAGATTCAACCTAACTGCAAAGACCTTAGAGCAAAAAACTCCAAACAAAACAGCAGATCTGAGTATGCTATTCTACTAACACATACTGCTGAAAATACGAATAGCTAATATTCAAAGATCTGAACTCTCAGTATTGCATCTATCCTCTATTAAAACTGAAAAGAAATACACTGCACTGGAATGAATAGAAAAGGCACTCTATATTCATCATGATAAAATTAGAAAATGTGCCCTTTAAATAGACAAGAGCACCATGAGTCTAAGAGAAACAAGATAAGGCATCAAGAAAACCTCCAAGTTAAGCATACAACTCACTAGAGTAACACTCAGTTTGATCAAACAATCAACCAGTCCAACTAATTAATCAACCTGATCTAACAACTAACAACTCCTAATCAAAGTAGTTGAGGCTAAGTTAGATCCACAATCACTCAAGTCTCAAGTAGTTAATTGGGCACTAACACCAAAAAAACTCCCTACATAGCTAAGTCTTATTCTCCTATAAAACTATGTTGTCTCCTTGCTGATCTCTCTCAGCTGTACAGAAACCAAGGTGAACTCTACCATCACTGCTGGACCATGTTGATGCTGATGCTATTCTTGACTGCGTATTCAACACACCTGCACACAGACCAAGGCTGCTGCTAGGTTTGCTTCAGTATAAAGGGAACCCTGCAGTGTACTGTTGTGCTACTGAAGGAAGAACACCTCCAGAGCAACACAGGTAAAAGTCTAATGATCCAGTGGCTGGGGCAAACTTGGACTGGTTTTGAGAGCCAATCTTTGTCTCTATGGTGCAATGGTTTACAATTTTCCATCAGTGGAGGAGTGAGCTTTTGTCTGGAACAACGAACCTTAGTTTTGTAGCAGAGTCAGTTTGTATATGTTGCCTTGGAAGCCTTTATTTGATCCACAGGTTGAAACTGTTGCTTGGGTTTCCATCTGAACCTACTTTTATAGGCTTCTAGTGGTTTTGAGAAATGTTAAAATAATACAACTATTGGTAGAAAAGATTGGCAAGTTTGTCAAGAAAGATCCAGAGATGGATGTGACCCATAATAGTTTTTCCAGGGTTTGCATTCATGCAGGCATTTCTAAGCCTTATACCATTTAGAGTTTGACTTTAAACAGACATTGGCTTCAAAAAGTGGATTTTGAGGGTCTGCCTTTCAATGTTTTCTTTGCAATTAAGTTTGGGCATAGGATTGATGAATGCTGTTCTCCAAAGATGTCCAATTGTTTGGCTCCAATTCAATTCAGTTGCACAAATGGATTCCAAAAGCCAGAAAGTCAAATGAAGATTTTATGTGGAGGAACCAATGTTGCTTCATGGCAGCACGGAAGGAAGGAATGGTCAGCTCTGCTCAGGCTATTTCCAAGGAGATCTTGGGGCTTGCAACAGCTCTAGCCTGTGTTTACTCTAAACCCTTTTGTGGTGAGGTTGCCACGCAGGCCTCTAACATTCCACGGATGTATGAATAGAGGAAGAAGATCTGCACTTGTCTCTTGATGTTGGTACTTTGATTTTGGATGATGACGCTTTGTTGCTACAGGATCATCCTCCTTTGGATGTTTAGGAGAGCTTTGTAGATCTCCCTCCCTTGGATAAGATGTTTCTCTCTACTGACAAACCTAAGAAGCACAGAAGATGGTTTAAAAACTGCAGATGGAAGCTCTGGAAGCAAACAGTGAAGGTTCACAATAGACCTTGTAGGCACTCTTCTCTCCTAAGGGTAGGAGATTAGTTGCTACTCTATCTTGAGGAGTTTCTTGAGTTTGTAGGATGTGCTTTTGGAAGTTTGGATGTCTTTCTTTGTGTTGCAAGATTGAGTACAATGCCTTAATTATTTTTTGGAGTTAGGATAGTATTTAGCTCTTTCCCCTTGAGGAAATGGTTATTTTTTGCAGATCAGGCTATTTTGGTTGGTTCTTTTAAGCATTTCAGTTATGTTAGGTTGATTGATAATCTCTCCTCAGTATTCTAAATGTAATAGTACTGCTCTTCAGCAGATTGTTAATTCCTTGGTGTGTTAGGGCTGTCAAGACATTCCCCATAGCCCCCAAAAAAAAGTAAACGTTCACAAGACCCCAAAAAAGGGGAATGAGAAAACATGCAGGCCCAAGAAGGAAGGTCCCCTAGGCATCCATGTGCACCCAAAACAAATGGTACAGCCCTAGAGGGCAAAGGATGTGTCATTGTGCAACACTGATATTATATCTAGGTACTGATGTCTCTCAGTACCTAAGTATGGTCTTTTAATGGTGTACTCTCCCACTAGGCCACATTTGACCTTCATATACCCTTCCTAGCTGAGCATGGAATCAGATGAGTTGTCAACAGAAATCAACCAGCTCAATAAGATTCCCCTTCCTCCCCCTAGAAATAATGGACCGACAACTATTTTCTGCTCCATCTATGCATCCTCTGTATTAAGAATACTAGTGAAAGTAGTTCCTCTAATGGCCCCTCGATATAAAAGTAAATGGACCAATCACCATTTGCTGCTCCATCTATGCATCCTCTGTATCAAGAATATTGGTGAAAATAGTTCCTCTAATAGCCCCTCAACATGCTCAAATGCATCCACAATCAATCAAATTTGGCACTGCTGTTAACATAATCCTCATCTATATCAATAAGATCCCCATCCGTCTCTCACTATGCCTCTCTAGATGCATTAATAGGAGCATGCTCTATCTCAATATGCCATGTGATTGATGTCTCAATGTGCTCATCATGTTCTCCCTACCCTTGATCATCCTGCTCTATGAATCCATCATCATTATAATCCTCATAATCACCTTGTTCAACTTCTATCTTTGGTATTTGAAAAGCAATCATGACCTCCACTGATAAGTTATCAAAGAACAAACCTCTAAAGTGTCCAGGCTTTGAGTCAAGTATTAGATTAGAAAACTTGGGGATGATAGTGCTTGGAAGAAAAATAAAAAAGGGCAATCCCACACTATGCCCAAATGAACTTATGTGCAGCTCCTAGTGCTTCACAAAAAGTTATCCTCATTCCAAACATCCTAGTCCTCCCACTCATCATTAGGTGTATCCTCAACCACATCTTTGCCATCTCCCTCTACATCATCCCTCAAGCAGCCCCCTTCATTTGCTTGATCTTCTTTTGAATCAATTTCCTTCTATTTAATCTTGGGAGACAAACTCACTCATGCTCAGCATCAAGCAAATCACAACCTACCTATCCTCAAGCTAGAATTTTTGGAAACTCTAGATTGCTAAACCCTTTTCTCTCTAGGCTCTTGTTGTAGGGGAATTTATATGGCAACTTATTTTTCGAATAGAATGAATAAGGAGGCAAGTGCATAAATTCTAATTTCTTTAACCAATCTAAAACAAATCAAATCCTGGAGGAACTCGGCCTATTCAATAATTTTCAGCCTCCTACTTTAACAGATTGATGTCATTTTGACATTTTCTACAGGATCATTCTTGCAAAACTCATTAATGAGCTCTAGTTTTCATGCATTACAAATATCCACCTCATAACCTTCTTCCTTCTTTTGGTAAAACAGTCAAACAGGGAGTGCATAAAAATCGTAGCTCATTGTACATGTTAGATATCCAACCTCATAAACTTCTTCCTTCTATTGATAAAACAAGAAGTGCATAAAAATCATGGCTTGTAGGATATTTAGAGAAATAGGTTGTACATATTGATTGCATACTTTCCCATGCATTCATCAAAGTATTTGAATATCTTTACAAGAACCTTCTTACAAAGGTCAAGGTCCTCATCAAACACAAGCATCAAAACTAAGAGATGAATCCTAACCTTTGTAGTTATCCAAAAAAGTGAGTAAATTATTTAATATAACCATCATGGTATCTCCATGATATAAGAAATACAATTGCATTTATTTTCATGTAATTTTTCCTATCTCCTTGTCTATCTCATCGCTAAGCCAAAAAAGATATTTTGAACCAGTTATGCTATGAGTCACACAAGAAAAACAATTTAGTCCAAATTCTTTTATACTTTAATGGTGCACAATTTCATTTCTTTTCATATGGTTTTACTATCTCCTTTTTCGTCCCATTGCTATGCTAAAAAAGATATTATAAACCAATTATGCTATGAATGACACAATAAAAACAATTTAGTCCCACATTTTCTTATACTTTAATGGCATGTTAACGTTCTGGTGTTAGTAAGAAGGTAGATTTATTCTGTTTGCAAGAGTTACTGAGCACACCATCATCCACAAGAATTATGGTTTTTCTACATGATCAACAACCTCTTACCATTTGCATTCATAAACTCAAGAACTAAACCAACTGCAACTGCATTGTCATGTCTAATTGCCTGCAATGCACAATTATTTCAATAGAATGGAATTGCACAATACTTTTGATAGAATCGCACAATCCCTAGTGCAATTTTCCCATCAACACCAATGGCCCCATAACTGCTACTTCTAAAAACTCTAAGCAGCAGATACAAAACTCAACTTTCTTATTCACTATCTTCACATCTCATCAATATTTATCCAACACCTTTTTCCTCTATTTATGTCAAGATTGTCATGGCACTCTCAATTCTCAAATTGACATTTCTTTTCATTGGTGACATTGGCTTGTCTAGCTTCCCTTCATCTTTTTATTGGTGACATTACTAACCCCTCTAATAGAATTGAATGGCCTCCATCCATGCTTATCCCTTAAACCCACAACTCACAATCTCCACAGTCTTTGACTACTACTTCCTTGTTTGTTGCCTTCAAAAATTCAGTCCTTCCCTTACCTTATCGATCAAGGCTCCATATCAACTTTGTTGTTTCTGTAGCACTAGCAGTTCTCTCTTCTTCACTGACAAATCTATCCTTGATACTAGCACAGTCATTTCATGTATCATTAATTTTTTAATTCTTTCTTTCTTCAATTTCCTTCTCATGTGACAGATGGCCACATTACACTTCCTTTGAGAATTAAAAAAACGTATTACTTTCACAATTATGCTATCATTGTCATCAATGATCTCTACTTCCAGTAGAATAGCATATCACATGCACCTAAAGAAATTCTCCCTGCAGTACTTGCAGCATCATAACCCACACTCATCTTCATCCTCTCTTTTTTGTCCATTTTCTTGGTAATCTTGACGATCTTAGTGGCACCTGTCTAGCCTCCCTTCATCTTTAAACCTGGCAATCCCTCCTCTCATCGAGTTGGATAGTTTCTACACATGCTTCTTCATCTGCACCATTGGCCTTAGAATCCACACCATGATCTCCAAGGCAATTGGGAGGCTACGCCTTCCAAAGGCTTGACCCTTCTGTCACATTCATTGCTGAACATCTCTGTAAACCTCAGTTCTTGGTTTCCTACCAACAATTGTATTCTTTGTCAAAAAGTCTACCCTGGACAATCTTGTAGATTGCTTCACATCCCATCTAGTTTGTCATTGTCTACATTCTTACCTTTTTTGCAATTTTATTCTCACACAATTGATGACTACATGGAGAACATGAGAATGGTGGACAACAGGTCATAAAATGATATTTGCACATGAATAATGGTCAGGATACACTGACCCAATATGACAGCAAAAATGCATGGATATTCTTTGAAACAAACATACACAATGAAGTATAGGAAAACAGCATATAACATAATGTATGCAAAATGAAATGACATTTTTGTTATTTCCATTATCTCAATGACATATATTATAACTCCTACTCAAAATAAACAATATCACAATCACAAAATGAACTATAACCTTTTGAGTCAAATAGAAACAAATAATCAATCCAGAATGAGCCAAAAGGATTGTCAATGAAGTAGGGCAAGTGACAGAGCACAACGAACAATCTATGTGTGATATGGAGAAACCAGTTCTTTGCTTAATCTGCCCGTGAAAACAAAATGGTTTCACCCAAAGCATAAAACCTATCCATCATAAACACTGTTTGACTGATAATTGGTAGGAGGGAGACACCTGGGCATTTTCCCTTCACCTTCTTCATGGGAGATCAAATCAAATGGGACTGTCTCACTCGTTCCCTTTACCTCACCAATAGGAAGCTTATTTTAGATCCAAGTGAATCGTGATTCAACTTAACCCAATAAGTGAATGTCAGGATTATTGAAAGCAGGATGTGATGGTGTGATGGTGGCCCCTCTGCCCCTCTCTAGGGTGGTTTTTATTTAAGTAATGGACTGCCAGTCCAAGTGATCTCTATGAATTGTACACACACAATGTAATATAGAAAGACATCATATAACATAAGGTATGCAAAATGAAATGACAATATTAATATTTCCATCATCTCCATGATGTTTATTATAACTCCTCTTCACAATAAACAATATCACAAGCATGAAATGAACTATAATGGCATGATATAGACATTAATCTCAAGCTTGCAAGAAACAACATATTATACAATATTCCTTGAGAATAGCCATGATTTGTGTGGTTTCTCAAAATACAGCTCCCACAATACTGCCAAGCTAATTCATGTGCCTTGTAATAATGCACAATTGTGTTTTATGTTCTATGGCAATGCACAACCACCTCTAGTGGTCCATGGTATCTCCCAGATCATTATTCAACAAGTACCACACAAATGTCCCTAGCTCATTTTGGGCAGATCCAACATGGCACCATCCCAAGTGCTCGTCAAACCTTACACAGTTTTCATTATTGGCTTTGTCTAAGTCCAGATCACCAAGGCCACCAAGTGCTAACAATGTTTCCACCTTCTTCATTAGATGCGAGGAACCCACCATATCACTCAAGGTTCTCCCTATATTGATAAGAGCAAAGCCCCCAATCCTTGCAGGTTGGATTTGACCATTAAATCCTAATACAGCTGAGCAAAACCAACTAAAGGCAAAGAATCACCTATAGAAGAGCAATTGTCTCATCTTCCATCTTCCATATGTATATAACATAGCAAGGATGGAGTTAGAGGACAAAAAACAACCATACATGTCCCTCAACAGTATATGTCGTGTCCAAATGAATTACTTAATAAAGTTTTATGTTCTGGTTCTATTTTTCCTAAGTGTCCCTGCCCTAAAGTGGTTTTGCATTTCTAAATCCCTGATTAACATTGCTTCTACACATAATGCATCTAGGTTCTGATAATTTGTTGTTGTTTCTCCCAAAGATATCTCCTGGGAACAAGATCATACAATCACCATCCAGGAAAAACTAACAACAAAAATTAACAAGTTCTTATGCATCCCTCTCTTTACACAACTCCTTACTATGCTTTCTCTATCTCACTCTATTCGCTTCCATATGCATGTCTAAATATCAAATTTGCCTATTATAATCCAATAATATCTTTAAACATCAGGTTGAAGTTAAAGATTGCACTCCTAAGACCTACTATCTATTTTAGTGAGTCAAATCTTAATAGTTTTGACTATATTCAAAATATTGAAAGGATTTAGAATCTCATCTGCAAGCCAAAAGGTCCCAATGATCGAATCTAGTGGTGGACTTGATAAAGACCTAATTAAGCCTGATTAGTTATTAATAGTTGCTACCAAAAGATGTGACCTGTCACCTCAATGGGATGTGTGCTATCAAAAATGCCCCCTAATATGCATATAAATAACCTCTTGTCCTATTCTTCAATTCTCACTTTTCCAATAATATTGGATTTTATAATTCACAGTGGAAATGTATTCTATATTTAGTATGTGCACCTAGTAGGTACAGTACAAGTGGTTTCAGAGCTAAGTTCCCTATAGCCTGGGATTGCAAGATTGTTTTTGGGTTTTACCCTTGAACCTCAAACTTGTGGTTGAGTTTATTTTTACCTGTAACCAACAAAATAATTCCTCGCATATGGCCTGAAATTCTTTTTGGAATGTGGCCACCAAATTACACTAACTTTAATTAATTGAATTTATTAATAAAAAACATTGCCTACTCATTCAAATTTGGGGTGTTTATTTCCTATGGTTTGATGCCATTATGTCCTATGGCTTGTGACCTTTATTTCCTCAGGCTTCTGACCTATACTTCCTGAGAATTGTAGGCATTATCGTGACTCAAATCTTAAGTTAAAAGTTACTGAATTTTCCACTGCTACCAAACACTTGAGTTCAAACTTATTTTTAAAAATGTGTGGAAGCCTAAGAATATATTAAATTTTCAGGTACCTGCTCTTGGACACCCTCAACTTTGCAGGAACAAGCAAGCATGACTAAAGCATGAACCCCACCAGCCAGTGCAACTTCCATGCTGCACTTGTCATCGGCAGCCAAGTTAGCAAGTGCACCCGCAGCACGCTCCTGCAACCGCAAATCAAAACTAGTTAAATGGCAATACCTTTTTGAAGCTAAAACCATTTATTAGATATACTGAATTGCATTACCAAAACTCCATCCCCACCAGAGGCCCACTTAAATATAAGATCCACAAGTGCCTTCACACCACCTGCTACTGCAATGGCACTCTGAAATAAAAACCCAAAAATCATCACCATCCTGAAATTAAAACCATCACAATACCTTGCTATCTACACAATGCAAGCTAGAACTGAATATATTACAGCCATAACCTTGTGTTCTTCTCCAACAGATAGATTCCATAAACCACCCGCAGCCTCTTCAGCAACCAATCTGTTTGGGGACCTTGCAAGGGATGCCAAAATGCCAATTCCTCCTTCTATTGCCACTGCTTTTGCAACATCAGCATTGACAGACAGGTTTGCTATAGCCTGCAAGACCATATCATACATTTTGGTTGAATAAAGTGAACTAGGCTTCATATCAATCAGATGTTAGGTGAAGCAAATGAAGAAATAACTTATCATGGCCATGTGATGCCAGCTTTTATGATATATTCAGGCAACATTCCAACTAAAATTTCACCTTAGCAGCTTCTGATTGGACACCCTCACAACAAGACCTTGCAATTCCCAAGAGGAACTGAATCCCACCACCACGCATCACTGCTTCTGCCCTTGAAGGGTCAACAGTTGCATTTTCATCATCAACAACAACAAATGTTGCAAGGCCAGTTGCTGCCCTTTCCTGGACCTCTTCCTGCGAGCTTCTCAATAAACTCAATAATATGGGGGTTCCTTGTTTAAGCCAGAAACTATCTAACCCAGGAGCATTACTCTCTGCAATCCGCAGCAGTGCATGAGAAAGCACCCATTCAAGCCATTCAGTCAACTCTATAAGACTCTTATCCCCACTTTTCAGGTTCTGCCTATTCCAAAACTTAATCATTTCCTCCTTCTCAGGAGTTACAGCAGACAATGCCTGCTTCTTGAATCCCCTTGAAAACAAATTCAAATGAGTCATTGAATCAAGCCCTGCAAGAACATCAGTGAACCGGGCCAACAGCAGCTTTGCCTTGGAATCGTAAGCAACATAATTGCGGTTCTCCTCCAGCAAAGGGCAATTCAACGCACACAGAACCCTCAAACTTTGCGATGAAAGCAAACGAAATGCTGCACTAGGTGTCACATCTGTCCGAGAAACATCCAATGCAACCAATTTCGGCAACTTACTCCAGAGCTGCAACACAGTGCTCCACTTAATATTTCTTGATCCAGCAACAGACAGAAACCTCAATGACACTGCATTCCCCAGCGCCCCCTCATCAATACTCATACAATCCAACAGCCCAAGCTCCCCAAGCTCTGAGCAATACTTCACAAGCGCACCGATGGCTTCCCCGTCAACATCCCTAACCCCAGACAGCCTCAGCCTCTTTAGCCTGGGGCAACACAATGCCACAACCCTGATCGCATCACTTGTAATCCTATCACAGTAATCTGGCCCCAGCTGAAGGCTTTCCAGACCCCCATGCCGGGCAGCCACCATAGAGAGCGTGGCATCGGTAAGTTCTCTGCACACATCCCCGCTCAAATCCCTAAGCTTCCTAGCCTCGAGGTTCACAATCACGCTAGCCGTATCGGCGCCTCTAAACCTCAGCCGCTGCAATTCTCCACAGCGGCCAGCCAGGGAAGAAGCGGCTTTCTCATCCAATTTGTGAGCCCTCACATCCAGAGAATTCCACAGGCATGGATAATGCCCTACAACTCTAAATGTCTTACACACAGACGCAAGGCTTGCCCTGTCCCTGTAATTCAACAGATTAAAAACCGCAACTACAGTGTCATCCGGGAGACTTGTCCAGTCAACCTCCTCGTGTTTCCTATCAACGTAAACAATCTCCTCCTCATCAAATACCTCATTATTATCGTTGCCATTATTGGCAACGCAATTGTTATGTACAGCCTTTTCTTTTTTCTTCTCCTTCACATGCACGGCCTTTCTCCGAACCCTCCGAATCATCGCGCTTTCCTTCGATTAAATTATTTACAGACAACAAACCCTAATGCTCAAACCCTAAGGGAAGAACAAATGTAAAAACCCTATTTGACTCCGCCATCCATATATATTTACATCTTGTCTCCAACTAAAAACAGCAAACGAGGGTAAATAAATTGAGAAGTAATTTGAGGTACCTGTGCGTTAACCGTTATGTGCCTCTGATTTTAAAGCAATTGACTCAAAATTTACATTAGGGCAAAGGAAACCTGCAAATTCATGGGTTTCAAGTGTATGGAGAGAATTTTTTTGTCAAAAGAAACAAGACAATTTTTTTAAATTGCAGATCTGGACGGTAGAATTAAAAGAATCTTCGAAGATGCTGACGGGGAACAGAACAGTTTGTTTACATCAAAATGTCTGCAAAAGCTTTAAATGTGTGAATTTCTTAGATTTTAGTAGGGATGTAAATTATAATTTAGGTTATGTGGATTTGCTGTCGGGATAATGAAAATTTAGATTTGTTCGTTAAGAATTGAGGTTTTTATGTTTTAGAATTACGGGATTCGTTGCGAGAGAATGCTGTCGTTTATATTAATTGCGTCTGATTCATAAGTTTTTATTATTTTTTATTTTGGATTAATTTATTCTTTAATTCATATTATTACAATTCTCTTTTTTTAATATTCGAAGAGAAATATCTTAGGCTTGTAAAACTTGGTATTAATATAAAAAGTGCTGAGCCCCACGGGCGTATGAATATGTTCTATTTAATTCATTTATGTTTAAATATTAATGTGGACAATGAATTACGTTCTATTCTATTTATTTATTATAACTTAATTATTTACGTCGGTAAGTAGCCAAAACTTGTCGATGGATTGAAAAATTATGCACACTTAAATTATTTAAAGAATAGATATGTATTAAATAAGTTATGTATTAGTAGAATATTATAAATAGTTTCTTTGACTTTTAAGAGTGATTGTCATTAATTAAGTAGATTGTTCTTTTCAAAAGTTTCTTTAAATTAAATTTTAATAGGATGGTTTGGGGGTAATATGGGGGTTGGTAATTAATGGTTTTGAAGAGTAATTTGTTAAAAGAATTTTCTTTGAATACAATGGAATGGGAAACGGTTATGCATGTTCTTTCATCGGCTATATCGTTAAACAATCTTATATTTTTAGTTAAAAGAGATTTATTGCTTATAATCAATAGTCTTTTTCATTGATCATGTATGGATTGGATAGAATTTGTTAGATAAAGCTAAATCTTATGTATCCTTTTTTTATAGTAACTTCCTCCAATATTTTTAAGAATGTAAGGGGGTTGTCAATTTTTTAGTGAATTGAGGTGTGGCTCAAAACCCCCTTACAACTTTGATTAGTGATCATTGAGACATGTGGCAAGGCTTGGAAATTTTCTTTGCCACTAGATGTTTGCCTTCATGAGTGTGTTAGTGGTTTGTGTGAAGGCACCTTGCCTTCATTCTTTTGTGTGGAGTGTTCATGTTATTTTATGGCCAGTACTCTCTTCAACTCTCCCATACCTTTTGTCATGTGTAGCATTGATTTGTATGATGTGGTGTAGGTTGTGTATGTCATGGAGGTGCCTTGGCTTGCAATTGTCTATTTTATTTCCTTAATTTGGTGTGTGACATATTTTGACATTTATTTGAAGCTTTGATTGATGGTCAAGAGTAGGAATGCTTTTGAAAGTTGTGATCCCTACCATCAAGGTAAGGTTCAAATTAAAGGTTAAGAATTTTTTTCATTACCTTGGTGTTATCCCTCTTCATTTAGCTAAAAATATTATTAGTATGACAAATATGAAGGATATCAATTTCTTGAGGTCATAAGAATCATGCATAGAGCACTTTTTGAAGAATATGGAATTAGCTATCTCTTATGTGGAAGTACATTAATGGGTGGTTTGTGTCCTAGTTCAACCTAGTCAAAGGAAGGGCTTGAATGAGTCAACATGGTTTGTAAAGATTGAATTGGAACTAAAGATTGGCAATGATGTTAGTTTGGATTCTCTAGATGAGTATAGTTTTCTCTCTAAAATAATGTTGGTTATGCACCACAATGTGGAAAATTCGCTAACATTTTTCTTAACATATGTTTGGTGGCTAGAAATTTATTAATTTCCCATTTTTAAGGGATGTTGGAGGCAAATATTTCTTTCACCTTGACATCTCTTGATGGGCATAAGTCAATTTTCATGCAATAGCATGAAGAAATTACAATGGAAGCAAGTTTTCAACATTAGTGAATAGTGATAACAACACTCTTGGTAGCCCTGAATTGATAATTTTTGGTGTTTGGAGTAGGACTCGTGAGGATGTTAGAGTAGTGAGAATTGGTTAAGTGAGTGTAGTAGGTGGTGTCAATAATAGTATTACTGACCAAGGGATTGTTTTTTAATGGTTGTGATGACTAGTTAGTGTTGATCTATGTTTTTTTTGTGCGATGGTTTGTGTGTCTTGGCACCCTTGTATGAATTTAGTTTTTTGTCTTTTTCTATAGCTTTTCCCATTTTTATGACTTGATTTAAGTGCTTGTTAGGTGGATGCCTCTACAGAACTCCCTAGAATATATATATTGGTGGTTCCCTTATTAATGTGGTAATTAAGAAAAATAAAAAACATCTTGCAAATCGTTAGATTCATCTTAAGGCGAGCTTATTACAACTTAATTCTCTTATGCGATCCTTTTTGTGAAAGGTGGATCCATCTTCCTTAGCTCTAAGTTTGGTAATGTAGCAAATTCTTTAGCACTCCTTGAAGGTTTGAAACTAATGAAATATTTGAATTGTAAGTATCTAAAGCTCAAAGGAGATTCTCATGGAATCTTTAAGGGATGCCTCAGGGGTATTTTATATGATTGAAAATTAAAAAGTATTATTGAGGAAGGAAAGTTGATTGAAGACAATTTTGAAGATATTTTAGTACAGCCATTATTTTACAAAAAATAATGGTATAGCAATTTATTTGATAAGAAAATGCAAGTGTTTCATAAGTGGTTACATTTTTTCTATCACCCACTTTTAACTTTCAAAATCTATCATTACAATTTCATATAATTGCATTAGGAAAGTGTTATGAAAACTTGGTCAATAATAATACTCAAAATATCAGATCACACGTAGAGTTCAAGCTACATGTGGAATAATTACACATATGCCATGTGATGTTTGTGTGAATCAAATATTAGAAAATTAGATGGTCTATTTTTCTTTGTGTCTATGTTTGGCGTTAGTTATATGTTGTGTCGTTTACATTCAAAAAAAATCTTTATGTTTGATCTCCATAAAAAAATTAGTATGCAATGAGGAAAATATGGTCAGCATACATTATATAATGTGTTGTGTATAATCTTAGATTAGAGTGCACTTTTCTATATTATGGATTATCCTTCTCTAGCTTTTTTTGAAGAAATTTTGTGTGGATGGGTTATGTTGGCACCCCAATTTAATGTGTCTCATATTTGTTGCATTTTGCTCCAAAAAATTTGCAAAGACCTTATCTGCCCTTTTGTAATAATTAATCTGGGAAATTTTAAAAGGTTCCCCTAAGTGTGAAATGGTGCAAAGTCTCATAAAAGGCTAAGTTTAGGCTTTCTTCATTGCTTCCCTCAATATTTCATGTGTTGTTTGTGTTTCAAGGTTACCCATAATTGCATGCCCTTCCTATCGATCTTAAAACCCCACCTTGAAACCTTATAAAAAATTATTATGCCCTTTTGTTGAGGTTTTGGGTTCTTTCTTACTTTATTACCTATTCCCTTACTTCATTGTTTCCTCAACCCCTATCTTTTATCCTCAAAACTTTGATATGTGTTTTAAATTTAGACTTTCAAGGTGTTCCTTATTTTCATCGCAAGTCAAGTGCTTGTAGGGATTCTTGATAAGGGATACCCAACATAAGTGGTATGAGAGTGAAGTATTTTTAGATAATTTTAACGAGGCATCAATGTGGTAATTCATCAACTCCACTCTTGATACATGTAAGTAAGATTGTGTTTTTTAAGGGTATCGAGGTGGGCTCTAGGAAAATTCACCACCACCAATTCATCAACGTTGAACATTCACCGTGGGAAAATTCACCGCCATGACAAATTCGCTGCCAAGTAAAATTCATCTTCAGCAATTCACTGCGATGGAAAATTAACTGCATTAATATTTTTTAATATATATTTTGAAAACTTTGATTTATGATAATAAAAATAAAAATATTAATACTGTTAATTTTCTACCACGGTGAATTGTTGGCGATGAATTTTCCTTCGATGAATTGTTGGCAGTGAATTTGTTGTAGTCATCTCCCCTAATACCTTACTAGGAAAGTTAGGGATGGATCAATGACATACCAAAGGAAGACCCTATGTAAAATGTTTGATAGAGACATAATATGGTTTGGGAACTACCCTAGGTTCTCAAAACGGGTTCATTTTAGTAGAAGATTAAAGTGGTTCCATAACCACATTTAGTTCTTGAAAATTCTTCAACCTTTGACAATCAAAAGAAGAAGAAGAAATTGTTGTGTTAAAGTTATCAGTGCATTAAGGAGGTTTTAAAACATGCGTTGACTCATAACAAGGTTCTTCAAACATTATCCATGTCTGATGAGTTTTTTCTAACCTTATTGAGTGAAAGAAAAAAAATTTTAAAGGGGTGGAAATGATTTGAGGAGATTATAAACTTATGTCAATAGTCTACAAGGTTTTTCTGAACTTTTCAAAGCTTGATGAGATTTTTATCTTTTAGAGAAAGCAATGGAGTGGATCTTTGGTCTCTTCGTGAGGAGTTTCACGTGGTTTTAAAATCACTATTGGAGGTTGAGGGATATCTTTGAACTACTACTCTATTACAAGGGAAAGGAGTTTGCTTTGATATTTCTACATGGTTTTATAACCATGGGCGAGAGTTAACAAAGTTTCATGAACTAGTCTAACTTCCAAAAACAGGTAAGAGATGAAATGTTTTATGTGGTAGAGCTTTGGGGTGGTTACCAAACCACTTTGAGTTGTTCAAAGTGGTTATGGTGTCAACAAGTGTGGTTGAAGTGTTTGTTCAAGTTTTGATGTGGTTCGCAAACCACTCTTGGTTCCCAAAATTGGTTCATTTGTTGATGAGTTTTATTGACATAAAAGGGGGGAAGCTCATTATTATTAAAGGCATTTTCAATGAGATTTTGGTTGATAGAAGTAATTGTTGAATCCCTCTTATGTTGTTTTGTCCTTGATGTCATCTTATGATTATCTGGCATCTTGATGGTTATCTTCTCAGTTGATTCATATTTTGATTGGCACATTTACTTCATTGGTTTTATTATCATTGGTGGCACTGATCGTTTAACTCAATGTGCAGATTACAAATGCTTGTTGAGGTATTCTGGTTACAGGTCATTTTTCTCCATTTGGTCAGGTGATACATTTCTGGTTTAATCTATTACTGGTTCAGTAATGATCTCAATTATGTTGTCCTTGGCATAAATCAG
This sequence comes from Sequoiadendron giganteum, assembly GCA_007115665.2. NCBI lineage: Eukaryota > Viridiplantae > Streptophyta > Pinopsida > Cupressales > Cupressaceae > Sequoiadendron > Sequoiadendron giganteum. The sequence goes on from CM021109.1 coordinate 585,844,526, forward strand.
TTTTATACAGGTTGACTATTTATGGCTTGATCAGGTAACAAGCAATCTTGAATTTAAAAATAGTTTTGAAATTCTCAAAGGTATACTTCTCTACTCTCAGTCAGAGGAATTGATACAAGGAATATTGGTTACTTCAATGCATTCAGGCTTTGAGGAACACACTGCTCATTCCTTTGCTTTTGATTAATGGTATTTGGTATGGAGAATTGCATAATATCTTGCTTCTAGTACTAAGGCATTGGAAATTACTTGCATTAGATTTCATCATGGTGGCATTTGAAAGGGCATTCTATTTGATCCTCCATTTGTATGTGTGTTCGGTCATTTGGTTAATATTTGCTTCAAGCCTTAAGGCCGACTGTAGTCATAAAAGGTTATTTTTTGTTTATGTCACTTTGAACGTGATCTTGCCTTGACTTTGTGGAAACCTAAAGTCTTATGTTTTTCACCCCTTCATGAAATAATGTTGGCATCATTTTGTTGGATTTACTCATTGTCTAAAGTTAGCAAATGCCATAATGGATGTCGGCATGCATCCCTTGGTTAAGCCCATGGATTTGACTTGGCATAATGTGTTTGATTAATCTCTGTCCTTTTTCGGATTCCAAATGCCTATCTTCCTTTGCAAAGGAATTCGCAATGTTTTCTATGGCAAGTTAGGGCAAAAATGTTTTTTGTTTCACGTTTTTTTTGTTGCCCACATTCTAGCCGCCACCATGTATCCACTACCTTGGGCGTTTCTGGTTTCCTTTGGCATTTTTGTTGTTGGACAGCAATCAGGAGCTCTCTACAAAAGTCGCTCCACTTGTCTTCCTTCTACCACTGGCTGCAAGCACGTTTTTGGAAGGGTGTGAGGTCATTTCTTCTCCTTTGTAGGTCTGCTAATCACTCTTTGAAAGCAACCTACACTTACCAGGTATTCTTCTTTAAGATTGGTTTGCAGATCCATTTTTGGACAAGCAAGATGGTTATGAAGTTAGTCTTTCTCTCCATTGCAAAGTGAAAAGTAGAAAACGGCTATTGCTTTCAAGAAAAAGTCAGAAATATTTGCATCTAAGTATCAAAACGTGACTGTAAATTTCTTTTGAGGGTTATCATGATAGTTATTTCAAGGATCTGTGTTTTATGGTTATGGGTAATGATAATATCATCAAATCGTTGCATATGCTTATCTAGGTTCAAGGATAACAGTTCTTGTGAAGTTATTTCAGTCACACTTCACAATGATTTCAGTTTATTAAGTTTTTCAGTCACTGTATTGGACATAGGTCTCGGAATATTCTCTCAGCCTCACTGGAATTTGTGGGTAACTGTTATTATGCATGGTTATTGGCTTTCGATTACATGTTGGTTGGGGTTTCAGTTATCTCTTTTTCGTTGCAGCTTATTTGTCAGAACTCCCATGGTATATGCATTCTTCATTACTACATGTGGGTGAAATCTGAAAGTGGTTTCATTTTGCTAAAAATACTTATGATGCATTGTTGGTTCAGTCAAGGAAAATAGTTATCATTTCATTATTAAATGATGTGCTCTCATTTCTTTTGTTTAAGCACTGCATGTGCAGGCTTCTAGTGAAGACATGCTCTATCACACTTCTATTCTTGGTCATTGTTTTTCTATCCTCAACAGAAAGAAAGAATCTCTCTTTCGTGAACACTGCAACATCAGATCTAACTTGACAGTCATTATGTAACCTAAAAAACAACCTTGCATAACCTTTTCTGAAAAAGTGAAATTTGAGAGACGGTTGTAATACTTCCAATGTGTGATGATGTTTTTGCTGTAAAAGCCAAAACCAGTGAGCTTAGGGTTCTATCATGAGAGAAAATAAAAAACCAAAAAATAGGGGTATCATTATTTTTTAGTTATCTGGAAGTCTATTCTTAAAAATTATGCTAAAAATTGGAAAACATAGTGTGTAGTCAGATTTGTAGTTTTCTGTATGGGAAAAGATTGAAAATCAAATAGTGAGAAAAGAAAGAAAAGATGTATTATTGAAAAGTAGTTGATGAGACTGTATTGTAACAGTGATAGGATTTTCCTCAAGCTGCATCGAGATTAGATGATGCATGGAATTCTGAAGAGTCAATTCTGACTCTTGAAAATTCTATGTTTTGTCTGTCAAGAGGCACTTGACAGAAATCAAGTGAAACAAAGAGATCCTTTGTACTATTGTACATTCTATTGAATATCAGGAAAGGGGTTGGTGCTCCTTGAGATTGGTGTCTCTAAACAGAGGGGTTGGTGCTCCTTGAGTCGGTGCTCATAAATCAGCCGTTGAGGCTTTGTCAAAATAAATTATTGAAATGAAAGCTTGAAAAAGGTAGCAAGTTCAGGAGTGGTTTTTCTACCCCTGGAGGGATTTCCACTCGGCATATCTTGTGTCTATTGTGTCTCTGTGACTCTTTTGCTTCAGTACTTTACTACTTTAAAATCCAATGTTACATTACTCATTTTAGTTTATATGATTGCATTTGATTACATGAATGACACTATCATTGAAAAATGAGAACATATGTATGGCTTTTTTCAGTTTCAGTTTAAAATGTCTAAGAAGTTATAAACACTGATTCACCCCCCCCCCCCCTCTCAGTGTATTTTCACTCCAACAATTGGTATCAGAGCGTAGGGTCCTCTGATAGGTCTTTTCAACCTAGGATTGATTTTGGACTTGGAGTCTATTCAAAATGTCTCAAGCTCATGAAGGTACTTCCATGACTAGAGCTCCATTATTTGATGGAACTGATTATATATTCTGGAAAATCAGAATGGAGACTTATTTAACCTCTATAAACCCTGATGTCTGGAGCATAGTATTGACTGGGTACACTGTATGAGCTACTTTGCCAACTACTTCTGATGAAAAGAAGAGATATGAAACCAATGCAAGAGCAAAGCATACTCTTCTATGTGCTCTGACTAAAGATGTCTTCATCAAAGTCATGCACTACAGTTTTGCTAGAGAAATCTGGACTAAACTTGAAACTATCTATCAAGGAAATGAAAAGGTAAATAGTCCAAAGTCCTCACTTTAAAACATCAATTTGAAGAATTAAAAATGAGGGACGATGAAAAATTTGCTGACTATTTTCTAAGAGTTGATGAAATAGTAAATGATATGAAGGGTCTGGGAGAAGAAGTCAAGGAGTTTGATGTTGTAACCAAGGTCATCAGAACCTTGCCAACAAAATTTGAAGCTAAGGTAGCTACTCTAGAAGAGAAGAAAATTTTTACCCAGCTTACCCTTGATAGTTTACAAGGCACTTTGATTGCCTATGAAATGAGGATTAGTAAAAACAACACCACTACAAAAGAAGCAGATTTTAATGTTGAAAGGAAAGAAAGGGATGAGCTCTCTGAATCAGAATTTTTTGATTCTAAAGAATCCCATTTTGTAAGGAAACTCAAAAAGGGTTCTGGAAAGTATAAGGGAAAACTTCCCTTCAAATGCTTTAACTGTGGAAAAACAGGTCACTTTGCTGCAAAGTGTCCCTATGGTGACACAAACAGTGATAACAAGAAATCTGAGAAATTTGCCAAGAAAAAAGCATATAGACCCAAACAGAAATTTAACTTCAAAAAGAAGAAAAGTCTGTTCAGCAAAAATGAAACAAATTCGGAATCTAATGACTCTCTAGATGAAAATCTCTTCATGGCTGAAATCATTCAGCAAGATGAAACAAACAACAATGATGCTGAAGAAAGTGGAGTGGACTATGAAGGATAACTGAAGTGTGCTCTAAAAGAGCTGAGAAAACTTAAGAAATAGTTGTGTGCTCAAGAAAAAAATGTTGTTCAAGATAACTCACAAGAGCAGCTCATTAATCTTGAGATAATTTCACTAAAAACTCAACTTGAAGAATCCAGGAGAGTTGAAGATTGTCTTCGAGTTGACATAAGTTTTAAAGACCAAGAGATTCAGAAACTTGAACATAAGATTGTAGATCTCAGGAAGAATATTGAAAAGTATGAAAGCACTCTCAAATTGAATGACATGCTTAGTAAACAAAAAATAAACAAAGACAAAACTGGTATTGGCTTTGTTAAAGGTGAATGCTCAAATAACAGTGAGAAGAACAATACTGTTGTTGCAAACAAAAATCTTGAACTCAAACATTCTGAGTTTGTCAAGGATCATATTCATCCTTTTAGGAGCAAAAAAATGGTTTACAACTCCTACCCTCTCTTTTATGGGTATTGTTACTTCTACAATAAATTTGGTCACAAAGTAAATTCTTACATATTTATGAATGCTAGAACTCCTAGATTTGGCTTTAGGCAGAATCATGGTTTTGCAAGATAGATTAGATGTTTTACTTGCAAATCTTTGGGTCATTTAGCAAAGCAATGCAATGTTGATCAGCAGAATAAACAGTTGAAAACCATCAAAGTTTGGAAACCCAAAGTAGTTAACAACATTGAACAGACTATGCTTGTTCAAACTGCTTTTCACTCTAAGAAGAAGGACCTATGGGTCTTGGACAGTGGTTGTTCAAACCACATGACTGGTGACAAAGAAAAAATTATAAATCTAGAAGACCATGTTGGTGGATATGTAAAATTCAAAGACAACTCTGGAATTCAAATCAAATGAAGAGGTTCTTTGTTACTGAATGAAGACACTCCAATCTCAAATGTTTCTATGTAGAAGGATTAAAACATAACCTTCTGAGTGTCAATCAAATGTGTGATAGTGGCTATCAAGTCTTGTTCACTTCACAAGGATGTGAAATCAAAATTCCCGATGTTGCTGCTGGAAGGAGGACTAAAGGAAATGTCTACAACTTACTAGAAACCTCTGGACATTAGAACAATCATGTTATATTCTTAATGAGTCAGGTTGAAGAAATCTTGTTGTGGCACAAGAGACTAGGCCACATTAATTTTGACAATATGGTCAGAATTAGCAAAAATCAAAATGTAAGAGGTATGCCCCCTCTTAGAAAACCTGACAAAGTTGTTTGTAAAGAGTGTCTCAAAGGAAAGCAAACCAAGGTAAGCTTTAAATCCAAGGAACATTTTTCCACTAAGCCTCTACAAATTTTTCATACTGCCTTATGTGGTCCTACAAGGACTAGATCCATAAATGGTGAGAAATACTTCATGTCGTTTGTTGATGACTACTCTCGTATGGTATGGGTTACTTTTCTCAAGAATAAATTAGAAGCTTTTGAATGCTTTAAATTTTTTAGAAAACTAGTAGAAAGAGAAACAAACTTAAAACTGAAATGTTTAAGATTTGACAAAGTTGGTGAATTCACCTCACAAGAATTCATAGACTACTATGACAAACATGGCATAAAAAGATAGTATGTTGCTGCTAGGACACCCTAGCAAAATAGGGTAGTTGGGCGAAAGAATAGGACTGTAAAAGAGATGGCAAGAACCATGCTGAATCAAGCAAATCTGGCAAATATGTACTAGAAAAAAGTTGTTCATATAGTTGTTTACATTTTGAATAGAGTGCAGATTAGAGTGAAATCAAATTTCACTCCATATGAACTGTGGTATGGAAAATATGCCCAAATTAAATATTTCAGAATATTTGGCTGCAAGTGCTTTATCAAAAGAGATGACAAAAACTTAGGCAGTTTCCAATATAAAATTGATGAAGGTATCTTTTTAGGATACTCTACACACAACAGAGCCTATAAATGCTTTAACAATAGGCTGAAAAAAATTGTTGAATCTATCAATGTTAAATTTGATGAAAATCTGTTGTTAGATGTTGAACCTATGCAGGATGATGAAGAGGATGAATTTGAGCTTTATATAATCACCGAGAGCTTTGAAATTGAAAAGCCTGAAACAAAACCAGCAAGCCCTAAACTTGCTGAAGCACAATCTGAAGATGTTGAAATCAGTGGTCGCGCCCACAAAAGGATATAGAAGTCACAGTAAATCCTAACCTGGGAATTGGACATTCCAACAGGTGACTAACATCTTCTCATGGTTGTTCATTTACTTGTCAAACCAGGGAATGTATACTTGAAATGGAGCAGCACTGTATGTGCACTAAGAACCAGTTTTAGCCATAACTTTCTAGAAGTAAATGCTTGAAAGAAATTCTAACTCTGATGCAAGGACATGAAATAAAGTCTTACTAACTGAAGCATCACTTAACTAAAGCAGGAATCACGATAACAATTACTGGGAAACAAACCATGAACTAGCCTTATGCTACAGGAACAGACACAAGGATGGATTCCTTATGCTGTAGGGACAGTTTAAGATTGAGTTTGCACTAAAACTTACTGGAATGAAATTCTAATAGGTAAATAACAGAAAGCAAATAGCTAACTACAGATACTTACTAAGTGGGCCCCCTTAGCAAGCATCAACCAATTATGCAAGAATGGAACTCAAAACTTCATCAGCTTCTTATTCATAATTCAAAATCACATACATGGTTGTTTGCTTGTAAGAAAGCTTAATACAAAGCTATGTCTTTCATTATAACTGTAAACTCATTACATTTTGTTCTATCTCTACTCTCTAGTCTAATCTCTTCTTAATCAACTCGTTCACTCACGCAGGAGGAACCTTTATTTAAAGAGAAACAACTAACTAACTAACCAACTAACAGAGGAAGACGCGGATATAAATGTCACCTGAGACTGAGGAACAGACTTCATAAATGCAAGTCTATCCACACAATAGATTCAAAGGAAATCTAGAGCTCCACTCTTCCTAGATTGATGATCCATTCAGTTTCTTCCCAAAGACCCGGACAAAGAAGTCTTGCTTGAAATGACTCCTTCGATAGTGCGCTGGAAATGACTTATTCTGCGAGGTCATGTTTTGTTGTGCATTGACTTGTTCATACCAGCTTCAACAACCTGTAGAACACATGGCAACAAAAGCAAAAGAAGGCATGCACTCATAATAGCACGACATTCCTCATTAATCACACGCATCCAATTCATTTTACTTATCCAAAAATCACACATATCCTATCAATCAATTGGGAAGTCAAAACAGGGTAATGATCATAGATATACTAAGATATTTATGCTGCAAGTTTAGGAGTGCTTGTCATTGAATATTACCCATTACCATTAAAAGTTCATAACCATAGAGTTTAAAACATTCATAAAAAGAGAGCAAGATTTTTAAAACTTATAACATGATATCCAATTTATAACCATATTTTGGGCTCATCAATCAGCTCAGAAAAATGTGAACCCAAAGTTACTTCAAAATCTCTTGCTAGAAATCATCTTAAGGATTTGATTATAGGAGATAGATCTACAGGAGTTCAAACAAGGAAAAAATCAGTTAACTATAATGAAAAAGATCACATAGCTGAGCTAACTGCATTTTGTTTAATCACCCAATTTGAGCCCAAATAATTTGATGATATTGTAACTGATGAATGCTGGCTTAATGCAATGCAGGAAGAAATTGATCAAATTGAAAAAAATCAGACTTGGGATCTAATCCCAAGACCAAATGACAAAAATGTCATAGGTGGCAAGTGGATCTTTAGAAACAAACATGATGAAAATGGTCAAGTTGTTCGCAACAAGGCTAGATATGTCTACAAAGGGTATGCTCAACAAGAAGGTATTGATTTTGGTGAAACTTTTGCTCCTATTGCTAGGCTTGAATCCATTAGAATTTTCTTGGCATATTCTGTTTTCAAAAATTTCACTATATATCAAATGGATGTAAAAATTGCTTTTCTAAATGGATACTTAGAAGAAGTTTACATAGAACAACCTAAAGGGTTTATATGTAAAAATAAACCCAATCATGTCTGCAGGCTGAAAAAGGCTCTATATGGCCTAAAACAAGCTCCTAGAGCTTGGTACTCTAGATTGGACAATCACCTACTGTCAAAAGGGTTTATTAGAGGAGGAGTTGATAGTAATCTGTATGTTAAAATTGAAGGATCTGATATTCTTGTTGTTGAAATTTATGTTGATGACACCATTTTTGGTTGCAACAATATTGCCTTGAGTAAAAAATTCTCACAAATCATGGAATCTGAATTCGAAATGTCAATGTTGGGAGAACTGTCATTTTTCTTAGGTCTCCAGATTTCACAACTTGACTCTGGCATCTTTCTATCTCAAGCAAGGTATGCAAAAGAAATGTTAAAAAGGTTTAAAATGGATGAAAGTCATCCTGTAAGCACCCCAATGGCTACTGGCTGTAAACTTAGCAAAGTTGATGACTCCCCTACTATAAACTCAACTGATTATAGGTCAATGATAGGCAGCCTATTGTATTTAACAACCTCAAAACCTAACATAATGCAAGTTGTTTGCATGGTTGCTCATTTTCAATATGCTCCTAAAGAATCTCACATCAATGTTGTGAGAAGAATTCTTAAGTATGTACAAGGAACAATTGATTATGGGCTCTGGTATCCCAGAAGCAATGATTTCTCTTTAGTAGCTTATACTGATTCTGACTGGGCAGGATGTCTAGATGATAGGAAAAGTACTAGTGGTGTTGCTTGCTTTCTTGGTGATCATTTAGTGGCTTGGCACAACAAAAAGCAAGAATATGTTTCGCTCTCTACTGCTGAAGCATAATATATAGCTGCCACTTCTTGCTGCACTCAGGTAATTTGGATGTCACATACATTATAAGATATGGGTATTGAAATCCCAAAACCTATTACTATTCTGTGTGACAATACTAGTGCAATAAATATCTCAAAAAATCCAGTTATGCACTCTCGAACTAAGCATATAGCTATAAAGTTTCATTTTCTTCGTGAAAAGGTGCTGGCTAATGAGGTTTTTGTGCAATATGTTCCTACACAAGCACAGGTTGCTAACATTTTTACAAAACTATTGGCTAAAGATGTCTTTGACAGACTTCGGTTTTGATTGGGAGTGGTCTCTCAATCCTTGTTATCCTAAACAGTCTATCTTGGTGATAGGGGGAGCTAGTTAGCTCTTCCCGCAGCTTATACTTTACTGCTCAAAGGTTCTTTCTATAGTTTGTTGGCATGTCACAATTGATTATGGTTTATCTTTGTTTGGTATCCCTTTATCCTTGTGTCAAAAAGGGGGAGAATTTAGAGCATTCGATTATAGTTCATTATCCTTGGTTTGGTGGCTCAGTTTTGCCATCAAGGACAAAGGGGGAGTTTGTTGAATCCCTCTTATGTTTTTTTGTCCTTGATGTCATCTTATGATTATCTGGCATCTTGATGGTTATCTTCTCAGTTGATTCATATTTTGATTGGCACATTTACTTCATTGGTTTTATTATAATTGGTGGCACTGATCGTTTAACTCAATGTGCAGATTACAAATGCTTGTTGAGGTATTCTGGTTACAGGTCATTTTTCTCCATTTGGTCAAGTGATACATTTCTGGTTTAATCTATTACTGGTTCAGTGATGATCTCAATTATGTTGTCCTTGGCATAAATCAGTTTTATACAGGTTGACTATTTATGGCTTGATCAGTAACAAGCAATCTTGAATTTAAAAATGGTCTTGAAATTCTCAAAGGTATACTTCTCTACTCTCAGTCAGAGGAATTGATACAAGGAATATTGGTTATTTCAATGCATTCAGGCTTTGAGGAACACACTGCTCATTCCTTTGCTTTTGATTAATGGTATTTGGTATGGAGAATTGCATAATATCTTGCTTCTAGTACTAAGGCATTGGAAATTTCTTGCATTGGATTTCATCATGGTGGTATTTGAAATGGCATTCTATTCGATCCTCCATTTGTATGTGTGTTGGGTCATTTGGTTAATATTTGCTTCAAGCCTTAAGGCCGACTGCAGTCATGAAAGGTTATTTTTTGTTTATGTCACTTTGAACGTGACCTTGCCTTGACTTTGTGGAAACCTTAAGTCTTATGTTTTTTGGCCCTTCATGAAATAATGTTGGCATCATTGTGTTGTATTTACTCATTGTCTAAAGTTAGCAAATTCCATAATGGTTGTCGACATGCATCCCTTGGTTAAGCCCACGGATTTGACTTGGCATAATGTGTTTGATTAATCTTTGTCCTTTTTCGGATTCCAAACGCCTATCTTCCTTTGCAGAGGAATTCACAATGTTTGTTGTGGCAAGTTAGGGAAAAAAAAAATCTATTTCACATTTTTTGTTTCCCACATTCTGGCCGCCACCATGTATCCACTACCTTGGGCATTTCTGGTTTCCTTTGGCATTTTTGTTGTTGGACAGCAATCGGGAGCAGTCAAGAGCTCTCTACAGAAGTCGCTCCACTTGTCTTCCTTCTGCCACTGGCTGCAAGCACGTTTTTGGAAGGGTGTGAGGTCGTTTCTTCTCCTCTGTAGGTCTGGTAATCTCTCTTTGACATCAACCTACACTTACTAGGTATTCTTCTTTAAGATTGGTTTGCAGATCCGTTTTTAGATAGCTAAGAGAGAGCTGAACATTACCATGGTGTTTTTTGACTTGAAATTGGAACCCACACAAACCTTATGGTGATCATGCTCGAGATTATGTCAATTTTTCACAATCTATAAAAACACATTTTTGGATGTTGGAAAGACACTCTAAGCCTTTGGTTTGGAAGCCCAAGGCAAATCCAAGCCAAAGGCTTGGAAATCTCCAAAGCAAGATAAAATGTGAGCACATTATAACACACTCGCTCACATTATGTCAAAGAAAGCATAATGTGAGCGCGTTATAATGTGCTCATGTTATGCTCTACTAAATTCAAGTTATTTATGTGTGTGTGTGTGTGCATGTATATATGTATGTGTAGGCACCTAAAAATGTCTTGAGTATATTACACACCGAGATTTTTCCTAATAACACCATTTTCTCTCATTTCTCACCTATTTCGTCTATTTAATTAAAAAATGTCCAATTATTTAGTTAAATTCACTATTTTCTAATATTAATCGAATAATTAATTTCATTTGATTAATTAATCACCTTCATTACTTATTTTATTCCCTTTTGATTAAATAATGTCAAATTATTCTATTAAATGCTATTCACCCTCTTTGATTAAATAATTCGCTAATTGTCTAATTAAAATTTCTAATTCTTCAACTTGAACAATTAAATGATTTTTCAAAATTGTTTAATTGACTAATATTTCCTCCAATCATTTGAAGAATATCCTCATGGAATATTCCCTTTTCAAATTCATATTTCTCCCTCCACATGGAAATATCTCTAACATGCTTCCTAAAATCAAGGGATTTGTTGTTCTCTCAAGGATTATAGACCCTTGATTAAATTATTGATCTATGCCATCATGAATTATCAACCCTTGATTCATTCCTTGATCCATGTCTTCATCTCTAATCCAATTTCCTCCATTGATTAGCATTTTTAATCCTCACCATTGATTCAATTCAAAAATATATGGATACTTCCCATAAACCCTAACCCTATACCTTATACCCTTAAGGTATCTATTTAGGGTTAAGGGTTTAGGGTATAGGATCTAGGGTATAAGTTTGAGGGTTGAGGGTTTAGGGTTTAGGGTATAAGGTATATGGCTGAGGGTTGAGGGTGTAGGTTTTAGGGTTTAAGTATAGGGTTGAGAGTTGTGGGTATAGGGTTGAGGGATAATGTTCAGGGTTGAGGGTATAGGGCTAAGTGTATAGGGTATAGGGATTAGAGTTTAGGATATTAGGTATAGGTTGAGGGTATTGGGTGTATAGTTGAGGGTATAAGGTGTCTATTTAGGGTTGAGGGTATAAGGTATAGGGTTCAGGGTATATTGTTGAGGGTATAGGGTATAGGGTTGAGGATTAAGGGTTTAGGGTTTAGGGTTTAAGGTATAGGGTTGAGGGTGTGAGGTATAGGGTTGAGGCTATAGGGTTGAGGAATAGTTTTCAGGTTTGAGGGTACAGGGTTAAGTGTATAGGGTATACGACTTAGGGTTGAGGATATTAGGTTAAGTGTTGTTATAGTAAAATGGAGTTTCAAAGATGACTTGCTTGGTGGAGTGTTATAGAAATAAAATTGGTTATGAAGGTGCATGGTTTAAGAGTGTATTCATTGATTACGGGCCTCACAAATCATGTGATGGTTGTAGAATTATCAGTGTCCAATATGAGGCATTTGAGACAAAAAATAATCAACCCTTAAGAGAAATCCAGTGTCATAATCGTTTGAGGCCAATACCATCTCCAATTCTATTACCCAACAATTTAGTTATGGGTTATGTTGTGGAAGCATTTCACGATGATTATTGGTGGCATACCATTTTTCTAGATTTAACATCAAATTTTGATGCTCCTCCACAGAGTTACTTTCTCTATTTTCTAAACACCATAACTTGGAGAGACCCTACCCCTATCAAAAATAGATCATGGGTAGGTGGATCTTGCCATAAGTATGTCAACTTACCATCTATCTAAATATTTAATATATTGTTTACTCATGGCATATTGATAAACTACAATCAATCATGCCTATATTCTATGTTCAATACTAAGGTCCTCATAAATTGATATAAATTTGCTTTAACTTAAAATTATTATAGCATACGCTTTATTGTTGAGGTCCTCATAAATGGATATAAATTTTCTTAACTTAAAATTATTATAACTTATGTTTTAATTATACAAATCGTACCATGGTGTTTGATGATGGATTTATACTAATTCTCAACATGAGGTTGAGGATTCAAACTTCACATATCAATCCACTCACCATTCTCACATTCAGACCCACATTGATTCTCATATTATCTTGAAACTAGAACTACAAAATTTTCTTGTGGAAAAGATATAGGAAGTAGACATTTTGAACACCCAACATCCATGTTCACATAGTTCATGAAAGCCAAAACATGCTCACGCTTTGAAGAATTTAAAAAGCGCTCACATTTTGAGCAATCTAAAGCGTGCTCATGCTTTGAAAAAGCTAAAAAGCACTCACATATTGAGCAAGCCAAAACATGCTCATGCTTTTTGGAAAATGCAAAAAATGATAAAAATACATGTGACCCGTGATTTAGGCCCACATGCTCTGTTATTCTCTAGTTTATGTGCGTTATCCAATCAAAAAAATGCTTTTTCATGGTGTTGACAAAAGCACAAGCATATTTTACATATTCCACCACCTTTGCACCACCTTTTTTTGTTTGATAATGTAGAAAGGAGGAAACACTAGAGTTTTAAGATGAAATTTGATTATATGAACTAATATTTTCATGTTTTTGGTGTTGGAATGTTAATTATGGTTTTTTCGTTTTAATTTCATTTTATAGATTTTTTTAATAGTTTTTACAAATTCTATTAGATTTTTATAGATTAAACATTGAAAATGAAGTGACTTGGTGAAAAGCTCTAATTTTTGAGGAGTTTGAAGTAAGAAGAAAAATGAACTAGACATAATTGGGTAGCTTCTCAAAACAAATCTTGGATTTTAAGGTAAGTTCTATTTGTGCATGCAACTTGGTAAACTTATCAAGGTTGATGCACCTTGAAGATCTTCCTTAATTTTCTTATATGCATCACTGTGTAAATTTATGAATGGGGCATCTTTACATTTTTCTTATTTCACAAACATGTCCTCTTATGCTTGTTTTCATTCTCTTTATATATATGCTTTACATTCTCTTTATATATATGCTTTACATTCTATTTATATGTATATGATTTATTTTTTCCTTCATTTCCCATGGGTTGATATTTTATCCATTATTCTCCTACTTCACATTTCACCTTTCTATTCACTTATGAATATCACCTTTACCACTTTGATTTCTTATGTTGCTTTATCACTTCTTATCATACATGCTTAATAATTCTTTGATTTTGTTATTACATTCATGCTTATTAAATTTACCTTATTATGATGTTATTATTTGAACATTGAATACTTGCCTTGATCATATAGTGGCATACATTTCCTTTAGAGATTACACATTAAGCATGGCCTCTTAGATTTACCTCTTAATCTTGCATTGCCTTATCAATTTTTTTGAATTATTACACTAGAAATGTGGGCACAATTCCTTTTACATTATGTCTCTATATTGGGGAAATCATGAATTCCATTATTATATTTTGATATTTCCTTTCCATATCCTTACAATGGGGGTATCGTTCCTTCCCCCAATTTCATGTGCACATCCATCAATTGTCTTATCATGAATTTAGAGCCACACCTATTTTAGTGGGGAAACTTATCCTTCCAACACATATCTTATGATATAGTTACATATATCCTTTTCACATTTGGGGAAAAGAATGCATTCCCTCTTCATCGGTATCTTGACATCACATTCCTAGACCTACATCACCATTAGGGACCTATTTCCTCACCTCTACCAATAAAGCATGCACCTATACTGTAGCCTTATGTACCTACATAGGTGTTTTTTACCACACCACCATTTATATTTTCCCATGCTAGGGTAAACCTTCTACCTTGAGATTCATGTTCAACCCATATATGATTTCCATGTTTAATTGTGTTACACTTAATTATTACACAATGATTTTTTTTTAATTATTAATTCACATTATTTTAATTCTTATATGCTTAGTTTATACTTACATTTCATGTGTTATTTTCCCCTTACCTACAGTTCCTTTTCTCTTATGGACACAACCAATTCTAATATGGTCTATGGTTCATGCATTATAAGTTTGATCTTCTAGGATTATCCTCAAGAAACAAACATTTACACAATGTTTGTCATGTTTGTCTTTAGCATCAGACTTGCAACTCCTTTAAGTAAGTTTTCATTTACTACTTTAACGACTGTCATATATTGGACTACCTCTTTTCACAGTGAACTTAGTGAAAAATCGTTCTATGAATCCTTTATAACCTTTGTGGGAATCCATTGCCATGGATGTGGTTGGCACTTTTGAGTTCAATGAACTTTCCATGGTACTTGCAGAGGTCTTTATACATGCCCTTGCATTTGATAACCATAGAAAAAATCCTCTTATAAGGCTTATGGAATACAACTTTACTGCCTTCTTCACTATCTTTCATGCACTGTTTACTAAACACTCACTTCCTCCTTCAACATTAAAAAATGACATTCATAAACCTTTTCACTAGTCATTTTGAACTATCCTTACCATAAATACCACACTATCTTCATATCACTGTGATCTCTTAGGTTTGATGCTCTTGAAACTTTGAAGCTTTATAGGCTTTCATCTCTTCTAAGATCATCCATTCTTGGTCATTAGTTGTAACCTTCCACATTTGTTCTTCTATGGTGGTGTTTACTTGATTGTAACTCCATTTGGTAGTGGTAAGTTATGCCATCAACCATCTTTGTGTCTTAACCTTAGTTAACTTTGGTTGGCATTTCTTTGTCATCTCTCAACATAGATCTTGTCACTATCATCTTATTCTCCATGATCTTAGATGGCTTTAATGACTTCATCGAGCTTCTAAGATTTGTCTTGTGTTCACTATCTTGTAGACTACCCAAATTTTCTAATGTATGCATCACAACTATAAAATAACATTTATGACTACCCAAATCTCCTACCATGGTCATGCCTTATGGTAGTACATGAAATTGTACATCCTAATTTTATGATTACTTTCAGATTTATGTAAGAGATTTCTTTATTCTACGGTACCATGATGAAACTAATCTTTATATCTTTTCGTTATACATATAGAATTCTTCACCATGTCAAGGAAACAATCAAAGACCAACACCAGATGAGTGTGAAGCTAAGAATGCAAAGAAAAGATAAGGAATAAGGAAAATTAGTGAAAGTAGAAAATTGAACACCATAGAAGAAGACATGTTGATTCAAGAGGAAAATGAACTATCCACTCTATGTAAGAGAGATATGGAATTGGAAGTACAAAGGTAATGAATGTAAAACCTCCATGCAATGAGAAATTTGAATCCCATAATTAGAGGCATGCCATCTAATATAAGCCAATATGGAGGCACACCATCTACCACATCTCAATTTGAACGTACATCAGCACTGACATGTGAATATGGAGGTACACCGTCTTTCACATCTCAAGTTGGAGGCACACCATCTTTGACATCTCAAGTTGGAGGCACACCATATTTCACATATGAAGTTGAAGGTACACCATATATTCTATCACAACTTCAAGGTACATCATCTTTTTCATCTCTAATTGAAGGTATGCCATCTATCTCATCACATTTAAATATTGATGAAATTCATAATGTCAAGGAAACTTTACCTTTGAGAACACCTCCTATTTTTGTGTAGAAAGCCTAAGTTTTTGATTGATATTGATGAGAATATTTTGTAGCCAATGGTTGATAAGATTCCAAAGTGTACTTGTCGAAGATATGCTAATAAGATGTGGAGATTATTTTTTGAAAAATTAAATGAAACTTGAAGATGTCAACTATTTGTTGAAATGATGAGAAATCTAAAATTTAGGTCCATTATGAATATTCTTGGGCTAAGAACATTGGATGTTTCAAGTGAGAAATCTACTATCAGGAATCTAATGAGTAAATATGAGAGTGTAGGTTCCACCTCATGCACCAAAGCTAGTAATGTCACATGACATGTCATTACATCAACAATAGTAAGAAATCAAACCAGGAAAGCTCATCTCATTAGAAAGAAAAGTCAAGCATTGATAATAAGTATAAAAAATATAATGAGAGCCATTAGAAGGCATCAAAGAGTGGAGGACCCAAATAACAATGAATTATGGGAATTATTCGATAGATTACCATAGAAAGATAAACCAATCATTGAAGCCTTCAGATCCCTAATTGAAGAATTTTGGAAGAATAACATAAGGGTGTCTCCTAATCAAATAGATGTTGTAAGAAGGAGAATTGGTAGTTGAAACCATGAGTAACATCCAAAGCATTTTTTGGATATGACTCAAACACAATTTTTTGCCAAATTTCTAGAGATGTATCCTTAAATTAAAATTTATCAAAGCTATTTTGAAATGCTAAATCCTTAATATGTCAAAATAAATCACACACGCACTGCTTGTTGTAGAGTGCATATTGAGTTTTCTAGCCATTATGATGTTTATCGACATATATATTTATATTTATATACTAACAACATTATTTAGGAGTGTAACATACATGATCCACCTAGATCTTCAAGAGAATTCATATCAAGCATTTTTTATAAAAGGGGGTAAAAACTTTATTGAACCAAAAAATAAGTACAAAGCAAAAGAGTATAACCAACCCTCTAGGGGTCAAAATCCCACAACAAAGCCATCAAGAAACTCCCAAGAAAAATCTCATATCTTCCATAACCAGATCTTCCAGCTTCTAAGAAAGGTCCTCTGGAAGGCTTCCCTAGGCTTCCACAATCCAAGTCCCCATCTGTTCATATGCCCATTTAGCCAATCCATCAGCCACCTTGTTCCATTCCTGAGGGATATGGCAAAAGGTGATGGATTCCAAAATCCCACCTAAAGAAATGATTTGCTTAACCATCACTGCTAACTACCAAGTCACATCCTCTAATTGATGCTTATTTAGCAAATCAATCACAATCTGAGAATCTGACTCACAAATTATCTTTCTCCAACCAAAGGCTCAAGCTTGTTTCAACGCCAAAAGAATAGACAAAGCCTTCATGAAGTTATTAGAGTGTTGACCTTACATCGAGAAGAAGAACTCAACCCTCTTGAGCTATCCCTGCTAATACCACCAACCCTAACATGTCCAAGATTGCCTCTAGAGGACCCATCAGTGTTAATTTCCAATACCCCAAGAGGAGGGGGTTTACAATGACCACATCTTTGAACCCTCCCTCTGGTACTTTGACCTGTCCTAGGTCGAGGACCACTCATGTCACTTTTTGAAA
This sequence comes from Sequoiadendron giganteum, assembly GCA_007115665.2. Taxonomy (NCBI): domain Eukaryota; kingdom Viridiplantae; phylum Streptophyta; class Pinopsida; order Cupressales; family Cupressaceae; genus Sequoiadendron; species Sequoiadendron giganteum. The sequence continues at coordinate 585,862,268 of CM021109.1, forward strand.
TTTCCAAAGTCTAAACCACTCCCATATCTCCAGGATCCACAGGGATCGATAAATCATAATTACAACTAAAGTCTCATGAAGAACGCCCATGATTCTCATCCATAAATGACACACCTAAAGATTCTTATCCAAGAAGATCTTGCGGTTGCCCTCCAACCAAATATGCCAAATAATCAATCTAGGACCAATTTTCCAAGCTATTTGAAGGAAAAAGGTCTTAGCTGGTGAGTTCCATAGCCCAATTCAGAAGTCTTCCAAAGAGGAGGCATGTCTACATGGCTAGTTCCAGACTCCCCACCATAAGTGCCAAATCATCCTAGCAAAGGGACACTAAAAAAAGAGATGAGAAGTGCTCTCAACATTACTAGAGCACATGGCACACATAGAGGGGCCCTAAAATCCATGCTTCCAAAGACTCTCCCATGTCAGGCATCTATTACAAACCACAAACCAAGAGAAGAAATTGCACTTGGGTCTTGAGAATTTATTCCAAATCTGTTTCCACCAGGGGACCCCCGTACACCCAAAAACCTACTTATCCAATACCTGATAGCCTAAGGCAATAGAGAATTTTCCTTTTGGGTCATGTCCCCATGCCAAAACATCCCTCCCCAAAAGAGAGTTGCAAACCACTAGTACAAAAACAACAATAAATGACTAAAAAAACTACTAAAAATTGCATATATGTGACTAAGCTTGGTCACATGGCCATTAGTAGTTTATTGCCAATCATTTATAACACAACCAAATTCATGACTAAACCATTTTTAGTCTTTTATTGGTTGTTTTGATTGATCAATTTGGTATTATATTTAGTCGTTAATTTAGTCATTGATTGTTGTTAACTGGTCATTTATTTAGTCATGATAATTTGTTATTTATTCATGGTAGTCATTTATTTAGTCATGGTAGTCATTTATTTAGTCATTGTAGTCATTTATTTAGTCATGATAATTTGTTATTTATTCATGGTAGTCATTTATTTAGTCATGATTTATTCATTTATTTGGATGAATCGGTGATTCAAGTTACAAATCAAATCTAACTTAATTAATCCTCACAAATTTATGCATATAAACTTAAAGTATCATATATATTCAAGTGTTAAGAGAATGACCATGAAATGAAGACTAAAATGCTTGAACAAATATGATTGATCAGACACAAAAGATCACAAATCAAGAGGAGCCACAACATAGTATTTATGAGTGGAAAACCCTATATAGGGAGAAAAAACCACTTTGAAAATTTACTTCATTAAGCCTCACTAGAAAATCAAAACCTCACTGGAAATTCGAAACATATAAATGATGTGCCTCACTAGAAACTTGTCTTACTGACCATTTTACAACATTTATTGAATAATTGAAGAATTCAAAAAGGCATAAAAATAGATAATCACTTTGTATCAATGAATTTATTTTCTTGAAAGTTTCACTTGGATTTGAAACTCAAGAACCTTTACTTCTACACTTGCAACACAATGAATACTATAAATGTGTTTCTCCTTATTAAAAAAAACATCCATCTCAGTTCATGTACTATTAAATAGTGAATTTGTATAAGAGCATTTCATTTGCACTTCATTTCTTGAGTACTACAATTAGATTTGAAACTCAATAAACTAAGAAATAAAACACAAACAAAAAATTATAACACAAAGAATTTAACGTGGTTCACCCAATACGGGCTACATCCACCAAACCACAACCATCCAATGATTTTATTATCCTATGCAAAACATATTACAATATCACGAATAATGCCATGCTACAACTCTCCATCCCAGTCGCTTATAACAAAATTTTAGAAGCTTCCAAAAATTAGGGTTTACAAAGTCGGTTTTTTTTCTTTTTCGGTGACAAAGCAAAAAAAGATGAAAAAAAAATTCTTCGGGGCTGCCGCCCCCGAACCCCTACCCAAGGCTTGACCCAACCTCGGATCCTGGCGAGAATACATGAAGAGTGTACAGTATAGCATGATCAAACACCACAAACCAACATTCATAACTTCATACAACTAATATACATTAGACCCTTTGAAACAAAAATTGTCTCTGTAAAATATATTGTGCTCTTTTAAATGATACCAACCCTTGTATTGTAGAAATGTTGTATAATAAATTTCTATCTAGTTTACAATTAAATTATTATGATGCATAAAAAGATAAATAAATAAAGCAAAGAATATATGAAATTCAATTCTATGCATTGGTGAGCCTATCAATCGTAAGGCGACTGCAGAAAATCCTTCCCTTACCTTGCCTAATGGGCCAAACTTGTATAGAGACCAAGGGAGGATTGCATGAAAATAACAATATCATCACAGTATGATTTATTCTTAGCTCTCACCTGTTGTATAGAATACTTTATTTTCCATTTCGACCATCAGATCATCCTCTCTGATCTATGGCGTTTAGCCTAAGTGATTCAAAACAAGTGAGTAATAGTAAAAAGAGGGATAAATTAAAATGCACAATCAAGAATGAAAAAATAGAGTTTTGAGAGCCCTTTTCAATAAAACCATTTCGTGCATATCCTGCAATTAATGCATTCCATGAGACTACATTTCTTTGAGATATTTTAGCAAGCAATTCGCACGCCTTGTCTCTACCTCTACATATGGGATTTGTGTACCTTGTCTCTACCTCTGGATATGGGATTCATGCACCTTGTCTCTGCCTCTACATATGCGATTCACTCCTTCAAAATCTTCTTCCCTGGTATTGACCTTTCACTTCTCCAATTTGGCAAGTTGTGGCCTGAAAATAAGGTTTCAATGAGGGTTTTAGAGTATGCTTATTAAAATGAAATTACAACCAAGATCCTTTGCCTATTTGTTTTCTATCATTTTTTGTTGCTTTCCCCATCGCTATTGGTTTCGGCTCCTCTAAACTCTTCCTCGTTGGTATTCACCTTTCACTTCTGCAATTCGGTGAGTTGTAGCCTAAAAATAAGTATTTAGAGTATTTTTATTAAAATGAAATTAAGGCACATCGATTAGAGGTTTTTTTTGCCACTAAAAAGGATTTCAAAATGGAATCCAAAATAAATAATTTGTAGTTCATAAATCTCCTACTTATTATTAAATATATTATAATATTATATTATTATATAGTATTAAATAAATTATAGTATTACATAATAATATAATATAAATATATTATATAACTAGTATACATATATTAATTAATAATATATATAAAGAAGCTGAAAGTTATCAATACTTAACATTGCTTATTATAATATTAATTAATAAAATATATTAAAAACTAATAATATATATAAAAAACTATTTTTACTATTTATGTATATATATATATATATTAATTAATAATATATATAAAACTATTTAAGCATACATATCTTAGTTTGTAATTTTAATAGAAAAATATTTAAATTAAAAACTATTTATTGTGAAGTTTTTAATTTAAATCTTTTTCAAAAAATAGAATTTTTATTTTATTTTATGTGCTTGTTATTCTTAAGCAGCACATACTTCCACTTGCCTATCATTTTCAATGAAGCTTCAAAAAGTTTACGAATATTCTTTTGTTGCTTTCACTGTATAACGCTTTCAACCTATAGTATAATAGTAATAATATAATATAATTTAATATAATATAATATAATATAATATAATATAATATAATATTATATTATATTATATTATTATAATATAATATTATATTTATTATATTATTACTATTATACTATAGGTTGAAAGTGAAAGCAACAAAAGAATATTCGTAAACTTTTTGAAGCTTCATTGAAAATGATAGGCAAGTGGAAGTTAATTATAATATTGATAATTTAAAATAATATTATTGATAAGGTTTAATTTTTATATTGATCATTTCCCTTATATTATATTTAATTTTTATTTTTATAACGCTTTCAACCTATAGTATAATAGTAATAATATAATATAATATAATATAATATAATATTATATAATATAATATAATATAATATAATATTATATTATATTATATTATTATAATATTATATTATATTTATTATATTATTATAATATTATTATATTATATTATTATAATATTATATTATTATATTATTATAATAATATAATATAATATTATATTATATTATTATAATATTATATTATATTATTATATTATTATAATAATATAATATAATATTATATTATATTATTATATTATTATATTATTATAATAATATAATATAATATTATGTTATTATATTATATTATATTATATTATATTATATTATATAATATTATAACATATAAATATGTAAATATAATATTATATTATCATATAATATTAAATATATCATAATTTTAATTATTAATGTCGAAAGGCGTTTCCACTACAACGGTAATTTTGGTGTGTATATTTTTATCTGCCTTATGTAGATTGATGTTCATGTGACATTCAGGTGACAATAAGGCATTTGATGTCCTCGTTGATAATTATTATGCAATGTTTACAATGAAAGTCGGCTAAAAGCATATACTGTATCAAAACATGTACTCTTTTACATGGTTGAGACAAGGCACTGAGTTTTTGAGCCTAAGGCCCAATAAAACACCATTGATTGAGCCTATACAATATACACAGAGCTCATGGCTTATTCTTCCTCAAAGCTTCCAGAACATTACAAAGCATAGAAACTCGAGGTTAAATCTCAGTAATAACAAACCTTGTTTGTGAACATGTTCAGTCATGCGCACAAATTTTGAAATCAATTAGTAATAGGTACCGTGAATGGCAGATTAAAGATTGTACGTTCCCAATAATGGCACGAATGAAGGCATTTTGAGTGAAGAATCTTTTGATGGCATTTCCAAACAATTCTTTTGAGCAAAGATACTTCAACTTAATCTAATTTATTTGGGGTTTTATGCAAAAAGAATCCATTACAGAAGTTGAAGTCGGGTCTAAAACCACCAAAGAGGATCTTGTAAAATTGGTGTGGCAATCAAGAGGTCTAAGTTGAAAATGTGCATTTTGTGAGTTAAATTTTGAAAATGCGCAAGGAAGTTTTAGTGCCTGAGCGTTCCACAGTGAGCTCGCATAATTTGGAAGAAGAGGAGAAAAGGTGGCCATTCCCTGAGCCAGACGGACTGCCCAAAACACAAAAAGAGTTGGAAGGAAGATAAGGCACTAATGCCTGATTCCTCCTATACAAGATTATTCAGAAGAATGGCCCAGGACCACTCTCCTTTGAAGTTTGGATTATTACGTGATTGGAGAAACCCTGGAGAATAAACTCGTCAAAACATGGAAATTGGCATAAAATATCGTAAATGGAAAATCCAGTTTGTTTTGCCCTAGGCACACAAAAAAGATGGAAGGCCCCCATTTGATCTTGAACACTACTTTTTATTAATCTGAAGTATTTGGCCTTTTGGAAAGGTATATAGAATTGTAGAGCCAGTTATATATATTAAGGCAAGTTTGTAGCTTAGTCAATCTGTTTGTGAAATCCGCTTGAAAGTTCAAAGGCCTCTACGACATGCAACCAGGCTCTAACATAAACAATGAACCAATTATTTTTTCAATAGTTATGCATATTGGTAAATACCAAAATACTTTGAACTTTTCCTTTTAAACATTAGACAATGTTAACAAACTTTCAGGTGCCATTTTATTTGATTTGAAACTTCCTAACATATCATCTAATTATACCCAAAAGACCTCTATTCTATACAAGGCTCAGAAAACATGTCTATCTTTGTCTTCAAAAGGTTGTGTGCCTCTTGTGTTGAAATATTTCAGTGCGAGGTATTTTCTTTTTTGTTCTATCAAGGATAGTTTAGAGCTTTCATTGCTTCAATACCCAATAGTTGACAATTATGGATATAAAGACTTAATTGTATTGTTCTAAATAAAAAAATCATCACAACATCTACACTTAAGGAGCTTCATGAAAAAATATTTTTGGAAACTGTGGAGAAATTGTGTTGCTGCCCAATTAAGTTTTTAACTGGGCCAATGAGGTGAATATGAGCAGAAGGCAAAGTAGGTGTTTAATTTTCCATAAGTACGTAGTAAATTTTTAAGATTAAACACCAAGTTAGATTTTACTTAACCCACCAGTGTTTTTATTTATTTTATCTCATTTTATAAAAATACATTAAAATTTCTACAAAAGTAAATATTTATTATTTTAGTAAAACTCAGAAATAGATATTAAAAATTTATTTTAGTAAATTAGTGTACATAAAAAATTAAAACATTATTGGAGATATCATTGAAACCTTACAAACTATTGGCTTTAGAAATTCGATATTATTTACATATTGTAATTTTACTAAAATATTATGAATCAATTAAATGATGTACAAAAGTAAATGTATTTTATAATTCGTTGTCAAAATTTCTAATAATTGTAAATTGTATTTTTTATATAATTAATAGTTCTTTAAAAAAAATCCTACCATAGTGAGGAGATTGTGATGTGTTAAGTATCCATTTTGTTTTTTACTGTGGTGCCCAGTGGCACAGGAGGCAAGAGCTTAGATGTTTCATTGTTCGTAGGTTTGAGTTGCATTAATAGCTTTGTTTGTGTTGCAAATCGGAGTAAAGGTGGACAGAGTCACAAGGAGCGAGTGGGACATGAGGGAAAAATAGAGTACAACCAATTGGAGGAGAATATCATCCATATTTTTGTGTAGAAGCATGCCAAATTTTTCTATATATTTTGTTATAATTTAGGGTTTCCTCAGTTTCTCGGCATGTCTATAAGCCTTTGAAGGCAGATTACCATATTTAACACAAGTGATTTTGTTATTGTTTATGTCTGGTGTTTGCATGTTGTTTGAGAAATGTTTAGGCTATACTTTACAAAGCTATGCAGTGATTCTTATGATCTGAACATAGTGCAATGAATCCTATACCTAAAATCATATGCCATTGACATATACAAAATTATAATTCCAAGTTTTCCATGAGCTAAATTTAAGACAAAATTTCATATAATGAGGTTGGTCATGTTTCTTTTTTGTATTGATAAAATCTAGTGAGGCCTCAAACTATGGCTCAAAGGTGGGTGATTGACGTGTGAAATTCCATGTTGCTTTAAATAAAACCCTTGGCATGATATGTCTGTAAGGATCTTCTTTTCGATTCTCTTATAAATAGCTCATAGTTGCTTCTACCTCACCTTTAACATGTAGGTATAGTGAATGTGTTGTCTCGTATGTTTCAAAATATGTGGTAAAGTGCTTGTAATTTGAACTTCAAGGTTATCTTTACACTGTTAGTCTTCTCTTCACAGTGTTGAATGTTTGGGAGTGTCAGATGGAAAAAATTGCCTAAAGGTTCACCTAAATGATCAATTATGTATTGGTCTTAAAATATCGATAGGTTAATACATTTTTATGCAAAATGAAGCTACATCTAATCGGTTAGAAGAGAGGATGTATTGAGGACTCTACCTCTGAACTTGCTCACACTCTCAAGCATGACCTTTCTCATCTCTAGACCTACAATGCTGACATGGATAGGCTCTAGCGCTCACAAATGTCCAAGTCTCAGCAAGATCTTGGAAGTGGTTGGTACCCTATTTTTTTTTGTCGATTCTTAGAGATCACATTACTTGCATGTCTATTTACAGAGTAGACTACGTATACATAAGCAAGTTATAAACATTCAAATGAGCTTGATAATGCTGCTTAAAGATGCAATTTATTATAAAGATGATTAGGGTAGTCTGTTGAGCTTGGGCTATAATATATTAATTTTTATATTTGATTATTTGTTTCATATAGTGTTGGAAATAATACTTTTAAGCATGGGGCAAAAAACTAGAATATTTGTAATAGTCATCTACCATCATTATTGATTAATTTGAATTGATATCAAGAGCCTCATTAGATATTTCCACATGAGATATGTTCAAGAATTTTGAAATACCCAAGGGGGAAGCATTCACTTCACTCATGACCTTCCACAAACTCTCTTTAAACTATTAAAGCTTAAGTGTCTTGGTATATTCTTTGTTCATAACCTATTTGGTAATTTGAAAGGCAGTTTGATATGCACAAGACAACCTTCTTCACAAGGCTTTCAGGATTTTACAAGAAATTCCTCAACCTAACATGGTATCGTGGAATGTTGTTATTGTTGGCAAATACAATTGTCAAGCTTGAAGTTAGATTTAACAACCTTTATTAACATTCTCCCTGCGTGTACCAAACTTGGAGCTTTCCATCGAAAAATAATTGACAACGGGTTTTTATTTGATGCAGTTGTGACTATCATGATAGACATGTATGGAAAATGTGGTGACATTCAAAAGGCACATGCATTATTTGACAAAATGAATCATCCATATGTGACCTCATGGACTACAATCGTCTCTAGACCAGAACCAAGTCTGGAATGACATGACTACCATCATATTCTCGACAGGAGGATAAACAAGCACCGTTTACTAGGAGTTCAATGACGGTTTGCTACCTCTCTGCATAACAACACAAATCTATCTTTTCCAAAATCAAATTCATTACTATGATTATTATTATATGATTAATCTTAACTATTATTATATGATTAATGTAAATAATTTGATGATTAATATAACTTAACATTTGTAAGAATATACCTTTCGACGTTTATTTATATAGATTTTGTATAAAGATAGATATACTAGTATTATAAATATTATAAACTCATCTCCCCCTTATCCTTGAATCATCTTGATAGAAGGTGAGTTGATGATGGAGGGACCAAGTCTTATTAAGACCTTAATTTTTCCATTAGAATTACTTGAAGGTCTTAACATAGGGATTGAATATTTTTGGGAATATATTGACATGTTGAAGATGATTCGGGCACCCAATCAACATCATCCAAATTGGTTGAACATAACCTAGTATGCAAGTGCTCCTACAGAACAAGATTCATATCGACTTGATAGAAACTATTTTATGCAAGGAATGATCTTTAGAACTATAGTAAGAAATGGGTGGGATAGCTTTCCTTATGGTGCATGCTATAGTTGCCATGTTTGTTTACCTCTGGAATGTGACGAATAAATCCCCACGAAACCATTTTCATGGCATGCCTGAATCCTTCCCCTCAGAATATTAATTTGGTCAATGCCTTAGCACAAACCATGTATTTAAACTCCTCATCCTTTCAGCCTCTCTGATGCCATTATAGAACTATTTTCTTACGTTGTATTGCCTTTTCCGATGCATCCATATTTTTGTTTTTGTTAGGCTTCCACGATTATTGGGTTACTATTACCTAGATTAGAATCGTTTGATTATTTCAAAAAATAGAGAATTCTTGTCTTTGGGGAAGTAATATGAAGTTTTTTTAGTTAAAGTTTATTAAAAAAAAATTAATATAAATATTATATTATATTATCATATAATATTAAATATATTATAATATTAATAATATAAATATTATATTATATATTATATATATAAAATAATATATATTATACCTTTAGGGTGGCTCATTATTCCAAATGTAGAATATGGAGTACAAGAGAGTTGGACAGTGGGAATTGCAATGCATCATTGGGAGAAGGAAAGCCCATGCAATACATATCGAGAGGACGCCATGAGTACCAACATTCCATTTCCCTTGGGAATCTGATAAAAGGGGAGTCTAAAATTTGTGTGTATTAATTGAACACCCAAAGAAATCTCTTGGATTGCAAGTGAAAGGACATTGTGGAATCGAACTGATGAACGACATTAAATGTAGTTCCAAGTTTGGCCTCTTATTTATTGATTACACGAAAGAAGCGATGGGCATCAAAATGGATACATCAATAAAATGGAAAAGCTCCAAGAAGGAGGTTGCACTTCTTGGCTACATTTCAGACAAATGACTGAAAAACATATGTCGCAACAAGGATATCTTGTGTTTGGAGGTGGTAAGAATGGTGCTTGGGAGGGCATACTACTTCTCAAACAATCGTATCAATGACAACTCTGACATCTCTTTCCAGTTCTTGGCATCTTTGTTGGACATGAACTTGTCGAAGGAAAGATGTTTGTTGTTGCAGGCAGTCTTCAAGGGCTCGATCCTAGAGGGGGATATCAATACTATGGCAGTTGCATTACCAAGATTTGGATTGCCATGGTCAGATGATGTGGTGTGTATGTTTGAACAAGGAGTAGAAGTGGAGTGGCACCCTTTCATTCTAGACCTAAAAGGAGCCAAGATGCAACGCCAATGGCAATGGGCCTTCGTAGGCCACAAGTTTCTAAGCCAGAGGTTGGAGATGGATGTGGTGATTGGCATGGAGTGGTGTCATGCTTTCACAAATTTTGTGGTCTTTGGATGCTTCTACGAGGATGTGTAGGAGGTTGAATGGTGGGAAAGTGTTCAATATTTTGTTTTTTAAACAAATCCTCTATAATTAGTAGTCAGGCTAAGGCACATTTTGTTGGTTGAATGCCAAATTTTGAATGTATATGACCCCACTAGGGAAGAATTGAAAGGATGTAATATTTGATAAAAGCAATACAAGTATGCAGCTTCGACTGCTATTACGAATCAAAAAATATATATATTATATTATAGTATAATATATTGTATTGTAATATATTATATTATATTATAATATAACCCACTCCCTCAATTCAAAATATATATTTTTAATTATCCACTTTAATATCATATTGTCTAATTTTTATTTGTGTGACTAATTATTTAGCTATGTTTTTTACCCGACGATCAAATTAGTCCTTTATTTAGTCATTTATAGTCGTGTTGCAAAAAATGAGTAGAATTTAGTCATCTTTAGTTGTTGTGACAAAGTTTTAGTCACGTAGTCATTTATTTACCAAATTCTACTAGTGAACCCTTCCGACCAGAATGTTCGCCAACTCTTGTCGTTCCTCCAGCAATCCCCCAAGAGGCCACTCATGCATGTCCTTCCACCTATACATAGTATCATGATCAAGAACATGAGGGGCTTTGAAATCAACCACTCTACACCATTTGACCTTAAGAAAAATCTTGCAAATGAGGGTGTGTTTACATGATAGGAGGGTGAACATCCTAAGAATCAAACTAGAAAAGAGTTTCTGAGCCTCTGTTGCATATCCAAAATAACCCTTGTTTAACCAACTTGGCTCCCCTTTTAAGGGTACCCCAAATCATAGAGCCCTTCCCCAAAAGGTTGAATCTAGGCACATCAACACTCTCCACACCCCAATATATTTTGAGGTGAGGATCTTGGCCCATATCTAATGTTGTTGAGAGTACCATCACTAGTAAATTTTAGTCGCTAAAGCTTTCCCATTCAATTCAACTCGACGCAGCCCAAGCCCACCTTTCTACTTTGGCCAACATAACCAAGCTCCATTTCCTCAAGAGGAGGTTAGCAGACCAAATAAACTGATGGGGAGAGACTCCCAATTTATTTAATAAAGCAGGAAGGGGTAGACAACACAAAGCACCTACACAAAGGAGAGCCAAAACCACAGACTTCAAAAGAGTCAGTCTCCCAACAGTAGAGAGCCACCTACAAGTCCAGTGACTAACCTTTTTGTGAAACTTATCATTAACATCCTGCCAAAACAACCTAGGGAGTCTGTGGATAGCAATAGAAATATCAAGGTAGACAAAGGGAAGTGAGCTAATATGGAATATGAGAATTCTAGTAATTCTCCTCTGAATAAGCTTATGAGTGTTTTAAAATAAATAAATAAATGAATCGCTCATATTAATAATTTGTCTCGAAGTATTCAAATAACTATCTAGAACCTTCCTCAAATTGACACCTTCTTCAAATTTAGCCATTCCTATCAAAGTCGTTCCATCCACAAATTGAAGATGGGATTGGGGGGGTAAATTGTTGCCCTAACTCCAACCTTGAATGAGACCAAGCTCCACACGAGATTTAATAAATCTCCCTAATCCCTCAGCCATTAAAATAAATAAGTAGGGGAATAAGGGGTCCACTTACCGAAGGTCCCTAGACACACCAAAAATCTCAGAAGGCTCCCCATTAACCATCATAGAGAAGGAGGAGGAGGTGACACTACTAGTAACCCACTCAATCCATGCATTGCCAAACCCAAAATCCCTCAGAATCTTGGACAGGAAAGCCCATTTAACTTGGTCATAAGCTTTGGCCATGTCTCGCTTAATAAACATAGCCTTCTCTTTAGAGGAGGCCATGGAATTAACAATTTCAGTTGCAATGACAATCCCATCAAGAATTTGCCTGCCAACAATAAAACTGTCATGCTCCTCATAAATCAACATCTTTAACCACAATTTAAATGTTCCATTATCAACTTAATAATTATTTTGTACACCACAATGCATAAGGTAATTAATCTAAAAACATCCAAAGAATCAAATTTGTCCTGTTTTGGGATAAGAGCTAGGAAATTGGCATTCATGGCTCTTAGAATTTGCTTTTTATTTTGAGACTCTTGGACAACCTTGAGAAGGTCAATCTTGATAACCTCCCAAAACTCCTAAAAGAACTCAATCGGAAACCCATCAAGTCTAGTAGCTTTTCCTTTCTTCATTTGAAACACTATATCCACCAAATCCGTCAAGGAGATCAGTTTGAGTAGATAATCATTCTTTTCACTGGTCACTAAAGGTGGGATATAGGGTAAGATTAAGGCTTCCTTCTCATTGGCAGGAGGGGATTCATTAGAAAACAAATTAGAAAAGAACTAGTTAGACTTTTTCAAAATATCAACAAAGGAAGATAAATGAACCCCCTTTGGGGACCTAAGGGAAGAGATGATATTACATTTCCTTCTATCCTTAACTGAATTGTGAACAAATAAGGTATTCCTATCACCTTCTTGGAGCCAATCAATGTGGGACTTTTGCTTTCAAAAAATTTCCTTTTGTAGCTCCCATTCCTCCACTTCCTTCACAGTCGTAGCTTCCAGCTTACCAAAATCCATAGTAAGACCTTGGTCTTGAACATGTTGAGTAATGGAATCTAAGTGAGCTTGAGTTGCCCTTTTAGCCTAAAAGACATTATCCAAATGGTATCTATTCCATCATTTCAACATAAATTTGATATATTGTAGCCTCTTGGAGAAGGAGTACATTGCAGTGCTATACGTCAGCTTCCCAAAATTCCACCAACTTGGAACAAGATCATGAAGTGATGCATCATGAAGCCACGTGAGCTGAAATCTAAAAGACCACTTTTTAGAATATCTAGAAAAGAAAGTAGAGAGTTTGATCGATCAATTATTAGATCCCCACCAATCTATAATCTCACAACTAATCATCCATCTATCACCAACCCAAAATCTAGACACCAAGAACCTGTCCAACCTTTATGAAATGACATCTTCTCCATCCCTCCTATTGTTCTAATTAAACATTACATTAAAGGGTTTGATATCCACCAAGTTCAAAAGATAAACATTGTCCCTTAGGAGATCCGAGGAGGGGTCTAGATGGACAATACCACCCCTCTTCTCCTCAAGTGAGGAGATAGTATTGAAGTTCCTTGCCAAAATACAAGGAAGAAAAGGATCTAGAGAATGCACATATCTAACATGTGGCCATAAATGGGTCTTACCAAGGATATCAATAGGAGCATAGATGTTAAAGAGAAAATTTCTCACCTGATTCTAGACTAGAAGCAAATAGAGAAATAGAGTTCTTGTAGGAGAGCCACCAAATAGGAATAACTCTACACGAATCCCATAAACAAGAAACCCCACCAGAGCTACCATGCACTCCCATACAGTGACACTAACCTCTAACCCAAATCTTAGAAGCCAAATTCAACTTACTTTTAATAGACAACTTAGCCTCCTGGATTAAAAAAATCAGGAGAGTGAACACGAATCAACTCATGAATAGCCTTTTGTCTAGGGATGTTATTCATATGCCTAACATTCCAAGATAACACAATCATCATTGAGGTTGGGAGAAATGAGAGTCAATAGTCCTTACCGATCTAGACTCCACCAATGTCTCACCAATTAACTTTACCTTTTGCTATTACTTATTTCTTCTAGCCTTAAGAGGCTTCTCAAGAGACCCCTTTTTAGGGGGCTTTTATTACAAGCCCAAAATAGGAGAAGATGAATTTCTTTTACCCGATTCTGCAACACATTTCTCAATAATGAATCCAGAATCAGGGACATCATAATCCACAGTAACCTTTGGCAACATACTTGCCCCCCAACACTAGAGTTGAGGGAGGAAGATCTATGTCCATTTGACCCTCCTAATCCCCCAACCGATCCAAGGTGGAAATACAATTTGGTTGATTCCCAAGGCACTTCTTAACTAAGGAGCCATCAACCACTTGCATGTCAAGGGGAAAACCCTCCTCCTAAACCAAGTCATTTAAGGCATTAAACCTATTAAAGATCTCCTCTTCCTACCTATCTCTGAGGGTTCTCTTTTGAAATCTACTTCTGTTGCGAGGCTTGACTAGAACAAAAACCCTCCTTATCCACCACCACCCCCTATACAAGAGCCTTACCTTTGTCCATCTTCAAAGTGAACTGAGAAGGAGCATTACCCAAACTAGTAGCATTAACAGCTTTGGGACACTTCCATTAAAGGTGGCCATATTCATGGAATAATCGTCATTGAAAAGGCAAGACCTCACAATCTAGTTGTTGGGTTCAAGAAGTTGACCCAATGCTCATTTCAATCAAATCTAACATTAGATTATTCAAATCAATTTCAATGCACACACAAGCAAATGAAATTACATTTTTATTCAGTGTTTGTTGAGAAGGCCCAATAGGCTTATTGAGCCAGAGAGCAACCATCTATAGTATATCGCTTCGTTAACATTCCGGAGGCAAATGAGGGAGATTTACCCAAATCGGGACCCTAGAAGGGAGATCCTCTATAGAATTAAATCTCACATGCCAAGGTTTAATAAAGAGACCCACTTGGTTATAAAAGTAAGGCCCATCTTCAAAAGCTCGATTCTTGTCTGTCACACAAGAAAAATCCACCATGAAGTTGCTGGCCACCAACATTATATCAACATCCCCCTTAGGGTTCTAGGTCTTACGAACCCAAGATTCTAGAAATGGAAGTGACGCCTACATCCCCATAGACTTAGAAATCAGCACATGGTTGCTATAATACTCCACATCCTTAGTCATAGATTCAGGTCGTATCACCAACATAAGATGTTCTTGAGATCTTTCCAAACACTTGTTCACCTTTTGTAATTGAAAATCCCCATTCCTTGACGAGGCCTCACTAGGGTTAGCCATGTTTGAAGAAAATGGTCTACCACTAGATGGAACAAAGGCAAGATTTGACTCGACTGTAGATGCAAGCAACACCATGTCATAAAAAATGAAAGCCTACACCAGTGCAACCAAATCTATAAAGGGACATCGAAAAATCTCTCAAAAAAATAAAAGAATAAGGAAGACAACCACAATATTCTGAGCTAAATAACCACCCAGATACAGAAACACGTCCCATGCAAATTAAGATTTCCCAACCTCGATCTGCACCTATCTATACACATGCAAGAGAATAAGTGAGCATGTAACCGCGACCTATTATAGGCCACAAACTACCATGCCCACACAACAAAAAACAAACTCCATCCTTGTCTGAAATAGGAGGGCTCTTTATATCAAGCATTTTATGTGAAAGAGTCTATGATCAATTATTCTACAATAAATTATGCTTGGATAGCACAATATATGATCATTATGGCGGCTTGCAACATTTATCAATTTATGAACATATGGAAAGTACACATAGAATTAGAAATGAACTAATAAAATATGGAAAATATAAGATAGTGGCTTACAATACAAAAGATGGTAAAGAAGCAAAAAGGTATGAATTGGTCAGTGAAAATATTCTAGTGTATTAGTTTATGTCTATTTTTTGAGAGACTATAGTGTATGAGTATGCAAGGAAATCTTATAGAGCTTGATGGTTGGACTTGCAATTCAAGTTATGCAAGGACATATTTCCACTTAATACCATTGTTTTAGTTGTTGAATTTGTAGAGAACTACACTCTATAGCCACATAATGAGGTATAATCGCAGTATTACAACTCCACACAAGTTACTATATTTATGTGTATAACATTCATCCATGTGGGTGACAATATGGAGGATGATAGAAAGATCTTAAGGGAGTATCATTTTTATATCAGTGTTGCACACATTCTACAGAGTTTGTAGAAGGTTTCTTTTAAATGTTCTACCATGATTTGGCTAGAAGGGGCATATCATTTCTTCAACATATCATATGGTAAGATAATTATGCATCACAATTCAAGAACTTAGACATGGTCAACATTCATACAACTTTGATGCTCCATCATGCCAAAGAAAATTATCTTAGAATCCAGGTATTTTTTAGGCTTTCCAATAATTTATCTTGACCCTTATTTTTGGTATTTTAAAGATATGGGAATTTATTTTGTAGGAATGGAAAGTAAATGAAAGAAAAGCAAAGATAGACCTCAGTACAGATGAAAACCTACAAAATCTTGTGAAGAAAGGCTAGGAGTTGTTGGAAAAGCCTGTTAGAAGTCTGGATTTAGAGACAGGGCATCCTGAGATATTGAAGAACAATTACACAAAGCAAATGTTGGAGGAGAAGCTTCAATGAAGGAATGATTAAGGTATTGGTTTTTCACAGCCTTAAGTTTTGCGGAAGTTCCTACTATTCTTTTTTGTCTTAATTTGATTTGGGTTTCAATGTTTTCAGTTGAATCTCAGGCTATGCGACATGGAGAATATTTGTTTTTCCTCCTCAATACATGTTTATAATAGAGTTGGGCAATGGCATACTATTAAAAAATGGTGTTGTGTGAATTCATTATGTAATAGACTTGCCATAGTTGCAGGTTGTGGTTGAGCTTAGAAAAAGGATTTTGAGGTTGCTATAAAGGAAGGGAAGGTCAAGACATGCATATGAATAGATTTGGGAAATGACATGCAATATATAAAGATGTCCTAGTGTGAAGTCATCCTGCAACAGTAGAGTCAGTCCTCCAATGTGCACTTCAGTGGAGGGGAACCTGAACTTTTGTTTGTAGGATTGTACCGATGAGAAGTATCAGATAGGACTATCACTATTTAGGGCACTTGGGTGGCTTAAGTCTTGGGTGGCTTAAGAAGTCCTATTGTTGAAGACTACACCATCCTCCTTTTCACTGTGACACAACCAAGTTGAATCTGAAGAGCCAGTGACCTTTGATAGGATGTTATAGGATTTATTTTTTTTCAAAGTGTCTGCGAGCTTCAAGATTACTTTTAAGTATGGTTTGCCTTGAGTTTACCAGGTCAAATTTGTAGTGTTCATGTTATCCAATAACTATTCGGCCATATGCTTTTTAAAAATGAAATTGTTTAACCTTTACACCACAACACTTTCAGCTAATGTTTTAGATTTATCTTTTGTAAATATTTTAGGATTTAATTTCTTCCTAAGATCTTCTAGGTTGTAGAAAATTTTAAAAGTATGATTTCCATTGGATTTATCCGTTAGCGTTTGGAGGATTAGATTTGAATCTAGCACGATTTGCTTCATGGAAGTTAGTTCAACACCCCTTTCTGATGCAACTTGGGGGAATTGAACCTAGGTTGAGGCTCTGATACCATATGCAGTTTGTCGTTACACCAAAACTTGCAAGTCTTAGTGAACAAGGAATAGATTTTGTGCATAGTTATTTCTATTTAGTGGTAGCATAGTTTTTTAAATTTGATGATTCAAAAGTTTACCATTTTTACATACAATCAAAAATTTGTTTAATATTTTATTAGTCCTCTTCAACCATGATCGGTTGTTCCTAGGGACAACAATTGAAATTTTTTGCATAAACGATTTCTTAAAAAAAAACAAAGAGAAATAAAACTCAAATACAACTGGTATCTCCTATTTAAAAACTGAGATTTTTGCAGAAGCAAAAGCATATGCTATTCAAAGTCTGGTAGTGCAGAAATGGGTGAAGAGGCGTCATGGAGAGTAGAAATGATATATGCCCTTTGTGAGGCTTTCACTGTATTTTAAATGAAATTTCAAAGGATAGATACCTAGAAACAAGGCAAAAGGAGAACGATTCCATTCAAATTATATAGGATTTTTCATTCGATTTTGGTTCTCATTTTAGATAGTGTAAGTTGTGGGTGAGGGGATCGCCCTATAAAAAAAAGGGTGTCCTATTGGTTGATCAAGATGCATAAGATTATAGGTGTTCAACATATGTGGGATTTCTATCAGGTCAAGCATGGAAAGGGTGAGCAATATGGTGCAAAAGCATGTATTAAAAGAGCCTTAGCACAAGAAGAATTGAAGTACAAAGACTATACAAAGCTGACAGATGTGAAATCTATCGTCAAATGGTGCAATACTACATTGGGTCTAGGTAATGAAGGTAATTCTACAATTCATATATTTTTCTAGTTGGTAGATGATACTAACATTCCAAAACACAAGGATTGTTGTACATTGGTAGGATCAAGTGGGATACACTCTTTTACAAGCTCTAATGTAGGTTCATAGAGTATTCATACAAAAAATATGGTAAGCTTTTGTTCTTCATGTACAAATCAAGCTTGGATTGAGTGTGATTCAAAGGAGTTGGTTAATGAATGGTGCTTAAGAAGCCTACGCCCACTTGAGATGTATTGACTCTTGGTGACACCATAAATCACAAATATGGAATCATCAATTGAATTTGATCATGTATCATATCTAGCTCAACCAAGTAATATATCTAATTGCATAATTTAATAAATTCTTAATTTTATCTTACTTTTTAATTTTTTATAATGACTATTTTTTTTCTAATTGGATGCACATATCAATGTAGGACATGTTTATGCAATTATTACAGATGAAGACAATGAAGAGGGAATAAATTATTACTTGTGTCATTGTGTTAAGGCTAAAAAGTAACCCCTATTATAGATGGAGAAAATATCAAGTATCCTACAGGTTCAATGGTTTTTACTGAAATATGGCTTAGAAGGTACCCAATTAATAAGTCTAATGTCTGAATGTTTGAGGACTTTGAGACACATCAAAAGATTCTTCATTACTCCTCATTGTGGCATCTAATATTCATTTGATCAAATATGGAGGTAGACCATTGGACAAGAACTTGTGGAAGGTTTTTGAGTTTGACCATGAGACAATACTTGACACAATAAATATTAAAGCAGGCCCATATGGTTCCTTGGATTAATTGTAAATGAAAAATTATTAGTCATGCTAATTTATAAATATGTACATTAGATTTGTAAATTCATGCTATTGATGACTCATATTTGATTTATTATGTGTTTTATCACTTTATTTTGGTTATTAAAATATGTATCATAAAACTAATCTTGATTAGAAAATACCATCTTTATATGCCCCCCTTTATCCTTGATCTTTCATTGAAAAATAGACCTCCTTTTGCTCAAGAACAAATCCCTAATGAGGGGTGATTACTAGTTGACATGATCACTTTCTCCAATTACAATAGTTCCCCTTCCCGAATTTGATAAAATGGACCTCCCTTTCCTCATCTCTTTATAGTAGATAATAAGTTCTCACTTGAGAAATTTGGTTCAACAAAATTTTCTAAAAGTGTAATTCCATGTTAGTGTTTTCTATATTTTTATAATAAATTAAATTTCACATACAATTTTAAAGAAATTCTCTTTAAGTTTTTTGTCATATTCCTTTTAGATTTATTTTATTCAGTTTTAAACCTTGTCATTTAACTATTACATTAGTCATCTTCATTTTTAATTAGATTTGTGAAACTTAATTATCATTTTTGTTGGTTCTTTATAAACTCTTAACCTAATTATCAAATCCTTCTCACACTCTTGTCACATCAATCATATCCACTTTTCTAAAATATTAATTCTATGTTAGTGTTTTCTATCTCTTTTTGAAAACCCTTAAATGCCTAGTTTAAGTTTTCTCTCCCAATTTATTTCAAAAACCAAAGTATTTTACCTTAAACTTATATTTTCAATCCCATAACTCAATCCTCTTTGGACTTCTATTTTTACGCCTTTATCCATTTTTTTTCACTTTGATCTCTTAATATTTCTCCACACCTACACTTTGTTGTGCCTTCACCATTGCAAGAGATTAATTGGTTAATATTATGTGATGTTAATTGATTAATTTCAGTGTTTCTTATTCAATGATTTGATGATTTTTACTATATTTTCACATCTTATATTAACCTTTAATGGTAAATTCAAAGAATATTGTTGGATATATATGATTTGATCACAAGAGGGATATTCCTTGTTTGATTTGCATTCACATTGGTTGTTATATGTTGTGCTTGATCTAATCATATTTTTCAATACACTTCATGTGTTAATTGAGGCTACAACTTTAGGAAACCAATGGTGGTTATTTCAAAGACACATGATTTTCCTAGTTTTGTAACTCATTATGATCCATGTCTAGGGTAAGAATACATGATATTTATTTAACCATTTTGCCCTATTTGAATCATTCATGATTCAAGATCCCTGTCTATGAAAAAAATAAGTCCTTATATTCATGTGTTCTTTTAATTAGGTTGCATCATTCATTTATGTTTACTATGAGTTGTAAATACATTAAGTCCTTAGAGAATGATATAAATGAACTTGAAATATCAAGGGTGTCATTTAGATCCAGTTTGGTGAACTTTATCATGATAGAAAATATATTTTTTAATTTATTTATGCAAAAATAGAAGTGTACATACATGAAATAGGGGTAATTTTTGACTTATTAAAAAGGATAAATGACTTTTTTTAGCAATTTATAAGGTCTTTAGGACAATCTAGGTTCATTAGGATAGTCATAGGTTCATTAGGAAAGACACAGGTTCATTAGAACAGTCATAAATTTATTAGGACTATCATAAATTCATTAGGGCAGTCATAGCTTGACAATTTATGATTGTTATAGGTTCATTAGGACTATCACAACTTCATTAGAATGGTCTTAGGTTCACTAGGATGATCATAACTTTACTGGGGTTGTCATTACTTCATTAAGATTATCATAAATTTATTAGGATAGTCATAACTTCATTAGGACTATCATAAATTCATTAGGGTGGTCATAACTTCATTAGATCTATCTCGTAATATGCTCAAACTTTTGCAACTTCCTCGATACATTATGACTTTCACATCTTTCGTATATTGCTTTTAATCAAATGCCATGAGTTTTTAAAGTAAGGTTTTGAAGAGACCACCATTGGAAAAGCAAGTTGATCATGATATGTATGCTCTCAAATTGTTGAAACATTAGCATTTTTCATTATTCATTCTTCTTTTCATATCCACACTTGCCTTGCAGAGAATAAGTGAAAATACTTATGTTAAAAATTAGTTAATGTTAAGCTCAATCAAAATATGGTGTACCTAAGCTTGTTTACTTGGATAACCTACTATTCTATATTTTCCCTAGCTCCTCATTACTTTCCTTGAATACTCTTATGGAGAATTTTAGACCATGTCCTCAATTGCTTGACTCAAGGAAAACTTGTGAGGAGCCATTCTTTATTTTTAGTGCATCATGGGGCCAAACCGATAATGAAAACACATCTAAATGGGGGGGTTTATGGTAGAAAAGGTCCTATTTCACACCCCATCTCACTAAAATTTTATAAGCTACATTGTGTCAACACTTTCTCTTAAGAGCCCTAACTGCCAAAAAGTAGAAAATTTTGGCAGATTATCTCTCAAAATCATGACACCTACAAAAATTTCATCTGAAGTTACAGGGTCATGTAGGGTCCCTCCACATTAACCTCTCAATTTTTTAAATCTCCAATCCACTTGATTGTGGCGATAATTTTTAAATGTTACAAAAAATGTCAAATGTATTTAGTAAAAAATTGTCAAGAGCCATACTTTTTGTTATGGTAGTTGTGAGACCAAATCGATAGTTCCAACAGATTTGGGTGGGCGGTTTTAAAGCTAGGAAAGGTCCCATTTCACACCCCAGCATGCCCAATCATTTTAAACTACATTGTGTCGACTCTTTCTCTTAAGAGTCCTAAGTGCTTAAAATTGGCAAACTTTGATCAGTTGTTTCTCAAAAAATGTGGTACTTAAAAATGTTCCTTCTAAAGTTACAATGTCACATAGGGTCCCTCTATAATAACCTCTCAGTTTTTCATATATCCAATCTATTTGGTCGTGGCGATAACTTTTTGTACATTGCAAAAGCGTCAAAAGAATTGAAGAGAAAGTTGAAAGGTAGCATAATTCTCATTATGTTCATCATGGGGCCAAATTGATAGTTCCAACACGTTCGAGTGGGTGGGTATGCTAGGAAAGGTCCTATTTAGCACCCCAACATGCCAAATTGTTCCAGACTACTTTGTGTCAATGCTTTTTCAAAAGAGCCCTAAGTGCCAAAAAGTGGAAAACTTTGATGAGCTATTTCTCAAAAACGATGGCACTACAAATGTTCTATCTAAAGCTACAAGGTCACATAGGGCCCCTCCACAATAACCTCTCTCAATTTTTCATATCTCCAAGCCATTTCACCATGGAAACAATTTTTTTAGATGTTACAAAAAGTGTCAGTTGCATTCAGTAAAGAGTTGTTGAGAGGCATTTTTAACATTCTTCATCATGGGGGTAAATCGACAATTCCAACACGTTCGGGTGGTTGTGGAGTTTGAGTTAAAAAAAAATAGGTCCACTTTAGGGTTTTTGGTCACCGTAGGTCTCTTTGCATGAGATTTTCTACTCCTTCATGGTGGCTAGGGTTATCTCAAAAATTCGATGGGAGGTATTATTAACCTTTGATTTTTTAAAATTTATCATGGGTTGTAAGGTCTTTTTCAAAAAAGGCATTATTTTTTTGTCTTTCTCGAAAAGGTACATTAGAGGGGTCATTATTATCTTCTCCAATATTGAGTGGTGGCCTAGAATTGGTCAAAACACAATGTAAAAGATGTCATACACTATGAGAAGAAGAGATGATAGTCAAAAGGAGCTTTGATAGTAGCCAATTGAGTTAAGTATGATAGAGCCAAGAATCGCAGTTGCAAGTAATGGAGTGAGAGCTAAATATAGATACGGTGAAAACAAACAATGATGGAGTTAGCTTGTCAAGGGGCTATTATTCAAAACCCTCATTAAAACCTTGTCATAGTTTAAGATATGTAATAAATGTTTGACAATGGCATTAACCTTTTGTGAATGACTGATTAAATCGAGGTCTCTTTTTACTATGAAAAGCTTGAACATTATTTCTTTGGTCTGTCATTATGATTTTTAAGTTTCCTCACCTTATTTGAATATAATAGTCTCATTTATACTAAAAATGATAGAACAGATAATCATGAAAAGCTTTTTTTACCATGAAAATCTTGAATATTATTTCTTTGGTCTATCATTGTGATTTTTAATATTCCTCACTTGATTTAAATATAATAGTCTCGTTTATACCAAAAATGATAGAATAAATAATCATGAAAAGGAGAATATGATGGTGATCAATGACAACACAATGACACATTTGACAATGGAAAGAGTAAAGGAATGTATAGTGAGCATCATGGGATAGCCTATGATAAAGATTAAGTGACACATTCTTAGGGAAGTATTGAGAGATAGATAGGGTCAAGGCAAGAAGTTTTATTTTTCATTATATTGACATCATGAAGGACATCCATAGTCTTATTCTTGGTTACATTGACGTCAAAAAAGGTATATAAGAGGGAGTAGAATGTAGCTCTACCTTTGTTAGTTCCAATTTAAATCTTTATTATATCTTGCTAGTGTAGGAATTATAAGGCAAACAATCATGGTAGGACCATTCTTAGAAGCTTGTATAATAGCCTAGTGAACCCATATACTCATATGACTATATGATCTAAACCAAAGAACTAGTCTCCTTTGTGGATTGAGTTCAAGGTAGTCATAAACATTTTTATAAAAAGGGGGTAAAAAATTTATTGAAATAGGAAGATTAACAATACAATAAGAAAGAGGGAGCCCATTAGCTCCCACAAGGGAAAACCCAGAACACCAAGCACCAACAAGACCACCATCCCACTAACCAACATCAACTTATCCCTCCATATCATCCGCAGTGACCCTCTCAAGTTCAAGAACATACTTAGGAGATAACTAACTCCACCCTTCGATCCTCCAATCATCCTCATGCTCGGAAGCCCACTTGGCCAAACAATCAGCCGCCCTATTCCACTCACGCTGAATATGGACAAAAGACACCATTTCCAAAGTAGAGCACCTCTGCAAAATTTGTCTAACCACCAACGCAATCTGCCAATTCACATCAACAACCCTTTTCCCCAACAAAAGATTCACTATAACTTGCAAATCAAATTCACAGATAACCTTACACCAACCCAAGGTGCAAGCATGCTCAATAGCCCAAAGAATCGCCAACCCTTCCATAAGGTTGTTGGAATTCCACCCCTTATGGATGGAGAAAAGAAAAATGATTGAACCATTTCCATCTCTACCAAGTCCACCAATACCAACAAGCCTTGGGTTGCCTCTAGATGAACCGTCAGTATTAATCTTCAGAAACCTCATCGTCGGAGGCGACCATCTGCCAACCCTTTGAACCTTCTTTTTCGCTCTCCTCCCTCTTCTAACACAGGAAAATATTGGAGTCAACCCCTGCACCCCCAATCTATTCACAATCTCATCATCACTTCTTTCCAGCGGAAGGGCCACTTCACATTTGGCTTCCACAGTCTCCTGGATCATACCAATAATTTTGTGCCAAACCTATTGAGCCAACATCTTTTCTCCCCGAAAGATCCTACAATTCCTCTCCAACCCAATTTTCTAAAGGATGAAGGTAGGACCAATGCACCACAAAATCTGGAGAAAAGAGGCCTAGGAGGGGGGCCTTCCCAGATTACTCCAGAACTCCACAAGAGAAGACGAATGAACACACAGATGTTTCCAAACACCCCACCACCAATGCCAGAGCAACATAGAATAAGAACGCTGGAAAAATAAATGGGGAGAATCCTCCTCACTGCAACCACACAACACACACATAGAGGGGCCCTGGAATCCCCGCTTACATAGATTCTCCCAAGTCAAACATCTATTCCAAGCCAGAGTCCAAACGAAACAATTACACTTGGGCCAAGAAAACTTGTTACACACCTGTTTCCACCAAGGGACCTCCACCCTCCCAAACTTACGAGAGAGCAACTCCTGATAGGCACTAGCCATGATAAAAACACCCTTAGGGTTCGGGCTCCAAGCTAGAATATCCTTTTCCTTAAGGGAGTTGCATTGTCTAGCAGCCAAGATATTCTGAAGCATAATACCATCCTCCTCCAACCCGGGAATAGGCCATTCACTAGGGTCCTTTCACCTAGCCACCTCCACCTGTCCAACAAGGTCAAATTTCTTAAAATCACTCACTCTAGACCAGTCAGCCTCCAAAAAGCGCTGAGACAGAGCCACCAAATTAGGGTACTGACGTAGGATGGGTGTGTAACCATCCCAAGAATCTGACCAAAACATAGCCTCAGGCCCCTTATTACAAATCCAGAACAAGCCCTCCTTGATAAGCATGACCCCTTGCTTAAGAGTTCCCCAAACCACCAAGCCTTTCCCTTCCAGAGGAAACCTAGGAAGCTCCTCCTTACCAATCCTTGGAAGATACTTGTGTGATAAGATCCTAGCCCAGCTATGATCCTGCTCCACACACCACCTCTAGTAAAGCTTAGCAGTCAATGCCAACCCAGACCAAGTCGCCTTCCGCAAACCAAGACCTCCCACCTGCCTTGGGCTACAGACAACATCCCACTTAACTAGGCTCCATTTAGATGAGGAAAAGCTACCCGCCCATAGGAATTGTCGAGCCAGTGAGTCCATATCCTTCACAAACCCAGCAGGAGCCACCTGTAACATGCACTTATAAATAGGAAGAGCTTGAACCACAGATTTCAGCAACATAACATGCCCGACAAAGGACAACCATCGATGAGTCCAATGACTAACCTTCGCACGAAACTTATCCAAGATATTTTGCCAAGATTCTTTGGGGAGTCTATCGACAGAGCTAAGAATACCCAAATAGGTTAAAGGGAGAGAACCAATCTGGAACCTCAAGATACGAGCAATCCGGTGTTGAATAGTTTGCAGAGTATTAAAGAAGAAAATGGAGGATTTATCTTCATTAATCCTTTGGCGAACAATAGCAAGATATATATCCAAGGCCTTGCACATATTCAAAGCTTCTCTAATCTGGGCCAGACCCATCAGAGCCGTATCATCCACAAATTTCAGGTGTGACTGCGGAGGCCAATCGTTTCCCCATTTCCACCCCTGAATCAAACCCAACTCCACATTACATTTCACAAGTTTGCCCAAACCTTTAGCCAAAAGAATAAATAAGTAAGGAGAGAGAGGATCCCCTTGACAAAGACCCCTAGAAGCACTAAAGAGAGTGGTAGGCTCCCCAATAATCAACACTGAGAATGAAGTGGAGGTAACACAACTCATCACCCACTAAATCCATTATGTAGCAAATCGAAAGGCAGTCAGAATTTTCCACAAAAAGGACCACATCACTCTATCATGAGCCTTCACCACGTCAAGCTTGATGAACATAGCCTTTTCTTTCAAGGAATCCATCAAATGAATGGTCTCCATAGCAATAATCACCCCATCCAAAATTTGGCAGTCCTTCACAAAACCACTTTGTTCCTCAAAGATAAGCCCACTAAGCCATCGCTTCAACCTTTCCGCTATCAGCTTGAAAATAATTTTATACACCACATTACAAAGAGAAATGGGCTGAAATTGATTCAGACGATCAACCCCCTCACATTTGGGAATGAGTGCTAGGAAAGTAGATTTTAAAGCCCAAAGCATTTGCTTGTTATTCTGAGACTCATGCACCACTGCCAGCAGGTCCAACTTAATGATGTCCCATAATTCTTGATAAAATTCAGCTGGAAATCCATCCAGACCTGGGGATTTTCCTTTCTTCATCTGAAAAACAATACCCTCTAATTCCTCCAATGAGATATCTCACAAAAAATACTCATTCATCTCCCTAGTGACCATAGAGGGAATACAAGACATAACTTGGTTTTCTTCCTCCGAGACATCCTGAGAGTTTTCACAAAATAAAGAGGCATAGAACTCTAAAGCTTCTCTAGAAATATCCTACCAGGATGATAGATGCTCACCCCTACCATTCACCAGAACGGGCATAGAGCTACCATGTCTCCTAGCCTTTACCGAGTTGAAGAAAAAGGTAGTGTTTCTGTCCCCCTCCTGCAACCACTCAACTCTAGCCTTTTGCTTCCAAAAAAATTCCTCACGAAGCTCCCACTCCTCTAAATCTCACTGAGCCCAGGCTTCCTCCTTGAGTAAATCCTCAGAAAGACCACACTCCCTTATCTTGCGAGTGATGACATCCAAGACAGCTTGAGCATCATCCTTAGCATGAAAAATATTTCCAAAGTACCGCCTATTCCACCTTTTAAGTTGATATTTTACAAATTGCAGTAGCTTAGAAAAGGAATACATGGTAGTGCCAAAAGTAGGTCTTCCTTTTCTCCATCAATCTGCCATATGCACTTGCAAGGAGGAATCTCTTAACCACATAAGCTAGAACTTGGAAGAAGGAGACCGAGCCACCCTAGCAGAAGAAGCTGAAAACTTAATAGGCCAGTGATCCGAGCCCCGCCAGTCCAAAATCTCAGAGCAAGAAGACAACCCTCCACCAACCCAGAAATAGGACACCAAAAAATGATCAAGTCTCTCAACAATACAATTTTCCCCTAATCTCCTATTGTTCCAAGTAAACTTCCCATTCTGAGGCTTAATATCAACCAAGTTCAAAGTAGAGATGCTATCACGAAAAAGGAAGGTTGAGGGATCCAATCTCGCAACACCACCCATCTTCTCATTTGTCTCAATAATAGCATTGAAATCCCCAACAACAATCCAAGGGAACAAAGGAGCTAGGCTCCGAACATAACTAATATGGGACCACAATAACTTCTTACCAAGGAAATCAGCAGGTGCATAGATGTCTGAGAGAAGAATAGTTTCCCCCAATTCCAGATTTGAGACAACCACGGAGATGGAAGACTTGGAGGACACTCACCAAAGGGGACAAATCTTTAATGGAATCCACAGGCAAGCCACCCCACTTGCATTACCATGAGCCCGAATATACTGACAACAACCGCGCACCCACAACTTGGGCACCACACCCAACATACCTTCAACTGATAACTTAGTTTCCTGAAGGAAAAGAACATCAGGAGAATGAGAATGCACCAAATCTCGAGTAGCTTTTTGTCGAGGGCCACTGTTCAAGCCCCTTACATTCCAGGAGAGGACATTCATTTTGGATGGGTATAGAAATGTGAATCGAGGGTCTTTATAGACCCAACCTCCACCAGAGCCTCACCCCTGAACTTTAATTTCTCCAAATCCTTCTTTCTCCCCGCTTTAGAAGATTTCTCCACCACCCCTTTCTTTAGGTCCTTCTGAAGAATTCCCAATGAGGGAGAAGCCTTATTACCTTTTACCAAGCCTGCACCCGCTTTCTCCAATGGGTTGGAGAGCCCCCCTCCCCCCAGATTTGCTTCAACTGTTGGCTCCACCCTCTCATGAACCACCATACTCAGGACCGGTTCCACCTGAATAGCCCCAATTGCCTGAAAAGATTGGTTGCACTCTGGGAAAATGCCTTCCTGAACTCTTTCTGAAACACCCTAATCCACTATCAACAATCCTAGATTTATCTCTTGATGACCAAGATCATCAAGCACCTCAAATCTGTTACAGGAGTCTTCGTCCTACCGATCCTTAATTGTCCTCTTATGGCCCCAATTCCTATTACGAGCCTTGGCCGGGAAAAAACCTTCAACATCCATAGCCTCACCCGATAGGGGCTCCTTTCCCTTGTCAACCTTTGAGGGATTGTGAGAAGGTTGAGTTTTTGGCTTCTCTGGAGATTTAAACATCGGGCATCTTCTTTGCAAATGCCCATATTCACGACAGAGACAACAACGGAAAAGCAAAGTCTCGTAGTCAAGCTGCTGCACCCAAGAGCATGAACCCACCCGTATTTCCAAAGAATCTAGGATAGGGTTATTTAAATCCATTTCAACACAAATACGAGCAAAAGTCATTACCTTTCTATCTTGAGTTTGTTGAGATAGACCTATCGGTTTTCCAAGAAATGAGGCAACTCGATGCAAAATGTCATTGCGCCAAAATTCCATTGGAAATCTAGGGACGAACCCAAATCGACACCCGATTCAGTAGCTCCTCTGAAGGATCAAACCCCGCATACCATGGCTTAATGAATAGACCAACCTAGTTGTGGAAGTAAGGCCCACCTTCAAAAACTCTATTGTGATCCACCATGCAATTAAAAGTCACCATGAAGTAGTTGTTTGCTAATAACATTATTTCCAATTCACCCTCTGGGGACCAAGAACGATGAGCCCATGATTCCAGAAATTGGAGAGAAACCCTCACTCCCAAAAATTTGTAGAGCAAAGCATGTCTTGAGTAATACTCGATATCCTCCGCAATTGATTCAGGTTGAATAACCAACACCGACCTTTCCTTGGATCATTCAAGGCACCCATTTGTCTATGGAATACGAGAATCGCCAGCGTGGACAAACCCATCATTACTTGGGTCATTTGAAAATAAACTATTATTAAAAAATTTCGAAGAACGATTTGGAGGCGAAGCCCCAAAAGCAGCATAAAAATCGAAAGGGTATTTGACCCCTGATGACTCCCCCTGAGCCATGCAAACATAAGTCCCAAAACTTTGTGAAGAAAATTAAAAACCCCACCCACAGATCCCATACCAAGAATGGATCTGACCAAAGGAGAGCCAAATCCCCTTCAAGAGTGGCGGCCAACAAAGGGAGCACCTGCAGCAAGGAGACTCCACCAACAAGAAAACTTCCACCGAAGCCAAAACCCCCATGCCAGGAGGAGAGCACACCGGGAGATAGACTCCACCCTTACCACCCAAACCAACGCCACCCGCAAGAGAGCAAAGCACAGACGCGAGGAACAGTCAAGGAACGAGCATGCAAAGAGGGCAAAGCCCGCACGCATGCCGCGGCCGCATGCAGGGAAGCGCAACCCGCAGCACCATCGCCATCTGTCCACCTTCAATCATTTTTCACCTAGCCTCAAGGTAGTCATAAATTTTTTGGTCAATATAGAAATATATTTATTTGAGAGGAAGGAAAGTGTGAGCATAAGGAATAGCTCTATAAATATAAAATAGTCATTGGTAAACTAGAGGATAGGGGTCCATACTATAAATAGGTCACATCATTTAATAAAATAGGAAATGCTAGGTTGGTCAAATGATAACATTGATAGAGGATCAAATGTGCAAGGATGGATGGGTACTTGAATGTCCTTGGGATCCCTAAGTTTTGTAGTTGCATGGATATCTACTCTTCGAGCTATAGGGGAAGTCAAGCTAGACAATATTAAAGGTAGATACTAACGAACCAATGTATATCAACAAGATATTTTTAAAATATTAGTTTGTCATTATTTAGTCCTAAAAAGTATGCAACCATACTACAGTCCAAATAGAAAAGTGATCCTTATTCAATTAATCAATTATAGTGCAAATATAGATAACATTAATCATTTATAGTTACATGAATTCATTATTCATTTATTCAAATAATCATTCATAATGCAAATATGGACACCATTGATAAAAAATATTTGTATTAACCAAATAGCCATATATGCATACATCATTATATGTCAATATAAGTATAACATATATAAGAAAGCTATATAGGCTTACAATAAATCTATATGGACATACAATGCCACATATATGTAATATAAAATGTATTTTCAAAAATTTCATATAAGCATACAACAAAGATCCCTAATAGATAGTCATTTCCCTCTAGGTGAAGGAAGCAGATCATGAGCTACCTTTGACTTTCGAGGAGATAGAGATGCATATGATGGTGGTCTCTTTCAAATTCGTTCACTCGACCTCCTATTTAAAGATTCCTCGACCCCCACCTAATACAATAAAAATTATAGACATTAATATATACAAATTAAATTATAAAATGACATATAACAAAATAATCACTTCTTGTAAACAAATAATCACTATATTCATCCATAATAGGGGCACACTTATAATCTAGAGTTGTGAAGCCCTATGGCAACCATCTAGATAGCAATTGAAATACAAATGAATATCATTTGATTTTTCAATAATAGACAGATAAAACAACAAATGTAATGTGAAATTTAATAATCTACCTCATACCTCTATCAAAGGCATAAAACTCGCTATTGTTGCAGCAACACCATGCTCCACTATCCTATGAAAATTAGGAGTGTCTACTTGAATCATATGAAAATGAAACGGTTACCTAATTATTATTTTTAGCCCAATTAGGTTAGGATGGGACGGGACTGATGTTTTCTACTTTGAAGAAGGAGAGAGGTACACAAAATACTCTGCTAAAGTTGCTCATAATCATAAAAATAGTGCCAAGAAATGAGTTTTCAGTTTTCATTATGCAATTGCTTTACAAAAATGAGGAATAGTACACAAAGTTTTGCATAAATTAGTTGATTAAATTCATTACAAGAAATATGCTTATAAGTTTCCCACACAAGTCATGGGAATAACTGAATAGGATTGATAAAAGATAAGTTGTACATCTGAAAGTAAAAGAACACATGTAAGAGAAAAGGGATTTTTCATTTCCTGATTGACAAACCCCATTGTTGATCAGTTGCATCTCCAATTCCTTTGTTGGTAGCTCCAAATATTTTTGCAAGGGATAGAAAAAATGATGTTAGAGCTCAGGATTCCATGTCCCTTATATGTTGAACCATCAGATATACAACCTATTTCTTATTAAGCATCAATTCAGAGAGTTAAAGGTTTCTCAAGATCATATACACAGTTATCATTAAGCTCCAAGAAAAGTAAATATCATCTAATCATCATGAGAAGCTCTCGGCTTCTTAGTTTTCTTGAATTTTTGTTGACTATGTAGGTATAGGTATAATCTTATCATACAAATTAATAGGGAAAACATAGTTCACATCTTTTAATGGACTGTTCAAGCTTTGAAGAGGCTGCTAGTGTTCAAGAGAGAGTAGTAGTAAGGTTATTGATAAGATAGCTAACATTTCTAAGAAGAGGATAGTCAAACCTTCAAGGGGCAACCAATACAAGATTCCTTAAATGACAATTAGTCCATAAGTGAACAACTCAAGCAAACAGCAAGGCAACTAAGTGGTCACACATTAATGAACATAGGAGTACCATTGTTATACATGTGTTCCTTATCATCTCACTAGCAGTCATTGGCATGCTAGACATTGACATGTAGCTTTTATGGTGTGTTATGCTTTTACTTCATTTATGTATGGTTATTCACATCCATGAGCACGAGCCTTGGAAAAAAGATGTATACATACCAAAGACAAAGTGAATGAGAGTAAAAAGGGTTAAGATGACAATAATATAGGAGAAAAAGTCGTAATTCATGATAGAGAAAACACAAATCAATGAATAAAAAGGCGATTTTCATAATGATATGACAGTCTAAAGAGCTAGATTGATTATAGTCTAAAGTAAAGAGAATAGTCTTCCACATAGGACACCTCACAAACTTTCCAAAGATAGTCATCGTGCAAAAGGTAGTCCAAATGGACTGTATAAGAAAAGTTTGTCTTTTCCAATAACAAATACAATTTTATGCATCTTCAATACATCTTGATGAATGTTGATTAGGAAATGACAATCAAAATTTAAATGCATAGTCCTCAGAGACCAGCATGCAAATGCAAAGGGTGGTGACAAATAAAGGATACATGGACTATGAAAAATGAAAGGGAACATGATCTACATTACACAGTGATGAAAAATGAGTATGACACTTATGTAGAAGACAATTCACAGTGTTGATCTTAGAAGCAAAAGTATCATGAAATTTTTGGGGAGGAACGTAAGATCTACAAAAACCTATAGGTATACCATGTCATAGAAGGATGGTCTATAAAGGAGGATGCAACTATTAATTGCTTATTAAAAGTATTCTAGAGAAGATAGGAAGGGTTTAGTAAATTTTCATGGTTAGCCTCATATCTTTTTTCTCATTTTAGTCATATAAGTAAGATGAAATGCAATGGTATAAATAGCTAATGAGGTATAGGTTTTAGAAAAGCCAAGAGGTCTCAATAAAATATCAAGACACATTAGCCTCAAGTTTGTATTCACAAGATACACAACCATGCTACACTCTAGATGCAAGAGGAGATAACAATGTTATAGAGGGCAGCCCTTGTTATGTTGAAATGGGTAGCAAGGATGACCATAGATTTTGCAATAAGATAGTCCACTGTTCAAAATCAAACCTATATGACAATTCTTGAGGAAGGAGAATATTCATATGAATCTGAGTGGAGTGATTAATGTGAGTATCAAGCAAGATATGCCCGATAAAATAATATCAAGGCATTTATTTTAAATTCTCCAGTTGAAAATAGTCTCAGAGATAAATAGCAACCAAAGTTAATTTTGTTGGAAAAACAAGGATAGACAACTGAGAGGGGGGGTGAATCAGTTGTCACATAATATTCAAAGTTATTAAACTTTACTCAACTTATTCTTAGATCAGATGAGAGAATATTTAGCATAAACAATCACCACACCAGAAACACAAGAACACCACTATTTTATACTTGGAAACCCTATTAGCGAAAAAACCATGGTGGATGTCAGTCCATAATATTATACCCTGTTAAAAGTATAATGTTGAATAATGGGAATGCACATGCATTCAGGCACACTGCCTAGAGCTCACTCCTCAAAGAAGACACACTGTCTTATAGAAATATTCAGATTAAAACCATTTGAAGAAATTGAACTAAGAAGGTAGCATATGTTAATGCCTGATTACAGTTTTGGTTAAGAATAGAAACACTTCTTCACACTTTTCTCAATCTTCTTCACACTTTGCTCTATAATTGAATGATTTGATCTTTATTTACATATAGCACTTGCATACTTCTCATCACACACACCTCAAACAAGATAAACAATCACTCTTATATATCTGCTACATGGAATTACATCAACAACTTCATTGGCCAAAACAAAAATATTAGATGAATATAAACTGTGGGCCCAATTCATGATCAAATCTCAATGTGCACCAACCGAAGTAAACCACAACATAATGAAGACATAAAATGATATCCTCGAATGCACCAAACATTCAAAAATTAATCCACAAGGATCCACAACATGCTACAACCACCATGTCGGCCAAGAACATGAAAAACCCTAACATGCAAAGGAAAAATCTCCAATCACAAGCACACCGATCAACGTGGACGTGCAACAAAGATAGAGCACGATCTAGAAACATCAAAAAACATCACAGGAGCATACACAACAACTCAGATTACCAAAATCATGTTCTCTTCTTCTAGAAACATCAACTATAGTAACAAAATAACTGTAGGAAGACAAAAACTCACAACTTGCTCAAATCTTGATGCACACCTCTAAAACATTTAGTAGATAAACTAGATAGGCTCAACAAAAAAACCCTTTAATCTACAACTTTTGATCACTAACATACTGAACTTTTGATCACACTGAACTTCACAGCTTCACATATAACCTCCAACATATTTATTATAATTGTCTCAATATCCTCGACATATACAACCTTAAATACATCAATACTAATAGTGTTGACATCAATGAAAACCACATATCAAAAACATAACCACAACATCCAACAATCTCCCCCTTTGGCATTGATGGAAACACATGGTGTGAAAAACACCATCAAAGCAACTCTCAATCAACACTTACTCCCTGTTGATGGTATTTTTATGCACTTCTCAACATAGGTAATGCGTAGGTGCATTACCTCTCTTGAAAGACAATATTCCACAATCAAATTGCAGAACACTATCCCAAGGTCTCTCAGATGTTAGGTCATGATGATGCTTGGAATATATCAGTTGTTTGATGTGATCTGATGGAATCACAGGGCGGACTTACGTGAGTTAAAGTTGTAGGAGAATTAGGTCAATGAATGAAGTTCTTCAAATAGGAAATTACTACACTTTGTTGTAGGCTCAGACAACAGTCTTGGACTCCATTGTTTTGTCAGATTTGGCTTTACAATGTGTAATGAACCTTAGAACAGGTTATTTCTTAAAAAAAAAAAAGGCAAGGAAGAAGGATGGTTCTTGGACCTGCAACTATCGATGAACAGTGATCATGGAGGTTCTTGCTATGGAGAGTTCCCTTAAATAAGATTTCACTAAATCTGAATTCTCACAATGTCATGAAATCTATGCTATCTTCTAAGGCCTGCAGATATTCATCATTCATTTGCCATGTAAATGTGAACAAAGACAAAGTTTAAAGAGAAACTATGAAATTATAGTCCAAACTAACTTTGCACAGTCACTTACCAGCAACAAATGCCTAAAAGTATGGACAAGGAAAGCATACACACAACAAAAAGCTTCATAACCAAAGAAAACATATTAAATCCACTAAAGCTAACTAAAGGAAACTTAGAACAACAAAATAACTTGAAGTAAAGTTTTTAACTAATGGGAGAAGAATCATGCAACATGGGAAGAAATCCAGAAATGCACCAAGTCAATGTATTTCTATTAAAATTTATGCAGCATGTCTTTACAACATCTCAACTCCTTCAAAATGAGAGGAGGAGAGCCTTATTTATAATTTTCAAAAAGCAAAATGAGTGGCCAAGATTTGATTCTATTGTGTGGCCAAGATTCACTTTACACTAGGGTTTCACCTACCCCCAAATATTTTACATTTTTAAAACACCTTTTGTCTTTTTCCCTATTTTGTCATTTAGTGGCAACACTGTAGCAATTTCGTCTTTTGTTGTTTGCCCTTTGTTGCAGCTACTATTTTAGGAACTCTTCATTGATGATAGGGTTTCCCTCGCGCTTCTTCAAAACTGCATGCTCCACGAAGCTCAAGATCATTGGTTGAGGCTTGTCCACCTCCATGATATCCAATCATAGCACCTGGTAGCTCCATTCTTGGGAGTTGATATGCTTCCCGACATGCCATTACTAGCTCGGGGGCCACCAAAGCTAGTCGGAAGCCTGCAGCCTTAGCGAGTTCACTGCTCTTGATTAGTTTCACATTTTTCATTTCAGGGTTCACCTGACCCTCCATGTGAATTCATCAATATCAACACGCTTGATATTGGTATCTGTGATGTCCCTCCAAAGAGTGGTGATTCTAGAGTGCAATGTCACCCCCTGGAATTTGAAATTCATATGATCCTTGTCCTCCTTGCCTCAAGGTGCCTTGGCAGTTCCCTTTCCCTTTTCCTTGGTGGCACCGAAGGTTTCTACACCAGATTCCATAAATCATGCACGAAGAGACGTGAATCAGTAACATTAAACATAGAAAAGCGACCTCTGACAAATCCCTGCACATCAAGGTTAGCTCCATAATCATCATTCACCTTTGATAAATTCCCAACATCTGATAAAATGTCACAACGAAGCAAAACAAGCAATCTGGGTTCCCAGGGTCGAAATTCCCTTTAAAGAATGTCGTTTGGAAGGGCCTACGAGGCATGGAACTCCCGATGATGTTTTCGGCCTTGGATTTGATCAATGAAGGGATGGCCTGAAAGAAGACCAAATTTTAGGAAGTGGGTTTAACTCCGTTTTGGATTTGGAGGTCATCTGAGCCCTCATTTAGGCATTCAGGTTTTAGCTGCAGAAAAGTCGATTGAAACAGCGCAAGCAAGATGGAACTCTGGGCGCTGGGTTCTGGAGTTCGGATTTTCGTCATCAGAAAGTTGTTACGGGACAGTCATGCAAAACAACGAAATGCAGGTGACAATCCGGGGATGGAAGTTCGAAGGGCAATCCCCAGAGACAAATTCAAGAGTTGGGAAAGCCCGATGGCGAACCAAGGGTCGGGACTTGGAGGCCGGAAAGACGGCCAGGTTCGATCGTTTGGAACGGCGACACCGGAACAAAATCCCGGAGATGGAATTCTGGAGTCCAGAGTCTGGATAACATTTGGACGTTATGATTTTCATTTAGATTTTTAGCTCGGCGAAAGGGGGAACGGGGTCCGGGAGTCAAAAAGACGTCCTAGGATAGCTGTTCAAAACGATGAAAGCGACACAGAATTCCAGAGGTCAGGGTCCAAAGACAATTTGGACACTGGTTCTTTCTAATAGGTTTTGAGATGAAATTTACAGAGTTGGGGTCCAGGTTCTGGAAAGACGAACGAAATCCGTCGTTTGAAAACGACGAAATGGATGTGGAAGTTCGGAGGCGAAAATCAGAACACTGGAGTCCAAGGTGAGGTTGGACTTTTAAGTTTTTCTTCTCTGCAAGCTTAAACAAACTTTATGCACCCAAGGTCTGAGGTCTGGAAGGATGTTCAAGGTAGACCATTTGAAAATGGCGGAGGCACAACGAAAACCCGAGAGGCGAAGTCCGGAGGCCGGGACCCAGGGCGAGTTTGTTCGCTGTCACTTTTAAAGTTCAAATTTGTGCTTTGTGCGAACGGTTGCAGGGAGGTCTGGGCCCGAGAGGTGCTGATGACTGTTCCGAAGAACAGTGGCGACGGGGTTAAGTTATGTAGGTGGATTCCGACAGTTTGACATGGTGTTTCTTGATTTGAACTAGTGGGTTTCAAGCCAGGGGTACTACACTACCATTTTTTAGTTCATTTATCTTTCCCTTAAGTTTTTCAGTTTGAATTCTTTGAAAAACAAAAAGCAGGGGTGACGGTGAACCTACCTTCAATTCCCGGAGAAGCTTGATGCCATATTTCATAAAGAACAACACAACGGGATTCGGGCGCGCAGGTGGAAGGTGCTGGGGCATTGCTGAGATTTCAAAATTTCATTGTCATGTGAAAATGATAGGCAAAAACATCTTTATATAGCCCTGCATGTAATTAATGTTGTAATTAAATTCCTTGTACGATGACAGATGGAGTAGGTGACTTCAAATTTTTGGAGCGGCGGCAGGTGATTCGGTGTCCGGTGGTCGAAAAGATGTCTAGCCACGACCGTTTTAGAATCTGTGAAGTGTTAAGTCAAACGGCAGACAAGGAATCAGGGTCTGAGGTTCGGGGAGATGGAAGTTGGCGGTCGTTTGGTACAGAATCCTAGAGATGGAATTCCGGGAAGGGAATCCCGACAGGTCGGACCTGGTAGGCCGGAAAGATGTCGGATGTCGGCCATTAGCAATGGCTAAGTCAGAATGGAAACCTGAAGGGGGAAACCCAAGGGTCCGGGCTCGAGAGGGGCCACGAACATCAGAGAGGCTGACAGATAAGGGAAACCCAAAAAGGCTTAAGATTTAACATTTTTCAAGGGGGCCAAGTTTGGTCAAACTTAAAATGTGACTTTTGAGAATATGTTGACCCTTTAGGGTGCAAAAATGGGCACATAAAACAAGGTGAAACAAAAGGGACCCGACAAGCAAAAGAGGGAAGAGAGGGTCCCCGTTTCGAATGGGGCGTGTGTGCAACAGGCACAACAATCCCCCTTAGGTTATGATTCTTCTCTCATGACTTCTCCAACTCTTCTCCCCCCCTTTAACATCAATGGAAAAGGTACACATAAGCTCTAAACCACATATCTAAATCTTCTGACTGCTCCCCCCTTGAGTAGCAACCACCATAACATCAATCTGAAACAAGATATGACTTTAAATGCACAGATTGATGCAAAGACTTGCATCTTAGTTCTGGTTAGGAGGGGAAATCACCCCTTACTTCCCTATGAGATACTCAAAAGTATCCTTAGCAACGACTTAGGAAAGATGTCTGCAATTTGTTCCTTAGTAGGCACATACTCTAGTTTGAATTCTTTATCACTCACCTTGTCTCTCAAAAAATGATATTTGATAGATATATGCTTGGTCTTTGAATGCGGCACCAAATTCTTAGAAATGTTTATTGCACTTGAATTTTCATAGAATATAGCAATAGGATCATCATACACAATTGAGATATCTCTTAGCATCTGCTTCATCCATATTACCTGAGTAAAATTGTTTGCAGTAGCAGTATATTCTGCCTCAACAATAGATAAGGAAATGGAATTCGGGTTTTTACTTATCCAAGACACCAAATTCTTCCCCAAGAAGAAGGCACCACCACTAGTAATTTTCCTGTCATCCACATCTCCTGCCCAATCTACATCAGTAAAGGCACTCAAAGTAAGATCATCATCTTTAGGATACCAAAGGCCAAAATCAACTATCCCTTTCAAGTATCTAAAAATTCTCTTTACAACTGTCACATGAGATTCCTTCGGATCAAATTGATATCTAGCAACCATACATACAACATTCATGATGTCTGGTCTGGTCTGAGTTAAATAAAGTAATTCATCGATTATTGATTTGTATCTTGTCTGATTTTCCTTAGGAGAATCATCATTTTGTATTAACTTGCATCTGATTACCATAGGTGTACCAACAGGCTTTGAGTCTTCCATCCCAAACCTTTTTAGTAACTATCTTACATATTTGGACTAAGATATAAAAATTCCATTATCTAACTGAGTGATTTGCAATCCCAGAAATAACTTCATCTCTCCAATAATAGACATTTCAAATTCACTTTTCATTTTATCAACAAATTTCATACATAAATCATCATCACCTCCAAAAATGATGTCATCAACAAAGATTTCAATAATCAACCCTTTATCATGATCCATCTTAAAATATAAATTACTATCAGTAGTACCTTTATTGAATCCAAGCTTCAACCAGTATTTATCCAGTCTATCATACCAGGCTCTAGGGGCTTGCTTGAGTCCATATAATGCTTTCTTCAATCGACAAACCATATCTCCCTTATCGGTCAATTGAAATCCATTTGGTTGCTCAACATATACTTCTTCTTCTAGCTCACCATTTAGAAATGTTGACTTTACATCCATTTGATAGAATTTATAGCTCTTAAAAGCAACATAAGCAAGAAATAATGTTACAACTTCAATTCTAGCAACAGGGGCAAAGGCTTTTTCAAAATAAATACCTTCCATCTATGAGCACCCTTTACATACCAATCTTGCTTTATTCCTGATCACTTCACCTTGTTCATTTAGCTTATTCTGAAAGACCCATTTAGTTCCAATCACATTTTTATTCAGAGGTCTAGGAACAAGAATCCATGTATCATTTTTTTCTATCTGCATGAGTTCCTCCTTCATTGCTTCCATCTAGTGTTCATATTTACATGCTTCATTGACATTGTTGGGCCCAGTCTTGGAAATCAGATAGTACTCTTTTATAGTTTTTCTTCTGGTTTGCACACCTTTGTTCTTATCTCCTATAATATGATCTTCAAAATGATTTAGCTTTACATACCTCATAATTTTAGGATTTTGTCAAACTTATGGTTCTTTTGTTCTCTCTTTTGCACTTCTACTAACCTCTCCTTCTAGACTTTCGT
The DNA here is from genome assembly GCA_007115665.2 of Sequoiadendron giganteum. Classification (NCBI taxonomy): domain Eukaryota; kingdom Viridiplantae; phylum Streptophyta; class Pinopsida; order Cupressales; family Cupressaceae; genus Sequoiadendron; species Sequoiadendron giganteum. The sequence goes on from CM021109.1 coordinate 585,902,719, forward strand.
GATTCACCGAAAAAATTTGAGCTTGATTTTGAGTCTGAGAATTATTTCCTTTATCAGTACTATCATACTGGTCATCTGAATCATAGCCACAATATTTGGATGATCTAGCAGTGTCCTCATCAACTCTGAAATTTGCACTTTCAATTATTTTCCTCAATCTTTTATTATAGCACCAGTAGGCCTTGCTTTCAATAGAGTAACCCAAAAAGATTCCTTCATCACTCCTAGCATCAAACTTTCCTTTATCTTCATCTCTCTTGATATAACATCTACTTCCAAGGATTTTGAAATATTTAACAATAGGCTCATAACCAAACCACAAATCAAAAGGGAGTTCTACCAAAATTACATTGACATTTACCCAGTTAAGATTGTACACAACACTGCTTACAACTTCTATCCAATAGATATGAGGCACATTTCCTTCCAACATCATAGTTCTAGAAACATCTAAAATTGTTATGTTATTTCTCTCTATAACTCCATTCTATTGAGGGGTTCATGGAGTAGATAACTATATTTTGATTCCATGTTCTTCACAGAAAGAATTGAACTCTCGAGAAGTGAACTCACCACCTCTATCTAAACTTAAGCATTTAATCTTCAAACCTGTCTCATTCTCAGTGATAGCTTTGAAACTTTTGAACTTCTCTAATTATTCAAAAATTTCTCTTAAGAAAGCAACCCATATCATCCTAGAGTAATCATCAATAAGCAACATAAATTATCTTTCTCCTCGTAAACTTCTGACTCTAGAGGGACCACATAGATCAATATGCACCAGCTCCAGTACTCCATTAGAATGATGTTGTTTGATCCAAAAATAAACTCTAGTCTACTTTCCCATTTGACATTCCTTGCATATGGTGCTAGTAGGATTCACTAGCTTAGGAAGATCTCTTACTGCTTGAGTGGAGCTTACCTTAACAATGTTATCAAAATTCACATGACACAACCTCCTATGCCATAACCAACTTTTGTCAACTTGAGCAATTAAACAACTTTCACTAGAAGCACTCAAGTGAAAAATATTACCTCTTGTCTTTGTACCAAAAGCAATTATATTTCCAAAACTTGCCAGTATCCTGCACTTTCCATTTTTCAACTGAAGATTGTATCCCTTTTCGACCATCTATCCAACACTCAAAAAATTATGCTTCAAGCCTTCTACATAAAGGACATCATCAGTATTATGTTTACCACCAAGAGAAATAGTTCCTCTGCCACGAATCACACCAACATTGTTGTCTCTAAATATTACAACACCACTGTAATATTTCTGCATGCTTACAAATCTTATTTTGTCACCAGTCATATGATGTGAGCATCCACCATCAATCAACCACTCATCCTTTTCTCAAATTTTGACTGCAAGAGCTTTCTCAACATTCTTATTACTAGCAGATTCAATGGACACCGCACTATTTTCCTTGATAGCAATGAATAACCATTCATCCTCATTTCCATTTTCTTTATCATATTCTTCATTAGTAACACCTTCTTCAACATAATAACATTTCTTTTGAAATATAGGCTTGTTAGGCTTGGACCTAGGAACTCTTTCAGGACATCTTGAAGCAAAATGACCTATCTTACTGCAAGAGAAACATTTAATGGGAAACTTTCCTTTATACTTACCTTGTCCTTTGGATTCTCTTTTCACAATTAGTGCTTCCAACTCTTCTAGCTCTCTTTCTTTATCTTCAATTTTTTCCATCTCATCTTCATACTTGAATGTCTTTCTAGAACTTTCTCTCGAATCATATCTTTGTTTGTTTCTTCCGGATACAGTAGCTTTAAATTCAGATTTTGTCTTAGGGATAGATTCACCAAATTTAATCAAAGGTGGCAATCTTACCAATCAACATATCTCTTGTCACATTTGTTACTATCTCGAGCTCTTCAATAACATGGGATTTTTATTTGTAAGAGGTAGGCAATGATATGAGCACTTTAGCTACAATCTCTTGTTCATCCAAAATTCCACCGACACATCTAATAAACATCACAAGTTCATTTACTTTTTGCATGAAAGAAAGAATGTTTTCATCTTCTCCCATTTTCAAGGTTTCATACTTTCCTTTCAGAATTTGTAGCTTAACAACTTTCACTTGTGCATCTCCTTCATACAATGTTTCTAGCCTCCTCCAGATCTCATGGGTTGTTTTTAGATCCATCACATTTGTCATCTCTAAATCAGTCAAAGCACTCAACAATGCTTCTATAGCTCTGATATTATAGTCAGCTTCTTTGATCTCATCGAGAGTAGAGGGACCATTATGAGGAATAACATATTTGTTCTTTGTAATCTTCTAGAAGGGTTCACCAATGCACTTCAAATGACACTCCATTCTAGCCTTCCACAGAGAGTAGTTTGTTCCATCAAACCTAGGACTATCCTTCTTGTATGATGCCATCTCAGATCACATCAAGCTATAAAAATTCTTCTCAAGAACCTGCTCTGATACCAATTGTTGGAAAAACAAGGATAGACAACTGAGAGGGGGGGTGAATCAGTTCTCACAGAATATTCAAACTTATTAAAATTTACTCAAATTATTCTCATATTAGGTGAAAGAACATTTAGTATAAACAATCACCACATTAGAAACACAAGAACACCAAGATTTTATACGTGGAAACCCTGTTAGGGAAAAAACCACAGTGGATGTCAATCCACAATATTATACTTTGTTAAAAGTATAATGATGAATAATGGGAATGCACATGCATTCAAACACACTTCCTAGAGCTCACTGCTCAAAGAAAAACACTGTCTTACAAAAATATTCAGATTAAAACCATTTAAAGAATTTGAACTGAGAAGGTAGCATCTGATAATGCCTGCTTATAATTCTGGTTAAGCATAAAAACACTTCTTCACACTTTGCTCAATCTTCTTCACACTTTTCTCTGCAATCGAATGATCTGATCTTTATTCACATATAGAAATTGCATACTTCACATCACACACACCTCAAATGAGATAAAAAATCACTCTTATATATCCACTACATGGAATTACATCAATAACTTTATCAACCAAAAATAAAATATTAGATTAATACAAACTGTCGGCCCAATTCATGATCAAATCTCAATGCGCACCAACCAAAGTTGACCACAACATAATGAAGACCTAAAATGATATCCTCGAATGTGCAAAACATTCAAAAATTAATCCACAAGGATCCACAACATGCTAAACCACTATGTCAGCCAAAAACATGAAAAACCCTAACATGCAAAGGAAAAATCTTTGATCACGAGCACACCGATCAACGTGGACATGCAAAAAAGATAGAGAATGATATAGAAACATCAACAAACATCACATGAGAATACACGACAACTCAGATTACCAAAATCACGTTCTCTTCTTCTAGAAACACCATCTATAGTAATAAAATAACTATAGGAACACAAAAACTCACAACTTGCTCAAATATTGATGCACACCTCTAAAAATTCTGGTAGATAAACTAGATAGGATTAGAAACAAACCCTTTAATCTGAAACTTATGATCTATAACATATTGAACTTTTCATCACACTGAACTTCATAGCTTCACAAACAACCTCCAACATATTTATAATAATTTTCTCAATATCCTTGACATATATAGCCTTAAATGCATCAATGCTAATAGCGTTGACATCAATGACAACCACCTATTAGAAACATAACCACAACATCCAAATTTTTTGAGGGATCACTATTCATCAATTGTATACACATTATCCCTAGGGCAATATCTGCAAAATGCACAACAATACAAAGATATGAATGGTATTTCTAAAAGAGTCGTTCTTCTACATTATTTTGTTCAATGGGGATGCTGTCAAGGTTGTGGAAAGACATTTGCAAATATTTCAACATCATGAGAAGATTATTGAGAAAATGGCATGATGGCAGGTGTAAGTAAATTTAAAGGAAAAGCTCGAGATATCGAATTCCTGGGTAAAGTAAGAATAATTATAGTGAGCCAATAGAAAGGCTGGAAGCAGAGTTGTAAATGAAAGTTGAATTTTAAGAGAGAAAAGATAAGCTATCAGGGTTTCATGACTTGAAGCAACTGAAGAGAAATGATAACAAGTGAAGGCTGATTAGTATAAGATCAGGATTATCTGGTACAATGCTTGAGAAAATCGAATGTGTGTCTTTTTTACAAGATTCAAGGAAAAATCAAGTGAATTATCAACAAAATCAAGAGCACAAACAATATTTTCTTTCATAGATATGAAAAATAATCTCAACATTTTACATTCATAGAGAGTGACTTACCAAAAGGGGACTAGATTCAAACCCTAGCCAGAAAACCTTGGCAGTGCAGTAGCAAAGAAACATTGTTGGTGAAAATGAACTCAAAATGAGTCTGTGAGTACAATTAGGGATTGTTTTGATTTTCACAAAGAAAACCCTAATCCTGGCCGACCCAAGTATGGGGTTATTTTTCACCATTATTTCATAAGATGTATGATGATTAATAACTAAGCCATGCTCAATATTTTCTTGCAAAATACCTAGTGAGAGGTGAGTCCACGAGAGTCATAAGGATAATTTAAATCTACCCCTTGTATTTTTACATGAAGTCAAAGCAAAAATAAATATGTAAACAAATATGAAAGGTGATATTTTACAAATTACCTTAATATTTTTCATGTAATACATGAATAAACAATCACATAACACTTATTAAAGTACATCATAATTTATTGTCTTTTATATTTGTTCAAGTAGTTTATTCTTGTCCCAAAATCACACAAAAACAGAAGGAGTGGAACTGAGGTGTTTATCTTTGAATTCAAGTCAAAATGAGTTAATTTTGGAGTTATCTTTGGTCAAACAACTTGAGAGGGGGAGTTTGGAGCTAAATTAGCTCAAATTGGAGCAGTTATGAGCCCCCTTTTCTAGGATTTTCTATTTTGCTCGTGAGAAAGATATTTTGGAATGAAGTTGACTGAAGTTGACTCCTCTTGGCACTTTGCGTGTAATTTTTTATTTTAGGGGGAAACCTTGTGTTTTTTCCTTAGTTCTTTCTTTTTGTTCTCTCTTGCACATTGCAAAGAGATTTAGAGTTTTGTAGCTCAACATTTTTTTTAAATTTTGACGCAACAATAGATATTTCAACTTTTTTTTTCAGCTATTACAGAGATTCCTTCTACCATTCAATAAAATCAAGTGTTTACCTTCTCTATTTTAGGTGTTGTGTCTCTTATGAATGATTTTGATGAAATTTTATGTGTTTTAAGTATCAAAAACCTTTAAATTTATGTCTCATTCATAGTTTCATGTATACAAAAGTAGTTAATCATCATAGGTCATAGGTTGTGCAATTGATTTATATTATCTTCCAAGTTTTGGAAACATTGTTTTTCCTTCAAAGAAGATATATTTCTCAAGCCTTTTTATGAAGCATTTATGTGATTAGATTGTCGAAATTGAGTTGTGTAAACAGATCTTTTGAGAAATAGTTGTGTATCAAGCTACAGGTTATTTACATTTTGGTGCATCACCTCATAGAATCAACTTTTCCCTTTTATCATCTATCCTTCTTCCTTTTCCCACAAAAAAAATCATTAGTTTCTGTAACATCATAGATTTTTCTGCAAGCATGACTAGATAAAAAAAGTTAAATCCTAATCTAAAATCTAAAATCTAACAACAAAGAACGAGGAAATAAACTAAACTAATAAAACCAAAATGATCTCACCAAATATGCATTCATCCCTTCGAATTATCTTGATTGTCATTTTGCCTTTTCAGTATTCTTACCCTTAGATTTCTGTGTTTGAATGCAAGTATAGCTTTGTCGAGTGTCTAAGAAAAATATCAAAGTTGAATCTCTTCTCAAAAGTATGTGATTTCGGGATGAGGAATAATGATTATGTCAGGCCATTTTATAGATTTTGGGTTTTCGAACGATCGGCTCAGATTGAAAGAGAGATCGACGGATGAGATTGATGAATGCCATGCGATGAGAGTTCTGCCTCAGATAGAACGTGAGTTAGAACATGAGTTCAAGAAAGATTGCAGATAGAGACTAAGTTAGAACGTGAGTTAGAACATGAGTTCAGGATCTTAATCTCCAAAAATAGAAGAAATGGACTTTGTATGCAAAAGCCAAAGTTAGAACTCGAAGACTAGTGCATTCAAATGCAAACATGAGTTAATTAATTAAATAAAGATATTTAATTAATAGACATATCATGCATATGAGTTGGAACTAGTTAACTGACTAGTTATGACAGAGAGTCTTCTCGCAGAGATAAACTGGTGTTGAATTCAAAGATAACTAGAGAACTAAAAATAGATCTCGAGTCAGAAGGTGAGTGAATGACTAGATAACTGAATGATAGAGGAATGTGACATAAATAACTAAATATGAATTAAATGTTAATTTAATTCAACATTCGAAAAGTAAGAGGCTTTAATTAAATAAATAGAGATAATTTATTTAATTGAATTTTATAAAGGTGGAATTGAATAATTAAATAATAAATATTTAATTATAGATAAAAGGGGTTAAATGAATAATTAAATAATAAATATTTAATCATAGTTGACATATGATAAAGGGGGTGGGTAATTAAATAATAAATTATTTAATTGATAAGAAAGAATTAATTAGTTAGCGACATAATTAAATAATTATGATTTATTTAATTAATCAAGTTGAATAAATGAATTAATGAATTAGTGAATTAATTAAAAAGGGGTATTTAATTAATAGAGGAAATATGTGTTAGAAAGGTTAATTAAATAATAAACATTATTTAATCATGACAACGGACTATAGAAAATTATGTCGAATGTGTACTCGCAGGCCTAGACCAATTTTCGGTATCTACAGTTTGCCCCTCTTTGATACAATGTTGTTACAACATTGTGTCAAAGAAAAATATGCCCCGATCGTGCCCCAGCATGAAACAGGTTAAGGTATGCCCCCTCGGGAAAATTGACAATTTTTTGAAAAGCTTTAAAAAAACAGAAATATTCTCGATAAGTCAATTTGATAGTTAGAAATGTTACAGAGTTGACGAAATTGAATTTGGAGATGTTACAGATGAATACGGGTCGTTTGAATGTGAAAGGCTAAGCGGCCAATAGAGAAGGGTTGAGAAAATGCCATTTGAAACCCACCTATAAATAGAAATTAGGGCTAAAACTAATTCATTTGCACTTGGAGGATATAGAAAAAGAGGAGTTTTTGCTTTGACTGGCGGATGAAATGGCACCCATTCCGTACACTGCACATTGAGGTTATCGGATCCAGACGTTTAGGAGGCCAGCCGACGCAGGACCACCGGTATGTACCCAAAAATGAACTTGTCAAAATTATTTTTGCACGTAGTTTTAGGTGGTTGAAAAGTATTTAAGAATATGTGGTGCATCGTAAACAACGCATATGCCGTCATATTCGCCGCATCGGACTGCGAAACGACGCATTTGCAAAAATTCGTTAGGGCTAGATTTGGCTAATTAGGGGATGACCACATGTGAATTAGAATGCACCACATGTGTAGTTATGCAACACATATGCATTAGGAATAGACGCATGTGAGCTTGTGAACCGCATATGCATTTCTAAAACGCATATGTTGTAGATAGGAGGTTAATGAAAAATGCACCACATTTGTTAAAAATGTATCGCATCTGGTTTAGTGAACCACATGTGCATTTAGATGACCGGGTTGTGTAAAATATGTGACGCATATGTAATATGCACGGCATGTGAGGCTCTGTGCAATGCATTTGCAAAAATGCACCGCATTTGTAAGGTGAGCCGCATTTGACTGGTAAAATTTTTGAATTTTTTTTCTAAGTAAATATTGAAAATTCTTGACATCATGGTTAAAATGCAAGTTGTACTAGATCCTATATATACATGGGAGTCATGTCCAAATACGTATGATCTGAGAGATAGGCTGACTAGTGGAGAGATACGGCTGCTGTCTAGACTTGGTTTACGTCATTGCCTCTCGATTCCTGTGATTCAGGCAAACAGAGGGATGCTTACGACATTATGCGAGCGATGGCACTCAGAGACTTCATCGTTCCATCTACCGATTGGGGAGGCCACTGTCACATTAGAGGATGTGTATAGGATTTTGAGACAGTCGATCAGAGGTGAGCGGGTTATGTACGATACCCAGCGAGGATTGATAGAGCTTGCTAGATTTTACCAGGTTGATGACATTAGGATCCTCGAGATCGAGCACTATGAGATCAGGTGGCTAGTTTTAGCTGATAGATATGATAGGATTGACTGCATTTTATGTACATTGATCGAGGGTATAGTTCTACCAGACCGACGGGGTCATGGCTTTTCTGTGGGATGGGGGGAGATGTTGGTGGGCATGTTGGAGAGTGAGACGAGATATGCATGGGGTCCATGTCTACTCAGGATGCTATATTTTCATCTTCACGACATCGCCTACAAAGATGCACAGTCATTGAGTTGTGGGACTACTTTACTAACAGTGTTGGCTTGGGAGAGGATAGCTGTCTTTCGTCCGCTAGTTACTGTAGAGAGATCGGAGAGACATCCTTATGTGTTTTGATATATAGGACAAATCACACAGACACATGTTGGGGACACAGGGTATTGGAGACATGCACTGGACATTCTAGATCAGTTTACATGGAGACCATACATGGATTGCGAGGAGTGGCTAGATGATGAGAGACATTTACTATTCTATAGACAGACACAGTATCTCATTGGGAGGACTGTTTCGAGTGTGCATATTATAGAGAGGCATCTACCAGAGCAGGTCATGAGATAGTTTGGAGAGGTTCAAGATGAGCCTTGAGGTAGAGCAGAGTTTGCTCGATCATTGAGAGAGGTTCCATGGTGGGGACCCATGATTCCAGTGGCTACTGCGAAGGCAAACATACAGGCATTACAACCATTACGTTGGGGCTGGAGTGATGGATTAGTAGATCTAGGGACTACGATTGCATACGATGCATGGTGGGTGGTTCATTGCTCGATTCCTTATACAGATCCTGACCAGCCAGTACCAGTCAAGAGATGAGGCATAGGGCCGAGAGGACGACAGAGAGGTGGAGGTGCCAGAGTGGGTAGAGTTGGTGGTAGAGGTGATGGAGATGACGGTAGAGGCAAAGGTAGAGGCAGGAGACGAGGACATAGAGGACAAAGAGGACAGAGAGGGGGTCAGGTAGGTGGACATGCACCTATTCAGGAGGCAGTAGTAGTTGATGTACCAATGGCATAAATCATTGGGAGAGTGGATGTACAGGCTAGGGGTGAGCATGCTGCAACAGAGGTAGTGGTTGAGGAGCGTGTAGAGGTAGATGTCAGAGTAGAGGATGTTGCAGAGGATGTAGTTATGGATGTGGCTATAGACCCTCTTGGTATTTTGGCAGGATATGGAGAGGATGATGTTGAGGATGATATTGAGGAGGAGGCACCGATGGAGGAGCAGGAGAGAGAGCTTAGAGATCGAATAGTAGAGGGGAGACGGGATGAGGATGCTCCTAGAGATGGTGATAGGGAGGCTTTGGAGGAGAGACTCAAACTTATGACTGCAAATTTTGAGGTGATGAGACTAGAGAGAGACAGTGCCTACACGGAGAGGGACAGTGCATATGCAGAGAGGGACAATGCATATTTTGAGAGGGACAGTGCTTGTATAGAGAGGGATAGTGCTCTTATGGAGAGAGACCAGGCTATAGCGTAGAGACATGAGATAGAGCATAAATTCACAGAGGTTAGACGCCTTTGCAGTGGGTCCTCATCTGATGGAATGGTACGAGAGTTGGTCAGATCGATGGAGAGAGCCACTTATTATAGGGATATTTATGAGGCAACAGTGCCGACAGAGAGACGAGCTACTACATTTTTAGAGGTGCGCAGTCAGAGTAGGGGTCATACTAGGAGTTAGAGGAAACAAAGTACTGAGGGGGTGGTAGGACCATCGAGGATAGGTCCATATGATAGGCCTTCCACCTCACAGAGAGCACCTTCAAGTCTTTTCCCACCACCATCACCACGTGATAGCAGGGGTAGCGGGACATGATGACAGGGTTCCCTTTATGTAGACACTTGTTTTTTTTTTTTTGACCAGAGAGCCTGCGAGCTCATGTTTTATTTATGGATACATTCAGACATTGTACTGTGACTCACTATTTGAGCGATATATATATATATATATATATATATATATATATGATTTTTGCGGCTTCTATATTATATGCAATTCTATGTTATGGATGATGCTTTATTTCTACATGATTATGTTTCTTAGATGATGTATATACATGTGTTATGAATGAAATGTTTCTAGATGTTTATGAGTTATGCATTTTATAACGATGTTATGGATGATTCTATTTACTCATGATGATGAATGCAAATGTCTATATGATGCTTATTTATATGTGATGGTAATATGTACACGCAATGTTTACATTATGTATGTTATGGTGATGCAATGCCTATTATGTAATGATGTGAAATGCAAATGAAGATGAATGTTACTATCTATATGTTGAAATATAATGCAACTATGTGAAATGTATGCTAATGCCAATGATCTAATGTTGTTATTGTGTCACAGGACTTTATCTTTATGTCAAAGAAGAGAAATGTTAGTATGAAATCAATTCAGAATGTTAATAACAAAATAATTAAAGTTTGATTGATGGAGAAAAAGATATAATGAAAGTTGATTGATTGAGAAAAAGAAATAATCTTCAATATATTGCCAAATACGCTATACTTTCTTGTTATCATCATTGGGCGGGACATGACATAGATGGATAGTACACACTATGATATGAGATAGACCATAGTGTACAAAGTCATCCATCTGCAAAAAATAGATAATCATAGACAAGGAGTGTCTTAACTCAGACTAAGGACAAGATGCCCCAGTCATTTTGTTGAGACAAACCACAGACAACAGACAAATAAAAGACGGGTCATGAGACGTCATTGCTCCTCTAAATCCTTGATAGGAAATCCTTGAGGAAACTAGTAACATGACTCAAAAACCAATGTTAAAAAGATAGTTGATAGACAACAGCCAAAGAAAAAAGAGTCCTGAGACATCGTTGCTTCTCTAAATCCTTCAAGGGACATCCTCGAGAAAGCTAGTAACCGGACTAATTCACAAATCGATAATAAGATAAGACAAAATAAGATATAAAGTCATAAAGCCAAATAAATGTATTCGCCAAAACTTGATCTTCTGGGATTGTTTGATGTTGATGTTTGACATAGCGTAATGTGAGAGAATGACACATACCGCATAAGACGTTGAGTTTGGTTTCGACTTGGTGACTTCTGTATAAGGCATGACAAAGCCTAGTTTTAGAAAGATACGTGTCATATAAGACGTTGGAGTTTGATGATGTTGAAGTGACAAACCACATGCGACTATGACAATTGATGATGTTTGTTGACAAGAAAGACATATCTTGCGTAAGACATAGGTTGATCGCTTTGACAATGTGTTTGATATTGACTTGATGATTGTTTGAGATGTTTTGCCTTGTTGATGCATGACTTGTTTTGATTCTTTGATTGATAAAAGTACTGACCTAAAGCTGCTTAAAGACATGCCTCTAAGTGAATGATATGCAATGTGTGTGATAGTGAATGTGAATGTGAATGAACCCTATTGGACTGACCTAGTGTGGTCTCAGGAGCTGATCAATTGATTAGCCTTGCCTACGTTGTACACACAGAGACCTCGTAGTTCGACACGACCAATGACTTTGAATGTACAAAGAGTCATGATTTAAATGTGTGTGATACATGAAAAACCTAGATTGACAGACCTAATGCCTCAGGGGCACATCGATTGATGGCCTTGCCTACGTCCCAGTCACAGAGGCAACGTAGTTTGACTATGTCTACGACTAACTTAACATGACCGACTTGACATGATTGACTTAACATGACTGACTTGACATGATTGACTAGACATGACTGACTTGACTATGATTGACTTGACTCTGTTTTTGGGATTTTTGAACTGTTTTGATTTTTTTGGATTTTTGATGGTTTCTAATGTTGTTGGGATTTTGCGAGACATTTTCGATGGTGTGATGTTATGTACAAGGTGTTAGGGCATAGAACACGGATTTTCCCCCAGTCGGGAATAAGATTTGGAAGATGGAGTGGGTAATATGACGAAATGGACGCTAGATGTCAATCTTTCCAAGAAATGGATAAGACAACCATTTATTATGAGAGATGGTGAAAAAGTCTGATTAGAATGATGGTAGATGGAAGAGCGAGCTTGACTACACATGGCGCATGTTTTCCAGGTTTTCACCATGGTACTTATCCATAGCGCCACCGAAGCAGTTTTCACTATTGGATGGATTATTTCTCTTTACTTTTTTTATTTTTTCAAATTTTTTTGGTGTTACAAAGATGCCTGTTTGTCAGGTTTTCATCAAGGTAACCATTTTTTTGTTTTTTCATTTTTTTGTATTTTTCTAGATTAAGACACGGATTCTTAGATACTAAGCATAGAACCTCTTTAGATGCAGACTGTTGATAGGGAACAAAATCGGCTCTCCTTTAGGAGTAGAGAGTTGGTACGCTCCTGATCCAAAGGCTTCTGTGATAATGTACGGCCCCAACCAGTTAGGTTCAAACTTTCCTGGCTTTTCTCGTTCAGTTTGGTTCTTAGGATTCTCCATTAATACCAGGTCGCCAATGTCAAAGTGTCTATTGAGAACCTTCCTATTGTAACTACAACGAAAATGATTCTGATAAGCTTGTAAATGATCTAATACTTTCTGTCTTCGCTCATCCAAAAATTCTAGCTCTTGTAACCTAGAGACACGGTATTCTTCATTGTCGATATGACCCTTCAAGGATATCCATAGAGAAGGTATTTCAACCTCAATAGGTAAGATAGCTTCAGACCTGAATACGAGGGAATATGGAGTGGCACCGGTGGGAGTGCGGGTGCTTGTGTGATAAGCCCATAAGGCAAGATTAAGTTGTAGGTGCCAGTCACGACCAGCGTCATTGACAGTCTTCTTAAGGATTCTAACAATTGTCTTATTAGATGCCTTAGCTTGGCCATTACCTTGTGGGTAATACGGGGTGGAGAAATAGTGTTTGATGTGGAATTCTTCACATAAATGACGTACTTCTTGGTTCTTGAATGGGCGTCCATTGTTTTGTGATTATGGATTGGGGTACACCACACCGACAAATGATATAGTTTAAGATAAACTTAGATATTTGTGTGTCGGTGATGTAGGTCATGGGAATAGCTTCGATCCATTTGGTGAAGTATTCGGTGGCAATGATGATGAATTTATGGCCATTAGATCATGAAGGGTGTATCTTACCTATGAGGTCAAGTCCCCATTGGGCGAAGGGCCATGGTGAAGTAATTGGACGAAGCTCTTGCACTGGCACTCTTATCAAGTCTCCATGTATTTGACATTGTCTATATTTCTTTACAAAGACGTATGAGTCTTTCTCCATCATAGGCCAATAATAACCTAGTCTCATAATCTTGTGGGCTTGAGTAGGACCACTCGAATGAGATCCGCATATACCCTCGTGTATTGCTCGCAAAGTTGTTTGTGCTTCTTCAGCATCGAGACATCTCATAAGGGCATTATCTAAGGTACGTCTATACAATGTTTCTCTGATGATGGTGTACTTGGCTGACTTTTAGATGAAGATTTGACGTTGGTTATTGGACAAATCTTGAGGTAGGGTTTGGTCAGTGAGGTAATCGAATATGTCTTTATACCAAGGAGATGTAGGACCAACAATGGTACACACTATCATAGTATCGGGGACATCATAAGCGGGGACCAACAGTTGTTCAACCAGAAACTCAAACTTAGGCACATTACTCAGAATATCCAACAAGGAACCCACGGTTGCCATAGCATCTACAGCTCTATTCTGGATACGTGGTATCTATTGAAAAGTTATGTCATTGAAATATTGTTTGAAACTATCAGCCATTCACTTGTAAGGTGGAAGCTTTTCATCCTTAGTTTCGTAATCATCATTTACCTGTCGGATTACTAGTTGAGAGTCGCCAAAAACATGGAGGCTCTTAATTTTCCCTTTAGCTGCCATTTTTAAGCCTGTCACTAAGGCTTCGTATTCTGCTATATTGTTGGTACAAGGGAAAGAAATCTTGAATGATTTGGGAATGGTATCATCTTGAGGTGTAAGAAATAAGATACCAGCTCCTGAACCACGATTTGTATGTGACCCATCAAAGTACAGTTTCCATTCAGTTTTAATGTCAATGTTGAAGAGAAATTCATCTGGAAAATCTTCCACTAATGGATGGTCTGCCTTTACAGGTGCATCTACTAGTTGATCTGCAATCACCTATCCTTTTATAGCCTTCCTCTTGACATACTGAATGTCATACTCGCTAAGTATCATAACCCATTTAGCCAATCGGCCTGTTAAAGCTGCCTTACTTAGGAGGTATTTAAGTGGATCAATCTTTGCAATTAACATTGTTTGTTGATTGAGCATATAGTGCTGAAGTTTTTGGGTAGTAAAAACTATTGCAAGGCAAGCATGTTCTATGTTGTTGTAATTCAATTCATATCCTACTAAGGTACAACTGATATAATAGACTGCGCTCTCATGACCTTGATCATCATGTTGTGCGAGAAGAGCCCCTAATGCTGACTGAGTTGCTGAGATGTAAAGTATCAATGGTTTTCCCTTTGTAGGTGGCATTAAGACTGGTGGAGTAAGCAAATATTCCTTGATTTGCTGGAAGGCCTCTTGACATTTAGGTGTCCACACAAACGGTACTCCTTTCTTGAGTAGATGCTGAAATGGATGTATTTTATCTGCCAGTTGTACTATGAAATGCCTAATTGATTGTAATCTTCCTTATAGAGTTTTGAGTTGACCAATACTGGCTAGAGGAGGCATTTCTATGATAGCTCTTACCTTCTCTGGATCTACTTCAATGCCTCTTCGAGAGATGATATACTCTAACAGTTTTCTTGATTTCACCCCAAAGACACACTTCTTCGGATTTAGCCTGACATTATAATTATCTAGCCTTTGGAATATCTTGTCTAAAACCTTTAAATGATCTTCCCTTGTTTCTGATTTGGCTTTAATGTCATCTACATAATCCTCCATGAATGCATGTACAAAGTCATGAAAAATCGTAGTCATTGCCTGTTGGTAGGTGGCTCCTGCATTCTTAAGGCCAAACGACATAACATTCCAACAGTATGTGCCCCATGGACATGTGAAAGTTGTCTTATGTTGGTCTTCAAGTGCTATCTTAATCTGGTTGTATCCAGAGAAATGATCCATAAGGGATAGCATGTCATATCCTGCTATAAGATCTACTATTATGTCGATATTCGGCAAAGGGAAGTCATCCTTAGGACATGCCTTATTGATGTCTCTAAATTTTGTGCAAATGCGAATGCCCCCAGTTGGTTTAGTCACTGGTACAATATTTGATATCCAATCTGCATAGTCTATTGTCCTTATGAATCCTACATCCAGGAGTTTCTTAAGTTCTGCTTTTACTAGTAGAGCGATTTGCGGATGCATTTTCCTTAGCTTTTGTTTGATTGGCTTTATACCTAGCTATAATGGTAAATGATGCAATATTAGGTCTGGATCCAGCTCAGGCATGTCTGCATATGACCATGCAAAGTTTATTTGTCTCTTTTGGAAGAAGTCCTTAAACTCATGTTGTTTGGTCTCTGTTAAAGAAGCTGCAAAATATACTATCTGAGGATTCTCTTTTGTACCTATGTTGACTGCAACAACCTCTTCTACTAGCATCAGTGATTTTTCTTGTTCAACAAAGAGAATATTTAAACCTCTATCCTTGAGTGCCTCAGAGAGGTTTTCGCCCTCAGATACGTCGTTTATTTTGACTTTTTCATCGTCCAAAGGCACCTTTCGGTTTTCACCTAGGGACTCATCATTTTTATTTTCATTGTCTTTTTTCTTTTCATTCTCATTTTTGCGACTATAGGTGTAAATAGACTCCCTGAAATATGCTTTATTGTCCAAGTTTGTGGTAAAACCTGCCTTATGATCCCCTCTTGGTATGCCTTCTCTAAGTCCCATGAACTCAGCAATTGCTTCATCGTTCTCGAATGTATCTATGATAGGTGTACCTTGTTGATCCCAGTCGATAAGTTCGGGATAGATAAGGGGCATGTCATCATCGGAGTTCCTAAAGGTAGTTGCGGACAAGGTGAGTATAGAATGGTTGACATGGTCACAGAAGTTTTGGACCAACTCTTTCTTGTTCTTCCTCTTAGGAGTAGGTATACTCTGATGTGGGGCTATAGTGAGGGTTGATTCATCAGAAGATGGTTTTTCAGGTGCCCAAGATGAATGATCAAGGGTTTTCCAATAATAGTTCTCTTGCCATTATGCTTTGGAAAAGTGTTTCTTAGGACAAGGACTAGATTTTTTTGGTACAGGTTTCACGTTGAGGTCCAATTCTCCAAATAGGGCATCGATATTCATGGTACTAGTAGATGAAAGGGATTCCCATTCACCATCGCTAGAGGAAGGGGATTCATCATAAATTGGAGGTTTGTCGTAAACTGGGGGTTTGTCAAAAACTAGGGGAAGTGGTTCATGAGATATCTTGATGTCTGCGCAAGCACTCACTTCCTCTTGAAAAGATGACGAAGTACCAGGATACCCAATTCTAAGTGGTTGACACCCTAGCCCTAAGTATTTTGGTCGTGGGTAGATAGTGATCGGTTCTGTCCTTCCATTTTGATATAGCCCTAACCCATTGTGCCCATTATAGCCTTCATTTTGCATTATCTTAAAGCCTTTTCCATACTGGTCCTTAGCTATTTGAATAGACGGGGAGGGGTATTCATGTTATTCGTGATACAACCAAGAATCACCTTGATCCATAATTTCTTCACTTAATTCTCCCCATTTGGTTAATGTCATTGTAGGGGGAACATGAAACATGACCACTACTATCTTCTATCTGCCATGGGTAGGCCGTATGCCTTAGGTGGAATTAGTTGACTGATGCAGTATGATACCTTTATATTATATTCACCACAACCCTTGTCTTGGATCTCGAGTTTAGGAGTGGATGATGGTGGTTTGAATGAAATGGACTTAGTGAGACGTGATGGGTCAACGTATTGGGATAGAGTGGATGATGAGGCCTCTTGGTTAACATGTACTTGTCGTTGCGGAAGGTCCCTTAGGCTTGTACAATATTGGAAAGGATCTGGATCACCATCAATAGTGATCTTTGTGCCATTATACGAGAACTTAAGACATTGGTGGTATGTTGAAGGGACGACTCTCATTGCGTGTATCTAAGGTGTACCTAACAACAAGTTGTATGGAAGGGTGAGATCCAATACTTGGAAGTTGGTGTTCATGATCGCTGGGCCAATTCTGATAGGGAGCGTGACAACTCCTTTGGATGACCTTTCCTCGTCATCGTAAGCCTTGATGACTATACTCTTAGAAGTATCTACACAGTCTTCAGAGAATCCTAATGCCTTAAACCAATTTTAGGGTACACAGGTTCAAACTTGCGCCTCCATCTACCAAGACTCATTTGAATCTGGTTTGATGGACTAGGACTTCAAGATGTAAGGGGTCATTGTGATCGGACTTTTCAATCGAGTAGTCTTGTTGGGAAAATGTGGCGTGATGCGAGTTGGTCGAATATCCCACCATTTCTTTGAAGCGATTGACATCTAAGTCTGTGGGAATAGTAGTGTTGTAATGCTTTGTCAAGTATGGCTCGATGTTCTGGTGACAAAGTCAATAGTTCCAAGATAGATATTTGTGCGGGGGTTTTACTCAATTGATCGATGAGATTGTATCTATACTTGGGCCTCTATGTAGGTGGTTTAGAAGAAGGACCTAGAATAACTATTTTAGTCCTGCGTGTGTTCACATTACATTCCAGGTGCTTCTTAATGATGACGGTATCAACATGTTCATTTGCGGCTCGGAGGCTATATATGGTCTTTCCTTTCCCATAATCATATTTGGAGTCGGTGTAATTGGAAGAGGGATTGTTCTTGGTTCCCGAACCAGAAGCGTTTCCTTTAGTGTGGTCATGTAAAGGGTCTGTGAAGACCTTGTGATCATTGTTTTTAGTGTTTTTCTGCCCGTTTACCTCTATGGATCCATTTTCAACAAAGTCTTGAATGATATTCTTTAATTGGTGACATTGTTGGAGGTTGTGCCCTTTCATTCGATGATAGTCACATAAAGCGTTATCGTCCCACCATGAAGGTTTGAACTGTCCAAGATCATACTCTCTTGGTTCTAAAGGTTTGATGAGATTATGTTTGACCAATTCTTTGAAGACTACCTCGATTGGTTGCCCTAAAGGTGTGAATTCTTGCATGGGAAATCTCCTTTGGGGTCTTTGTTGCGAGTTCTGGACATAGTTAGCCATTTGATCTGGATTGTTCATCATGTCTGCTTGTTGGTTGTATCCTCTAAGTGTGATAACCGGCCTAGTATGTATGTGTTTAGCATCTACAATGTCGTCATTCGTGACATTCTTGTTCCTGGACCAGAACTTGTTTCTATCATTCGACACGTTGGGATGTTGGACAATTGGGCTCTTGCCTGGTACTTTGATTTCACCTTTGTCAATAAGGCCCTTTTCAAGGATGATCCTCTTTTGTACCAAGTCAAGAAATGAAGTGCAACAATGTACCCATAAATCACCTCTCAGTTTCGGGTTGATGTTCTCTAGGAAGATAGTGACCTTTTGTTTTTCACGTATTTCGACGGGACAGCGGCTAGCTAGACTTCTCCATCTTGATGTTCTCTAGGAAGATAGTGACCTTTTGTTTTTCACGTATTTCGACGGGACAGCTGCTAGCTAGACTTCTCCATCTTTGGAAGAAAGTGGTGAACGTCTCACCATCCTCTTGTGTCGTATGGCATAAGGTCACTATGGTTACCTCATTAACTATGTTAAAGGAAAAATGTTTGACAAACTTCTCAGCTAATTCTCCCCAGGATCGTATACCATATGGCAATTTAGAAAACCATTCCAACACTATCCCTATGATGGTTCGTGGAAATAGGTGCATCAAGTAAGTGGGGTCATATGATATGTCCATGCAGGCCATTGAGAATTCTCTAATATGCTCTAAAGGATTCTTCCTCCCATTGATGAATTCATTGGGGTCTGTCATTGCTTTGTGTTTCTTTTGGGATCTTGTTTCGACCATGAAAGATTTTGCTCAAAATGGGTAATGCGGACTGTGCCTAAAAACTGATATGATCTACGTCTATATTTTTTGGATTTTTTTTTGACACTAAATGATGTTGGTAAAACCGTTTCTAAAAGGACGTATGCTAAGATGACGTATGATAGGATAGACAATATGCAAAATGCGAGTAGACTATGATGATAAATGAGTCTAAGATGGTATAACCTACCACCTATGGAATAAATGCATGCAAAGACTTGTTGTTGACCAAGGAACCTGATTGTATGACAAGGAAAGTTGACGAGGTGAATTTTTCAAACTAGAATAATGAGTTGAAAAGATCCACTAGATGTGACTAAAGTGACAAGGTTCAATGATTTCGACAAACCATAACATGGATGTTTCCAATGATGAGGAAAGTTATATATTATGTGATATGTAGTTTCCTAGGGAGTATCTATATGCATGCAACTTAGGATGACTATGACTAAGACCTTTACTGTAACTAAGATGGATATGACACCTAATGATGGTAACGAAGATGTATATGACACCTAATGATGGTAACTAAGACGTATATGACACCTAATGATGTAAGGTTTTGAGCAAAATTTTTAGTTCCTAATCCAAGGTTGATCGTAAGAACCTAAAGCAAATAGTGACAATAATGTTTCAGACTCAGCTCACGGTTTTTGATGTTTTCTGTTGATAGGCAAATGCGGTTCACTAGACAGTTGCGGTTCAGGATTTCACAGATGCGGTTTTTTTGACAGTGCATGCAATGTTTTTGATAGTTGCGGTTTTTAATATGACAAATGTAGTTTACTGACACACATGCAGCTTGAAAACTGACAGATGCAGTTTACCAATACACATGCGGCTCAAAAATTGACAAATGCAGCTTGCATGCACGCATGCGACTCAGAATACAACAGTTGCGACTCGTGATATGCAGACTATGAAAATTGAACATTTTGACAGATAGATGTGGATTTTCCCCTAACAGATGCAACTCGCTAATACACATGCGACGATTAAACTGACAAATGCGACTCGATTTTCTGACAGTTGAATTTGTTCTGAAAGTTGAAATTTTTCTGAAAGTTGTTGACTGACTTTGTTGGTTTGATCAAGATTTTGACGAATACAACAAACAACAAACACAATAATCAATTTATTTTCAATTTTGTGATGGGAGGCCTGTTTAAGACTCAAAAACATTAACAACCTAGGCTTTTAGGACAATACTTGTTGAATTCTTATTTGGATTTCTCCAGCTACGCATATTTATGGCGAATGACTAGTAGCTTGACCCCACTGGCTCCCCTCCACGACACTCACTTATACGGGGCAGCCAAGCTACTGTATCCATGAAACTCCCATGGCATATATTTCATTTCCACACATAAATTGTAAGAATATAAGATGGCTTCACAGGGCCGACCCTGCTGCGCCAACAAGTAGGTAGGATTTTGGTAACTCTACAACAAGGTTTTTAATAAGGGCATTCCATTCGTGGGACACTATCCAACATCGGCGAGGGTCCATTTCTATCCATCTCATCAGAATAGTGTGCATGATTTGTGGACTTTCCCCAAGAATCCTCTTTTATATACCGGTTGGAAGTTGCTTGGCTTTAGCGTGCTACCGGTTTGAGTTGTCTTGGGGTGAGTACTTTTTCCCACGAAGACAGGCTCAAGTTCTAGATTCAACAACCATTTATCTTACACCCAGGATCGCATGACTACGTAAGGGGAGAGGATACTTCGGTTTACTGAATCGTAAGGGTTATAGATACGTGCAAAGCACCAAACAAATAAGACAGTGGTTCTTTTTAATCCAAACGATAATTTTCTATCTATCAATCAGAAAATTCATTTTAATCCCACACGATAATTATCTATCTACCAAACAAAAGCTTGTTTAAATAAATAAATCAACATAAGGGCATTAGGTCCTGCATGCAAATCTATCAGTAGTTCATTGTTCTTCAGCTTTCATCCTGCAGAAAATTTGTGTTTGGTTTTAATTGTCTTCAAAGCTTCGTCTTGCAAATACTATGTTATTCCCCCTAAACACAACTGAAACAAACATTAGCGAAAAGCCAAACAACCCAAAAAGCGAAAAATGAAAACATGGATGTACGTAAATGACTAAAATAAGAGAAAAATTTTACCAGCCAGATGCATCTTTTGGAGCCACAGATGTTGTTCGACTATTGACAGGCGGATGCGGTTCGTGACTTTGCGGATGTGGCTTTTTATGACAGATGCGTCACTATTTTTCACAAATGCGGTTCGCGAATACAGATGCGTCATTTTGCGGAACAGATGCAGTGTGCCGTATGGAAAACCTGCAAAAAATAATAGAAAATGAAAAAACGGAAAGACGAAAATATGTGCGGATTTTGAAGCATGTTTCATGTTGGGTTCACCGAATGTAACATCATAGATTTTTCTGCAAGCATGACTAGATAAACAAAGTTAAATCCTAATCTAAAATCTAAAATCTAACAACAAAGAATGAGGAAATAAACTAAACTAATAAAACCAAAATGATCTCACCAAATATGCGTTCATCCCTTCGAATTATCTTGATTGTTCTTCTCCATTTTTCCTTTTCAGTATTCTTGCCCTCAAATTTCTGTGTTTGAATGCAAGTATAGCTTTGTCGAGTGTCTAAGAAAAATATCGAAGTTGAATCTCTTCTCAAAAGTATGTGATTTCGGGATGAGGAATAATGATTATGACAGACCATTTTATAGATTTTGGGTTTTCGAACGATCGACTTAGATTGAAAGAGAGATTGACATATGAGATTGATGAATGCCATGCGATGTGAGTTCTGCCTCGGATAGAATGTGAGTTAGAACATGAGTTAGAACATGAGTTCAGGAAAGACTGCAGATAGAGACTAAGTTAGAACATGGGTTAGAACACGAGTTCAAGATCTTAATCTCCAAAAATAGAAGAAATAGACTTTGTATGCAAAAGCCAAAGTTAGAATTCGAAGACTAGTGCATTCAAATGCAAACATGAGTTAATTAATTCAATAAAGATATTTAATTAATAGACAAATCATGCATATGAGTTGGAACTAGTTAACTGACTAGTTATGACGAAGAGTCTTCTCACAGAGATAAACTGGTGTTGAATTCAAAGATAACTAGAGAACTAAAAATAGATCTCGAGTCAGAAGGTGAGTGAATGACTAGATAACTGAATGATAGAGGAATGTGACATAAATAATTAAATATGAATTAAATGTTAATTTAATTCAACATTCGAAAAGTAAGAGGCTTTAATTAAATAAATAGAGATAATTTATTTAATTGAATTTTGTAAAGGTGGAATTGAATAATTAAATAATAAATATTTAATTATAGATAAAAGGGGTTAAATGAATAATTAAATAATAAATATTTAATCATAGTTGACATATGATAAAGGGGGTGGGTAATTAAATAATTTAATTGATAAGGAAGAATTAATTAGTTAGCGACATAATTAAATAATTATGATTTATTTAATTAATCAAGTTGAATTAATGAATTAGTGAATTAATTAAAAAGGGGTATTTAGTATATAGAGGAAATATGTGTTAGAAAGGTTAATTAAATAATAAACATTATTTAATCATGACAACGGACTATAGAAAATTATGTCGAATGTGTACTCGCAGGCCTAGACCAATTTTCAGTATCTACAGTTTCTAGGAGATGCAAAGGGGAAATAACCCATAATTTGGAGATTTGTCTTCATCATGAGCAACCCACGGGTTCGAAGATGTTTCCATGTTGCACGGGATTGCTAACCCTCCAAGCTTAGCATCTAAGTACCGTTTATGGGTGAAGATCAAACTACACCCATAGAGCACATTAGATATGTGGCTTCACTATGTGGGGTCTATCATATTACTATAAAGAATGTTGCAATTAGGCTCTTGAATATGCAGTTTCAAGATAGATCTGATCATTTGTCTTTGGTTGAACAGTTAACTACCATCAAGAGAGCTCCTCAGGATCAAATGTTAGATTTTAACTTTTGTTTCAAGAATACCTAGAATAGACTTCCAGTCTTTGTGAGGCCTACAACTGATCATGCCATTTTGTATTATCTTAAGGCCCTCAATAGTGACATTTTGGTAATGATTCAATCAATGGGTAGTGTGTCATTACCTGCAATATTTGATATTGCCATTAGAGCTGGGAATAATCTTATTTAAGCTGAAAAAATTTCACCTAGGCCTCCAATGCTTATATTTCTTGAGATTCAACCTCTAATGCCTATCCAAGTGTCTCTTATTGCTCCATTACCTATTGTTACAACCTTAAACCATCAAGAACTTGCTCAAAATAGTGTTACTTCAGTTCAGTCTCAAGAGTTGCAAGAGATCAAGGGCTTATTCTAGACCTTTGGAAACAAATTCGTGAACATAGAAAAGGAACAAGGTCAGGGTTTTAGGCCAAATCGGAACTTATATCATCCTAATAGCCCTTCCTATCAAACTGATTCTTAGATAAAAATAAAGCCTTATAATCCTAGACCCCTTTAGCCATATAATCCCAATATTCCTAGTGCTTCAAAGGAGTTAGTTCCTTTCTAGAATAACTTGGTACAAGATTCTGATTGGTTTTTTCCATGCAATCAACCACATAATCAATCTACTTATCTCAATGGGATGTTGAATCAAGGTTTGATGGTGTAAAATAGTATTGTTGTCCAACAAGGTTCTGAGCAAAAAAATCTACAACAACAAGTTTCCTATCTAGACCAAGGTCAAAATGATGTTACCTTAATGAACTGGCAACGTGATGAGTTCTATGGGGTGAACTATCCTCAAGGACAAGGTCAAAATCACTCTTACAACTTTATAGTAGCGAACACAAGATCAAAGAAGAGAGTTGTAGATATAGGACAATAGCCTGTTATTACTCCAAATCAAGCCTCCATGAGCCAACAAGGAAATGTAGGACAAGTTCCTACTTAGCCTATCCAGATCTTGTCTAGACAACAACCTATTGTGAACAAAGATCAACCTAAGACTCAACCTCCACCTATGTAAACTCAACCTAAAAGTAATACTACTCCTAAAGTGCAACAAATATTTAGCTCAATTTCATTCAAAATTTTGGAGCATATGAAGAATTCTAGCATCTTTGTTTTGATGTGGGATTCCTTGGCCCTTTCGAGACAAAAGGATTTATTACAGAATGCATTGACTAACTTGTATTTATTTCATGAACCAACAATAGACTATCCAAAGGTTGCACTTCTAAGTGATCAACCAAAGGTAGAATCAACAAGTACACCTAAATCAAAAGTTGAACAACAAACTCAAGAGGTTAAACTACCTCCTTTTTACATAGCTTTGATTGTAGGCAAGCATATTTTGCATAATTTTATGATTGATTCAAGTGCTAGCAGTTCAACGATGCCTAAGAAGATTGTTGACAAGTTGGGTTTGACCTATGAGCAACAATCAAAAGGTGTAGTTCAGTTAGATGGGACAACCATCAAGACATTAGGTGTAATTGAGAATCTAGATCTAACTTTACATGCATGTTCTAATTTTGCTATTCCACAAGATATCTATGTGATAAATCTACCACCCTATTTTGCTTTGTCTTTCTAGAGATTTCACAACTAAATTGGGAGGCTACCTTTCATTTGATTGGTCACATCTATTCTTCAGGACAAGGTGTATGGCACTAAGATTACCATTACATCTGAGTTATTGGCTAAAGATCACATAGAACCTTTGTGCCTAGTGCTACTAATGCAAATCTTGTTTATCATGAGCAAGGTAAAGAAGAGAAACAAACTGTTCAAGAGCCTAACAGTTTGGTTGAAGGCATTCTTGATCTAGTTTTAGATCAATGGGAAACTAGGAACCATGAGGAGGACCCATACAAGTGTATAGAACAAATAGATCTGGGTATTTACATGATTCAGGAGCATGAACTTGTTGTCCTTAACTTGGTTAAGGATGAAAAAGAGCATTTAAAGTACAACAGTCTCATGAAGTATGGAATTTGTACTTTGATGGTTGAAGAACCAAGGTAGGTGTTGGTGGTGGTGCAATGCTAATTTCTCAAATTGGTGAGAGATACTACTCTAATTTTTTATTTACTTTTAGCTATACTAATAATACAACAGAGTATCAGGTGCCTAAAAGTTTTTGGTGATAGCGAGCTGGTTGTAAATCAACCGAGAAACATTAATGTCACCAAGAATGATTTTTTAAAACTTTATAAGCATAAAGTCTGGGATTTAATTAAACAAATTGATGCTTTTAACCTGGTGTCCATACCTAGAAATCAGAATAAACAAGCTGATAAGTTGGCTACAATAGGGACTGGATTTGATATTCCAGCTGATATAGAAGATGCAAATGTGAAACAGTATGTCAAGGTTGTTGTTAGGCGTTCTATTCCATACAATAATGCTCATTGGAAGGTATTTGAAAGTGATGAACAAATTTTTAATTTCTTGATAGAAGAAATTAAATTTTTAGCTTCTAATTAGCAAAAGTTGTCCTAGTAGTATGAAGATCAGATTATTCAACTTAAGAAAAATATTTACCAAAAGGTTTAGTAACTCTTGAGTCCATTTTCAACTCAGATGATCACGTGAGAAAAGAAAAGGTGGGTTTTTTAATCAAACAAGAGCATTACAAGCCTATTGATATCTTCAAGGATAAGCTCCTAAAACTTGGCAAGGTATGTACTATAGAGGAGAGACATGCTTTCATTTTACTTTGTCAAGAGTTTATTGATGTTTTTTCTTGGGAGTATCATGACTTGAAGGGATTTAATCCACAGTTGGCACAACACACCATAGAGCTAGAAGCAAATGCAAAGCCAGTAAGAACAAGGCAGAGGCCTTTGAATCCTAAACTTGAGCACCTCATGAGAGGTGAACTGAGTAAGTTGGTTGAGAGTAAGATTATTTTCCAATTAAGCATACCTCATGGGTGTCCAATCTTGTTCCTATAAGGAAGAAGAGCAGTGAAATCAGGTTGTGTATTGACTTTAGAGACCTTAACAGGGCTTCTCTAAAGGATTACTATCCACTGCCCTTTATGGAACAAATTTTATAGGTTGTAGCTAGATCTGACAGGTTTTCCTTGTTAGATGGATTTTCAGGGTACAACCAAATATTGGTAAAAGAGGAAGATTAGTATAAGACAACCTTCACAAAAAAATGGGGCACCATGGCTTATAGGAAGATGCCTTTTGGATTGTCCAATGTAGGGGCTACCTTCCAAAGAGCCATAGATACGGATTTTCATGGTTTGATGAACAAATATGTAATGATTTACTTAGATGATATTACTATTTTCTCTAAGAATGCAAGTGACCATTTAGTTCTTTTGAAGCAATTTTTTGAGAGATGCAGAGAATATGGAGTTTCATTGAACCCCAAGAAATGTATCTTTGTTTTCCATGAAGGTAAATTGTTTGGACATGTAGTATCTAAAGATGGAATTTCCATAGATCCAGAAAAGATAAGTGTTATCCTTTCTTTACCTTCACCTGCTCACAAGAAAGGCTTGCAAAGATTTCTTGGTAGAATAAAATTTGTAAGGAGGTTCATTCCAAATATTGCTTATATTTTGTAACCTCTAACCTCTATGTTGAGAAAAAATGTCACTTTCAGCTGGACCAAGCAAGGAAAGAAAAGTTTTGATGAAATCAAGAATGCCATAGTTGCTGCTCCAATGCTCATTAAACCTATTTTTGACAAGGATTTTATTCTTTATGTTTTTCGGAGTGTGGATACTATCTCAACTATGTTGTGTCAACAAAATGAACAAGGATTGGAGCAGCCCATTGCATTTTTTAGCCAATTTTTTTAGGATTATGAAGATATTCTTTTGTTGAGAAACATGTACTTGCAGTGGTTAGAAGTCTTAAGAAATTTAGACACATTCTTTCTAATAATAAGTTTTAGTTGATGGCTACTCATCCTACAATGAAATATTTCCTATTGAGCAGAGACATTAATGACAAAATAGTTGGTTGGATTACCAAGGTAATGGAATATGATATCAAATTAAGGCTACCAAGCTTGTAAGAGGTAAGGGCTTATGTGAACAGCTGGCTGGAAATGAAAAGGACAATGAAGAAGTTGAAGAAGAAGTTGTCCTTACACTTAGCAATGAAGAAAAATTTGATGTTCTAGCTCCTTCCTTCAATTGTATGCATGATATGAAGCATTATCTTGAAACTGGTGAGTGTCCTCAAGGCTTGGATAACTCAAAAAGAAGGTATTTCAAACTCTGAGAAATTCCTTATGCTATCATTGATGGAATTTTATATAGGAAGGAGTTTTATGGAGTCTTGTTAAGGTGCATTGATTCAAGTCAAGTTGATAGATTTCTTGAGGAATTTCATGATTGGTCTTTTGGTGGCCATTTTGCACCAAGAACTGCAACTTTAAAAATCATGAGAGTTGGTTACTTTAGCCCGACCTGTTTAAAGATGCTCATGCTCAGGTTAGGAAATGTACCAAATGCTCATTATTTGTAGGAGAAAAAGGCTTGCAACCTTGCCTTTGCATCCAATTTAGGTTGAACAACCCTTTCTTAAGTGGGGACTTGACTTTATTGGCCCAATTAACCCACCCTCCAGTGCAAGTCAGAAATGGATCTTGACTGCAAATGATTATTTTACTAAGCAGACATAGGGTGTCACACTAAAAGAGGCAAATGAAATTGTTGTTCTAAAATTCTATCAAGATTTGGTTGCAAGGTTTGGTATTCCAAATTCTATAATATTTAATAATGCTTTGAATTATTTTGGTTTAAAAGTTTTTGATTGGGATGTTAAGAGAAACATTTATCTCAATACATTAGGGTGATCCCATAAAACTGGTTTACAATTCCATTGAGGAAGGAAAATTTCAACAAAACACACCCCCATGAAGATTTTTTTTTATTTTGGGGGGTTTGCACGAACTAGGAGTCTGAGTGGACCCAAGAGGGGTTCGCTCAAATCCCTATTCAAGCGAACCATATTAAATGGTCAGACCCACTTTTTGCACATTGTCCAAAATGAAAACAAAGGGAATTTTTGAAAAGGGGGTGGGGTTCACTTGAATCCCCCTTCGAACGAACCCCCATTTGCTTGAAAGGTCAAGGGGGGTTCGCTTGAAGCCCCCTTTTCCCTCCTTCTCTCCCTCTTGCACCAAATTTCTACAAAAAATTCTCTTTGAAGCTCGGGTTGAGGATGAAAATGGAGGAGACTTCATAGACCTAACTAGATGATGGTATTTCTTGAAATGAGCTATCCATCGAATATAATTTTAATGTGTTTTGGTTTTATTATTTATTTGTTTTCTTAGTTTGATTAAACATAGATTTTTCATCGAAAATCAAGTTCTTTGTTCTACACATGTGAAAAAATAGCAGATTATAAAAAATAAAATTCTAAAAAATATGTTCAGGGTAGGTATTGATGTCCTTGATCCAGTAAAAAAAATAAAAATTCAATACATACAAAAAAGGTTATGTTGTATATGGTCCGCTTATGTCTGAATTGTAATTGATTTGAATTTGAAACTTGATTAAGGAAAAAATATTCAATAAAACACTATGAAACCAAATGAACTGGTTAGATATCATAGTTACAAATCTAAATTAAAAAAAAAAATAGAATTCTATCCTTCATAAACAAAAATTTATGTTGTATACGGTGAGCATCACTCCTTAAAAATGGTGTTTACTGATAAAAACTAGTTTTCGAAGGAGATGGAAAAATAAGTGCAATCTAATTCCAAAATATTTTAAAAATATATATTTAAAATCTACAGAAAAATGTCACAAATCATTAATTTGCATCATCTTCAAATTCCTCACGGTTTAGCCGCTATAGGTGCCCGAAAGTGAAGATTTAGTTAGAAAAAATCAATTCAATGTTTAGTTTGGCCAAAAATTATAAACTAGTATTGTGGGATCACCCATCATCTAACTATTACCCATAGGGTAATGGACAAGCTGAATCAACCAATAAGAACTTGATTAGGATCATCAAGAAGATGATTGTGGATAATTAAAGGACTTGGCATGACAAGTTGAAGCTAGCCCTGTGGGCTGATAGGATTACTCCTAAAAGAGCTATGAGTAATTCACCATATGTTCTTACATAATACAAAGAATCCAAGATTCCAATTTCAGCTGAATTGCCAACCTTGAACTTGATTAAAGAGCTAGAAATGTTAGAGGAAGAGCCTATGGAAATCAGGCTTGCACAGCAGATGAAGTTAGAAGAGATAAGAAAAGAAGCATTAAAAAACTTAGAGATTCACCATGCTTAAATGAAAAGGACTTTTGATAGAAAGGCAGTCCAAAGAGTGTTCAAGGAGGGTGATATTGTTTTTAAATGGGATGAGCTTAAAATTGGACCTAGTAAGCATACCAAGTTTGATACCATGTGGGATGACCCTTATGTGATTATTGAATGCAAGCGACATAATTCTTTTCAGCTTCCAAAGCTGGATGGAGAGTTGTTACCTATCCCAATCAATGGGATTCACCTTAAACGATGTCTTTGAAGAGAAAAAAGTTTGCAAATGTACCATATTAGAGTAAAGTTTTTTAGTTAATAAGTGTTGATTGCACATCTATTTTAGTTTAGTTTTCTTTTTCCAAGAAGTGTTGTTGCATAGTTTGTTGGCCTTGTTAA
The DNA here is from genome assembly GCA_007115665.2 of Sequoiadendron giganteum. NCBI lineage: Eukaryota > Viridiplantae > Streptophyta > Pinopsida > Cupressales > Cupressaceae > Sequoiadendron > Sequoiadendron giganteum. Next base: position 585,932,610 of record CM021109.1, read on the forward strand.
GAGCCATTGTAGTTTTTTTCAAGTTTTATTTTGATGTTGTTCAAATTCCTAACAACTGAGTTACAGAGGATTTTTTGAGTTGCAAAGGATAGGAATTGAATCCTATACCTAATGGATAGCTTTAAGCTACTAGTCTAAGATGCTTAACAGGCAAGCATATAACAAAAGTCACCAAAAATGTTACTTAATTGTGCTATTTAGCCCAATCAAGTTAGGTTGGGATAACACTAATGTTTTCTACTTTGAAGAAGGAGAAAGGTACACAAAATATTATGCTAAAGTTGCTCATAATCATAGAAATAGTTCCAAGAAATGAGTTTTCAGTTTTCATTATGCAATAGCTTTATAAAAAGGGGGAATAGTACACAAAATTTTGCATAAAGTAGTTAATTAAATTAATTACAAGAAATATGCTTATAAGTTTCCCACACAAGCCATGGGAATAACTGAATAGGATGCAATAAAAGATAAGTTATACATCTAAAAGTAAAAGAACGTATGTAAGAGAAAAGGGATCTGTCATTGCCTAAATGGTGAACCCCATTGTTGATCAGTCACATCTTCAATTCCTTTGTTGATAACTCTAGAGGTGTCTGCAAGGGATAGAGAAAATTATGTTAGAGCTCAAGATTCCATGTCCCTTATATGTCGAACCATCATATATACAACCTATTTCTTATTAAACATCAAATCAGAGAGTCAAAGGTTTCTCAAGATCAAATACACAATTACCATGAAGATCCAAGAAAAGTAACGATCATCTAATCATCATGAGAAGCTCTCAACTTCTTATTTTTCTTAACTTTTTTGTTGACTGTGTAGGTACAAGTATAATATTATCATATAAATCAGTAGGGTAGTCATAGTTCACATATTTTAATGGATTGTTCAAGGTTTGAAGAGGCTGCTAGTGTTCAAGAGAGAGCAGTAGTAAGGTTATTGAAAAGATAGCTAATATTCCTAAGAAGAGGACAATCAAACCTTCAAGGGGAAGCTAATACAAGATTCCTTAAATGAAAGTTAGTCCATAAGTGGACAACTCACGAAAATAGTGAGGAAACTAAGTGGCCACACATTAATGAGCATAGGAGTACCACAGTTATACACATGTTCCTTATCATCTCACTGGCAGTCATTGGCATGCTATACATCGACATGTAGCTTTTATTGTGTGTTATGCTTTTACTTCATTTATGTTTGGTTATTCACATCAATGAGCACATGCCTTGGAAAAGATGTAGATATACCAAAAGGAAAAGTGAATGAGAGTACAAAGGGTCAAGATGATAGTAATATAGGAGCAATAGTCATAATTCATGATAGAGAAAACTCACATCAATGAATAAAGAGGAAATTTTCATAATGATATGACAACCTAAAGAGCTAGATTGATCACAGTCTAAAGTAAAAAGAATAGTCTTCCACATAGGACACCTCACAGACTTTCCAAAGATAGTCATCATGCAAAAGGTAGTCCAAATGGACTGAATAAGAAAAGTTCATCTTTTCCAATAGCAAATTGAGTTTTATGCATCTTCAATACATCTTGATGAACAATGATTAGGAAATAACAGTCAAAATTTAAATGCATATTCCTCATAGACCAGCATGTAGATGCAAAGGCTAGTGACAAGTAAAGGATACATGGATTGTGAAAAATGAAAGGGAACACACTCTACATTACACAGTGATGAACAATGAGTATGACACTTATGTTGAAGAAAATTCACAATGTTGATCTTAAAAGTAGAAGTATCATGAAATGCTTAGGGAGGAACATAAGATCTACAAACACCTACAGGTCTACCATGTCATAGAAGGATAGTCTATAAAGGAGGATGCAACTGTGAATTTCTTATTAAAATAAGTCTATAGAAGATAGGAAGGGTTTAGTAACTTTTCATGGTTAGCCTCATATCTTGTTTCTAATTTTAGTCATATGAGTAAGATGAAATGCAATGGCATGAATAGCTAATGAGGTCTAGGTTTTGGAAAAGCTAAGAGGTCTCAATCAAATATGAAGGCACCTTATCCTCAAGTTTGTATTCACAAGAGACACAACCATGCTACACTCTAGATGCAAGAGGAGATAACGGTGTTACAGAGGGAAACCCTTGTTATGTTGAAATAGGTAGCAAGGATGACCATGGATTTTGCAATAAGATATTCCACTGTTTAAAATCAAGCCTATATGACAATTTTTGAGGTAGGAGAATATTCATATGAATCTAAGTGGAGTGATGAATGTGAGTATCAAGAAAGATTTGCCCGAGAAAATAATACCAAGGCATTTAGTTGAAATTCTCCATTTGAAAAGAATCTCAGAGACAAACATTAGCCGAAGTTATTTTGAGGGAGCATTGTTCATCAATTTTATACACATTATCCCTAGGGCAATATCTGCAAAATGCACAACAATACAAAATATCAATGGTGTTTCAAAAAGAGTTGTTCTTCTGCATTCTTTTGTTTTTTGGGGATGCTATCAAGGCTGTGGAAAGACATTTACAAATATTTCAACATCATGAGAATATTCTTGAGCAGACAGCTTGATGGTAGGTTTAAGGAAATTTAAATGAAAAGATCGAGATATTGAATTCTTGGGTAAATTAAGAAGAATTATAGTGATGGCAATAGAAAGACTAGAAACAGAGTTGTAAATGAAAGTTGAAGTTTAAGAGAGAAAATATAAGTTATTAGGGTTCCATGACTTGAAGCAACTGAAGAGAAATTATAACAAGTGAAGGCTAATTAGTATGAGATCGGGATTATCTGGTACAATGCTTGAGAAAATCGAATGTGTGTCTTTTCAGAAGATTCAAGGCAAAATAAAGTGGACTATCAATAGAATCCAAAGCACAAAGAATATTTCTTTAAAAAATATGAAAAATAATCTTAACATTTTACATTCACAGAGAGTGACTTACCAGAAGGGGAGCAGATTCAAACCCTAGCCAAAAAACCTTGGTGACGCAACAACAGAGAAACATTGGTGGTGAAAATGAACTCAAAATGAGATTGTGAGCACAATTAGGGATTCTTTTGACTTCACAAGGAAAACCCTAATCCTGGCCGACCCAAGCATTGGGTTATTTTTCACCTTTATTTCATAAGTTGTATGATGATTAATACCTAAGCCATGCTGAATATTTTCTTGTCAAATACCTAGTGAGAGGTGAGTCTATGAGAGTCATTAAGATACTTTAAGTCTACCTCTTGTATTTTTGTGTGAAGTTAAAGCAAAAATAAATATGTAAACAAATATTAAAGGTGATATTTTACAAATTACCTTAATATTTATCATGTAATACATAAATAAACAATCACATAACACTTATTAAAGTAAATCATAATTGATTATCTTTGATATTTTTTGAGGTAGTTTATTCTTGTCCCAAAATCAATGTAAAAACAAAAGGAGTGGAACTGAGGTGTTTATCTTTGACTTCAAGTCAAACTGAGTTAATTTTGGAGCTCTCTTTGGTCAAACTGCTAAAGAATCAACCCTGTCATTATATTCCCTTGGAACTACAAATATATCAAAGACATCAAATTATTCAATTCAATCCCAAACAAGATTGTTATAATGGTGGAGTCTATCATTCTTTGTCTGGTACAAATTTCTTACCCGACAAACTATCAACTCGACATCACCTTGTACATGAAGAATTTAAATACCTTTCTTGTGCGTAACTTACATTCCTAACAACAATGCTTCATATTCAATGGTGTTATTAGTGTTGTCAAACTGTAATTTGAAAGAGAAAGGGAAAAAATTTCCTTTGGGGGAAATAAAAACCATTCCTGCTCCAAAACCGGTGGAAGAACAACTGCCATCAAACTCTAGTAACCAAACACTGTTTGGATCACCAAGGCTGACAGTGTCAAAATCTATAGCCTCATTTTTTGATGAAGCTTTAGGATATGATGTTGATGAATCATCTGATGATGACTCATTTTTTATTGAAAAAGATTCAACACTCTCCAAATCATGCCTCATCGAAGATTCACCAACTTATTCTATTTAAAAATAATATATTCCAACGTCCGAAGATTTAAATAGAATTTGAGCCCTTGTATCATTGGATTGTGTCACTAAGAATTTTGATTCCCTTTTAGGAATCAATTTTTCCATTACACATTTCATGAGTATCCTGGCTTCAGACATGTCCATGTTCAATTCACCACCAATGTCTTTACATAAATTACGCCCAAGGAGAATTCTGTAAGATGCTGGCATGTCAGCTACCATAATCGTCATTTTGATTTTCTTCTTAGGATTTGCGACAAACAAATACTATTCATCTTTTATCTATCCAATTAAAGGTACTTGTTTTTTTTCCATGGAAAATCAATGGCTAAAAGTTTTGGTCATATTCAAACCTAAGACAGTAGCTACCTTGGCTAGCATCACATTATCTGATGCACCAAAATCTATAACACAGTTGCTTAACTTGAAGACATTAACAAATAGTGAATTGAAGAATGTATCAATTCATCCAAAGGAAATTGGAGGTGTAGAAAAAAGGTTATTTTGTGGAGTTTCGGGCTTTGGAGCAATAGGAATATCGAGAGACGAATCCTGATTTGGGGTAATTCCTTTATCCTTCACGAATTTGATGAGCCTGTCAAATTGGTCAGGATTGGCTTTAAGGTATTCAAATTTAGAAATTTGGACCTTTATTTTCTTGGAATGGTTAATAATGTCAAAAGCCTGGAAATAATTTTGTAGAGCGGATGTAGTAACTTCTGCAATTGGCTTAACAAAAGGTACGCTAGTCTTAGAAACCAAAAGATTGGCTTTCGTAATGGTAGGAATTGTTGGGGGAGGATGGGGGACACTTGTTTTTTGTTGTACTATTTGGCTGCCATGGTAAGGGAGATCCTCTTTTTGCAATGGAGACATGCGACTTATCCTTTGTTGGTGGAGTAGCAAATTGAGGCTTATCAAAATGATTCTCTTGTTTCCGCGTGAAGACAACATATGCATCTGTCACTAATTCCTCATCCTCTGATTCATTTTCCATTTGTAAATAGCCAATGTTGGAGTCACCAACTGATTCCATTTCTTCATCTTTAAAGAGATCAACACTTTCCTCCATGGGATAATCTGACTATGCACATTCATCTTGTTCAACCTCATAGTATCCCACGGTGGTGTTGGTAGGTAGAACTTTGAGTGTGAGTCTTTCCTATGGCGTTGGAAGGCGATTCTGATTTCTGTTGTTTCCACCATAGTTAGGAAACATTCTTCTTAGCACATCCTTATAAGTGTTTTTGTTGGAAACTTGCTTTTTTAAAGCCAAAATTTGACCATGGGATTGACAAAATTAGAATTAGCACTAGATGCATTAGCATTAGAAGCAAAATATCCTGAAGCTTGCACCTTCTTATTGTTGGTATTCATCCATATTTATCTAGCAAGGATCATGTCATCTTTGAGACTCATAGCTAATTGTTGAGTTGCTTCAACGTTGGCGAGAACTTACCTATGCAAGAAAAAGATAAACATTGGGGAGTTGCGTGTTGATGAAGAATTTTTTTAAGTTATGATCCATCGGTCTCGCCACCATTGGAATCCTCATCACTAGCTTGTTGAAATTAGCTATGAACTCGCACATGGGTTCATGAGCCTCCTTCCGCATTGTCGTAAGCTATGCCAGTAGAGTGTGTGCATCTTCAGCCTATTTGAACCTCTCTTCAAACTTAGTATGAGGAGTGTTCCAATTACTAACCAATGCAACTGGAAGGGTATAAAACCATTCGACAGAAAATCCTTATAGAGATTCAATGAAGAGTCTCATGGATACATCTTCATGTTCCATTCCAAGAACACCACAAACGATGTAAAAGGCAACAATGTGTTCATTAGGATGTTGTTTTCCATCGCCTACAAACTTCAGGATATGCTTTCTCAAAAAATATGGAAGATTGTGTAGAGGTGCAACCAAATGAAGGGGACCAAAAGCATTTCCCCAAGGCCCTGTAGGTGGCGCGACCATGGTAGATTTAACAACAGGTACTTGCGTCAGAACTCTATGGAAGATGGAAGATTCACTCGAGAGAGGAGATATTATTCTTTGTGGAGGGTAGCTTGTGGTTTTCTACAATGAAGATCTTACTCATGGGGGAGTAGGTGGAGTATTATGTTGCAACAAGTTTTCAAAAAGTGTATCCACTACTCCTTGAGCCCTTAGACTTTGTGTATAGCTTCTAGCCGCCAAAGTGTAGATAGAAATAAGAGAGATATTAAAAATAAGAATATACAAGAGTACAATAAGATACTGGAAAACTTATTCACTTCAATCAAAGCATGAGGCTTTAATTGCATGTGTTTTTTCCCAGTGGAGTCGCCAAAAAATTGCTGGGTGAAAATTATGTAATCCCCTTTTCAATAGATTACACAACCTTGATTTCAACCACAGTTGTGTGAGATGTAATCTCTCCTCTCAGAAAGTGGAGGTTCCCTTTTTACTACTTAAAAAAGCTAAGTAAAACTAATTAAATATTCACAAACATGTATACTACAATTACGAGATGGGTGTGTGTCACATTCACATTTCTCTCTGTTTTCAAAGAATATGTTTTACAATGCTTCATGGTTGATAGTTCTGATTCAATACAACTTTAAACCAAAAAAAAAGTAGTAATTCCAATATCTCTATATTGTCACAACAAAGCTTAGAGATACCAACATGATAATAATAAACAATAAAATAAGAAATAAAAGCTCATGAAGGCACAAAGTCATTTCATAGCTTTTCACCGATGGATCCTTGAGAGATGTAACGATTGTTGTATTAGAAGCACAAAGTATTCTTAGATACAATAATGCCACAAAAAACATCAAAAATTACAAGCACAAAGTCTTGTAGATAACCCAAAAATAGTTATCCAAACATAAACACAAGTCTGAATAAAGAGTGCAACACAAAGTTTACATAGATTTATTCAAAGCCCTTAGATATCACACACTAATCGCTTCCAATATTAATCAATCCAAAAGATGATTGATCCAACACAAAGTATGGTATGCAACTTTCTTCTCTACTGATCAAAATAGATACACAAATATGAACACAAAGTTTCATGTATTTGCTTCTCAAAAGGGGCAACACTTCATTGCAAAAGATAATAGATAAATATTACAATAGGATCCTCTCTTATTTATAGATGGGAGATGAGATAAAATTTAGGAAAAACCCTAACTAACTAGTTGAATTATTCAAAAATGTTGTCCATAAATGTACGAGAACATATTTGTTTTACATGCAATTACATTTTGCAAAATGACACGTAAAATATCAAAACTTATTTACATAAAGCGTAAATGAAAGAAAAAACTATCAAACACCGGAGAAGAAAAGAAGTCTTCATGATTCCTTGCATTGGACGCGAAAGTCTTCATATTTCTTCTTTGTCTCTAGGATGAATGCCTCATTTGGACTAACAGTGTAATCCACAATGGTGTGAACTCTGGTAATTGATCTTCTGGCAGATGAGTGACGCTTTTTGCATCTATCAAGATACGTCTTGAGATTATCAAGAGAAAGATGCAAGTCACAAATTGCATGCATGGAGGTCTTTGAAAAGCTGACAATCCTCTACTTACTTCATGACAACTTCCTTGTAGATCCATGAAAGTTCACTGGTCGGGAGGAAAATATGATCTTCATCAAGGAGCTTACCCGGTAACTCCTTAATTTCATCTTCTAGGATAACATGATGTCCTTTGACATCTTCCTATAATTGGTGGAGATCTTCAAAAGAGACTTGATCACTTGAATGTGGTGCTTGAAAGATTCTCTTACCTCCACATATTTCTCCTTGTAGGGAATTACCCCAACTTCTACCAACTTACTCAGCCTTACCTCTTTCATTTATGACCAAAATGAGAGGTGTTTGTCCATTTTTCCTTGCTCTTGGGAAAGTACACTATCTTCTTTATCAAGCTCTAATTTTAGTGTGGCTATCTTAGTGGCCTTCTCATTCATATCAGTTATAATATGGGAACCATGTTCTATCATTTCATCAATGAAATCATATAATGCTTTACCTTTAGAGGAAAATTTCTTCGTCTTTTGTATTAATGGTTCCTCATTGTTTATCATAGCCATAGATTGTGTATTTCCTGAAGAGCCTGCTAATTTTCTCAAAATAGCTGCATATCACTTGAAATTCTCTTTGTACACGTCTCAGGCCTGCTCAATCTTGTCAAGACTTCCTGCCAATGCATCTAGGACCACCTGTGCATTTTCCTTGGCACTTTATTTTGTCACTTTACGGAGCTAGACTGTAGTGACTGTGTATTCCTCCATGTTAGCATCGCCTTCCTCTTGCTGGGGTAGACCAATTCCCACAAACTTATGGCCAATCTTGTCAACATGAATCCTTGAATGAACTTTTTCCTTTTTCTTCCCTTTGGCCTTTGGAGGGGCTATCTTCTCAAGATCAAGCTCTTCTAGAGAGATCATTTATTTATTTCGCTTTGATACTTGAGAGACCAACCAAGGAGGAAGAGAGGAATTATATGCTTCTTGACTTGTCTTCAATTCTTGTGTCACAACTACTTTTGTAGAAATGAATGGTATGGTAATAATCAGGGCAGTATCTATCATGATTGCTTCAGTAGACTGCATTTCAAGTTGAATTTGCAAGGACCCATTCATGAATTTATTGAATTCAACTTCAGAGGAAACATCAAGAGATGGAGATGACAAACTTGGAATGGATGAAGGAGAGCTTGAAGAAACCTCAACTATTTTTAGGTTTCAAACTATAGGAGGAGTGGAAAGGATGGTTGATGCCACAGGGGGAAGAGAAACTTCCACTGCATGTATGGTAGATATGGGAGGAGGTGATGTAGGAAGAGGAGGTGGAGGAGTGTTAGGATTGGGAGGTGTATGAGGAACATTTGAAGTAACAGTGATGACGTTTGGGAAGGTCTTCAACAACATTCTCATGTGGGGATAGATTTTGTTCTTTGTTATACTTGTGTTCCTCTTGTTCAGCTTTGTGTTCAACTTCTTGTTCACCCTCTTGCTCACCCTTATCTCCTTCAAACTCTTTCTCTTCTGCAAAATCCTCTTCTTCAATAGACCCTTCTTCCTCAAAATATTCTTTAGAAACTGATTCCTCACTTTCATTTCCTTCTTCTTCAAACTCATGTTATTCAAAAGTTGACCCCTTTCCTTTCGAGTGAGTTGATTCAGATTATGTGTCCTCTTCTTCTTCAACTGCCCATGTATCCTTTTTGCAAACAACGAGCTTGATTTTAGGACCTTTTCGGGAAGAAGAGGGAGTAGTCACATGCTTATCTTTTGTGCGAAGTTCCTATTGTTGGCTGGCTTATGCTCCAGGCACTTCTCCTTCTGATTTTGTTTTGAAGGCTTTCATCTATAAACCATGTTTGTGCAACCATTCTTCTATGTTGGAAAATATGGGGGAAAGCCTTTCCCTAATGGAGACATTTTTCTTCTTAGACCATTATATTGCAGGAAAAGGTCTCCTAGAAATTTCATTTTCATCGTAGACAACATTCATGATGTCGCCAGAGTCTTTGAAACCCTCTGGTAGGTCAACCACACCAAGATCTCTAATTTGCTCTACGATTAGCCTACAGTAATCCATTTTGTGAATGTCTTCTTCATCCTTGCATTCTACCCATATGTCTTCGAAGCAATACTTGTTCCGATGATCTTTCTTCGATTTCTTGTTCACATCCCGGTAGTCAAAGTCAAATCTATATTTGCATGTCCTTATTGTCATGATCTGCATCTTTGCAGCTACATACTTTTTCTTTTTTACACTGTGAATCGTATATCTACCTATCATCAATGAAAATTTAAAACTCAATTTGTGAATCCTCATGCGTTCCTTGTAGACTAAAATCAGTTGTCTGTATAAGTCCATGAGTATCCACTTATCTAAGGGATATCTGGGCAACATGTAAGGACACCCAGTATAGCAACCTACCCTCGTGTAGGTGCAAGTTGGAAATTTCAAGAATATACATCTGACCTTACTTACCACTTTGTAGGCCTCATCTGACACTCTCTTATTTTCGAGATTTGGGTCAAAATTGAATAGCAAAGGTGCAAAGAATACATTTGTGACCCTCTTGAAATGATGAAGACTTTCCCTCAGTTCCAACTGATAAAAATACTTATACACGGGTACAAAATGTCAGTTCCCCTTTGTAGATAACCTTGGGAATCGCCTCATTATAGCAACAACATACACCAAATAAGAAGTCATGTAGAACTTCAAAGTGGTTGGCACATTTATCAATTTCTCATGGATTTCATCACTGATTTGGGTCCCTCAATCAATGTGAGCTTTCTTTCTCTGTATGATCTGAATATATGCATACATCCAATCCTAAAAATGAGATTACTTAGGTAAGCCTTTCACCCTTCTTAGGAGGGTAATCATGTCCCTGACATCCTCTTTGAAGTCACTTCGAGGAAGCCCCTTCAACCATCTTTAGATAGTAGGCCTAGGTATTTTCAACCACTAGTTGTTAATCAAATTTTTAGCCTTATTAGGATCTAAATCATAGACCTCCTATTCTTGTTGTATTGAAATATTTTTATATTGTTTCATGTGTGGAACTCCAAAAATAATGTCAGATAATTTAGGGTTTAGTATCATCATTACTTGTCCTGAAGAATCTATTACACTTCTGCTCTCTTGGATGTAGTGGGATGCAACTTGGAGAACGAACTTTGTATTATGAGCAGATGTCGGGAATGTAGACACCAGGTGTAGATTGCTATGGAAAATGGCTCTTAGGCTGTCTTTTGATGGATTTTTCTCATTTTTTCACAAAATCTTCAAGGTCCTGATGACCAACTTCAGTGTCCTTGATTTCGTCTACCTTAGAGATCACCATGGTAGGAAGAAAGACACCTTGGTATTTATATTTAATTTTTCCCTCTTTCTTAGAAGATGATGGAGGATTCTTTTCTATTATCTAGAAGAACCGAGATCAAAGGATATCACCTTCAAGATCACTCGACAAGATCTGAAGAAAAACTACAAAGATGGTGAATCAACAGATGTTAGGTAAAACTTCAACATTGGGAAGCATGAAGTGAGTGAGCAAGTTGGAGCGAGTGGAAAAGAGCAATTTGGCATGAAAAAATGGAGTGTGAGCAAAGAAACATCATTTAGAGCGTATTCAAAGTGAAATTAGAGCGTTAAGGGAAAAAACTGCCTTTTGTGTAGGAGCACTAAAAATTAGTGCTCCTACACTTGAGATGATGACTTTACATGTAAAGGCATTGAAAATCAACGCTCTTACATGTAAAGTGCATGTAATGTGTAGGAAGTTTCAAGGCGCTGAAAATCAACGCCTTGATATTTGGGGATAGTGCAATATCATGCTTGAGCATTAAAAATTAGCGCTCGAGCATGACTAAGTTTGATTTTTAAGCTTGCTTTATATGTAGGTGTCAAGGAGGATAAAAATATCACTTTGAAAGAAAGCGCACTCCATGTAGGAGTGGTGATTTTCACCGCTCCTACATGTGGAGTTGTGAAAATCTTTAATTGTATATGTGGATGAAAACACCGCTCAACATCAAAGTTTGAGGGAATACCTTAGTGTTTGAGCGGTGAAAATCACTGCTCGAGCAATTGGAGTATCGATCTCAAAAAAGATGATGAAGCTTCAACAAAAATCACCGCTTGACATGGACACTTGGAAGAAGATTTGAAGGTGATTTAGAAATATGAGATATGCTGAAAAGACAATGTGAGGAAAAACATTTAAGAGAAGAAATAAATTTGTGCAAACCTAGGGCCCAACAAAGGAAAAAAATTGCAAAGAAACAAAGAAAAACCAAGGTGCGACATTTAGAAAAGAATGGGGAATTAAAAGCATAAAGAAATCTAACCCTAGACACAAGGGAATGCAAATGAAAAATAAAAACACAACGAAGAGAAAAACAATGACATACCTGGTAAAAGATGCAATGCCCTAGCTCAAACTTAGAAGAGATCCTCAAACGTGGGTTTTCTTTGGGCTTGGATAACATCCAACACACAGAGGAGAATGAGAGAAGATTAGAGTGAAGATGATGCGCTAAAAATCACCTTTTAATTCGCTTAAAAGTGTCACTAAGCAACTTGACATACACATTAATGATGGCACATAAAGTGACAGAAAACATGCATGAGCGGTGAAAATCACCTTTTAATTCGTTTAAAAGTGTCACTAAGCAACTTTACATACACATTAATGATGGCACATTAAGTGGCAAAAAACATGCATGAGTGGTGAAAATCACCGCTTGTGCATGTGAAGACTCGAGTTAGGCAAAAAGTGCACAAGCGGTGATTTTCACTGCTTGTGCATACTAAAAACTTAAAAGAAAAATGCACAAGCGCTGAGAATCAATGCTTGTGCAAAACTCAGTTTTGAAAACAAAGTGTAGGAGCGTTGATTTTTAGTGCTCCAACACTTTGTATTGGAATTATACTAAGTTAAATGTAGGAGTGTTGATTTTCAACGCTCTGACATGTTCGACAATTTTACTAACTCCCAAAGGTTGAGAGCTAACAAAGATGCTTGCTTCGAATATCTTCGCAAGATGGACGAAAGGAGACCCTCAAATGGATTATTTGAGATTTTGGACCATGCATAAAGGTGGATTGAAATTCACCTCGATTTACATGCTTAAACATCATGAAACTATGAAACAAACAAGTTTCATAGGGGGTTATCCATGAATCGAGCGCTGCTAGATTCTATGATAACAAGAATATGAAAAATTGAAAGAAGGTAAAAAGTCTCTCAAATCTCAAGCTAAAAAGGGGGTCTCTATTTTGATGATAATATAGGAAAAAATCCTCACCAAAATAAGATAAAAAATCAAGAACAAAATAATAATAAGTGGCTTAAGAGACTTGTATGTATATCTATATTTTCTTAAAGGATACCGATCCACATTTAGACACCTATATTTCCTTTCTATATTTGTGTATACGTTAAAAATTTAGTACAACCAACTATTTAGAGGATAAAATTTTGTATATCCACACACATGAGCTTATTGGGAAGATTTTGTAGTTTGATAAATACTTTGAAGTCATGAAAAGAGGTATGCAATGATGAATAAGACTAGGAGACACAAGACCTAAAAACATCTTAAACATAAGCACCATCCCAAAAAGGGTTTATAAGAACCTCTTAGGACCTAGTTGAACTTTATTAGGATCAAACCAACCTCATTAGAATAAGGAAGCTATGGCTTTAATTTTAAAAAATTCTAACCTAATTACAAGTGAAAGGAATAATTGACTAGCCTTGGAAATAAAAGTAATTTTTTGATCATGGGTGGATTGGAAATAAACTAAGAAAACCTAAAAGAGTTGGCTATTCACTTAACTAGTCAAATAAAAATCTTCTCTTTGGTTCAAAAATATAAAAATCTCTATTAACAACACCAACCATGAGAAGGTGGAAAATTAATTGACACCAATAGACTCTATCTTTAGATGTCAATAACATGATCAAATGAAATTCATAGATTATGAAGTACATAGTAACATGAAATCAAATTCATTAAAAAGTACAAAGCATACTTACAAACTATGTACGACTTTTGAGTCATTAAATATTAATCAATTACCAAATACAATTTTTTTATTTTAAAATTAAAAATTATTTGTATTATGTGAGTAAAAATTTAATGAGCACCTCCACTAGTAGGTGTTGACATCGAAGGCCCAACATTAACCTATTCAACTTCCAAAGAGAGATATAAGAATAACATTCATGTAAGGTTCAACTATTCACTGTAATATTTATATTTTTTTACTAGTTACATACCTTTGCACTCAACATCGCAGTGTAATAGGGAGGTGGAGGACCATTGGAAGTAGGGTGAATACTGTGACCCTAAAATTTCATTATAATCATTCAACTAGGGCGGGTGCATGGAAATGGGTAACAATTCCATGGACACCCTAAAAAAAGAGAGTTGAACCTAGGCAAGGTCTCGGCGGCTACAACTACAAAGACATAACGCGAGCGCATTATAACGCGCTTGCGTTATCAACTGTTAAAAGCAAAAAAACAAATGCAAATCTCTCATTTGCATTTTGGCTAGTTTTTTTGTTCCACTCGCGGCCAAAAACCCCAAAAATATCGTGTTCGCATTCTAGGAGGAGAATTTCTTCGCCAAGAATCCATATTTCTTCACAACAATGGCGCCACGATGACAAGGAGTTGTAAGAGGTAAGGATTCTATGGTTTTTGTTTTGAATTTGTTAGTTTTAGGTGGAATTTGTTAGTTTTAGGTTGAATTTGATATCTATTTGTTTGAATTTTTAGGAGATGCAAATCAACCTGCAAACCCTCAAAATCCTCAACAACAGGACCAACCAAATCCTCAAGATCAAAATCAACCACAACATCAATCTCCTCCACCAATCACTCAACTCCCTCCTGGCACTCAACAAAATTTAATGAGTGAAATTGAGAACAACAAAAAACAAATTGAGGATTTGATCAATAGGTTGAGTGATCCAAATGGTTCAACCACATAAAGAATGACCTTAGCAAATTCATTAAAAGATATGTTAACAAATGTAGATTCAATTAGCAAACAAATAACTGGATGGGAAGATAGGAGGTAGGCGGCTAGGGACTATTATGCAAATAAACTATCATACAAGGATGTGAAAGATTTAAAAATTACAAAAGGTGATTTGTGCTCATTATTCACCGACCCACACACAAATCAAAATCTTACCCTCAATGCGAAGAGGTTTCCTATCCATTGGTACCACCACCAACAGATGAAGGAGCGGTTTTATGATAGGTGGTACATGGTCTTCGATTACCCACCGTGCAAAAATTGCGAGGTCTCGCAATATTTCCTTAGGAAACTATACAGTGAGTTCATATTGAACAAAATCCCAAATTATTTTGATATGAGGGATTTCCAGGGGAGAGGTGGGGGGGTCAGCTTAGGATAGACCTGGTGCACAGCTGGATCCTACGCGACAAGGTAGACGAGCTCTCGCTAGGCCACCTCATGAGCACATTGTTATGTCTTCCATCGTGAAGGAAAGTGCTAATGTAGAGACATTGCAGGCAATCAACACTTTGACCCAGAGTGTTATCCATCATACTAGCCCTATTCTACAACGTCATCCAGGGGAGTCTTCTAGTGGTGGCCTTCTAACACATGTGTGTCAATCTTGTGGGGCTACTTGTTCACATGACCCCATCGACCCTTAGGAGACTGGTACGCAGGATCCATCTGTAGCTATGGAGATGGAGAGGGCAGCTGACATTTTGCATGAGGCATATGGCATTGATAGTTAGGTAAAAGTTAGTGCATGTGTTCATTGAATTTAATTTATTTAAATTTCGATTTTGAAATGCAAGATTAACTAAAAATGTTTTATGATTTTAATAAAATTGCAGGGTCATAGTGTTGAGACTGGATACACCGACCCCCCACCAACCTATTTTTGTAGTACACCTATCGCTAGGGTATGTAACTAGTAAACAATTATAAGTTTATTGCATATTAATGGCATTGTTTTATGAATGGTAATTTAATATACAATTTTGGATGTTGAACAGACTAATATTGGAGGTTTTGATGGAACACTTCCCAGTGGTGGTGGATTTACTCAAACCTTCACGCGAGTAATAGAATAAAGATTTTAACTAATGAATCAAGTACTTAATAGATTTGTGTAGTTTATACATGCACATCGTTGATTACGTTGAATAATTTGTTGTTTTACTTTCAGTTGTTGCGAGACGATACACCTCTGAATGTGACGAGGGAAATGGATATTGGTGTGACATCTGGTATACAATCCTCGATGGCTCTGACAAAAGAGGTATGAGGCAAATTAGTAAATTTTAATTTACATTTGTTGTTATAGATGTTAGTTAGTGAAAAATCAAACCATTATTGATTCACGTAGTTTTTGTCTATTTGTATGGTTTATATAGGGCATGAGCATGCCTGAGCATGGGCGTGAGGATATTTCCCTCGTGGAGAGAGATCGTGAGATGGCTGTAAGTGATTATTTTGTCAAATATATCATTTTTTATAATGTAATTTCTATATATTCATGTCTTTACTTCTTATTATAATAGTTAAAACTTCACCATGAACTAAACCCTAGGAGGAGTAGCAAGAGCACTCCACGAGCACATAAAAAATGAGTGACAGACCTATTGCCATCCGAGCGAAAAGGAAAGGGAAAGATTATATTTCCTACGCATGGAGAGCAATGACTTTTGATTCCAGAGTCCTTTATTGTATGCCTGCATGGCAGTTTTGTACATATTTTTTATTGGACATATTTTACATTGTATGCCTAGATGGCATTCTCGTAAGCCTATATGGCTATTTTGTACATATATTTCATACTTATATCAACATATATTTATGTATTCCTACATAGCTATTTGGTTAATACAAATATCTTTTATTGATGCATGTCCATATTTGCATTCTAAATTGATGGTTCAATAGATATGAGTTACGTATATTCAAGTGTATACTTTACAACTTACGTGTATACTTTGTGACTTACGTGAATTCGAGTGTATACTTTGTGGCTTACATGTTTTCATGCATATACCTTGTATTCATGCATATACTTTGTTTTAATTTGTGTATACTATGTATTCGTCTGTATACTTTTTGAGGCTTACGTGTTTTTGAGTATTTGTACTTTTCTTATTGACATGTACATGTTTGACTTATTCACGTGTATAATTATTAATTGGTTAGCCCTAGCATTGATCTATGTCATCCTCAATGCATGATTTTTGAGATGGAGTAAGTACACCCTCAAGGTCAAAAGGAGTTTTGCATGCATTCTTCGTAGGCTCATTTTGGTACTGAAACCAAAAACCTCTTGCATCATTGAAACAATTTATTTTTTTCATTTATAGCAAGTCTGAAGCCATTGTCATTCTCCATTAGTTCTTCATGTATCCACTCCCCATTAATGGTTGTCTCATGACCTTCATGAAACCAAACACTTATCTCATTTGTGATAGAAGAAATGTATGAAGATTTATCTTCCTCCTTATGAACCTTTCATTATCACGAGAGATGGGTTCTTGTGAACCACTACTGATGAATCATGGGTCAATGAGTTTGACTTGTAACTAAACAATTGAATCCTGATACCAATATCACAATATTTATATATCTAAATGTGTTATTTCCTTCAACTAAAATTTGTGCTTATACTTATGTGATTGATGTATGTTTGTGTATGGGATCATAGTAATTTCTATTTGATGATGCTATTGGGTCTTTAAGGTTTATTTATTAAAGGGTGCATGAAACAAGTTTTAAATCCTTACAAATCTTTGAATTTCTTAGGTTTTTCTATTTGTCAAGTTTGGGCTTCGAGCCTGAGTCCAAGTCAAAAAATGGCTTGTCAAGTATGAGGCGAGTCCTAGTCTTGTAACATTGGTGTGAACACATCGAGGAATAATGTATATGTCGATGAAGAGAGAACCCATCCTTGTTTCCAAACAAACCATGGTATAGATATATTTGGTCGAGATAAAACATCACTCTCCTGGATAGTTCGAACCATAATCTTTCATGGCTACAAACACACCTTCATTATGTGTGTTCTTGATCCTACTGAAGAAATGGTGGAACATGTTGTAGATTAAATATTGCAATCCTAAGTCCACAAGAAGGTTACTTGTCCTGATTTCCACAAATGTCTTTAAGATGTTCATCCTTCTTGAGTAATGTGAACTACTAATGTTATCTAGATCTTTGAAACTATCTACAATCATGTGCAATATTGTAGAAGGTAGAGCTATATCTAATACTAAAAATGACTGCTCAATGGAATCCTTATAGCAATATCACAATTTGACACATTGTAGAAAATACCTCTTACTTATCAATTGATGAGCTAAAGGGGCTCTATAATGAATGTTTCATAAGGCACAACACTTGTTGAAGGTTTTGCAAATGGGGTTGCAAGCTAAGTGGGCTTAACCTTGGGGAAAAAACTTCGTGGTTAAGTGCTTGAGCTGGAGTATACTGGAGTGGGTGACCTCTCGGGAAGGCCTAGTGGCTCACCTCTGTGAGAATCACTTAGATGCAATGAGTGCTAAGTGGGCCATTCAATATCATTTCAAATTTGTTGCTTTAAGCAACTTACAAATTTGCAACTTAAGACTCCTCCAACCTAAGGGATCTATCCGGTGGAACATAGCTCAGAGCGATTCCACGTGTTTCAGTGTAAAAGAGGACCATGCCTAGCATAAACATACCTATTTTGATGTGTTGGAATAGTCTACTTGGTCACAAAAGTTGCAGAACGAAAGTTGAACCACTCTGCAACTTTGCACTACTTGCATTTGATGCTTTTTCCATCAAGTGAAAATCTGCCACCACTGGAAACCCACTCTGAGATAGCCAAAACCGAGAGAGGTTTTTGTAGACAGGCTTAACACGATCCTATAGGATTAGAGGATAAGTTTCTAAGCATCACGACATCTGAGTAATAGCATGTTGAAGTTTGCAGCCATTTTGCACTTTGGACCCTTAAGGGATCGATCCAATGGAACATAGCTCAGAGCGATTCTACGTGTTTCGGTGCGAAAGAGGACCATGAATAGCGTAAAAATACCTATTTGGATGTGTTGGAATAGTCTGCTTGGTCACACGAGTTGCAGAGCAAAAGTTGCACCACTTTGCAACTTTGCACAACTTGAATTTGACACATTTTCCATCAAGTGAAAATTTGTCGCCACGAGAAAACCACTCCAAGATAGCCAAAATCGAGAGAGATTTTTCTAGAGGAGTCCATTTCCTTTCTATAGGATTAGATGAGAAGTTTTTAAGTGTCACGGTATCCAAGTAATAGCATGCTGATGTTTGCAGCTATTTTGCACTTTGGACCCTTAAAGGATCAATCTAATGGAACATAGCTCAGAGCGATTCCATGTGTTTCGGTGTGAAAGAGGACCATTCCTAGCGTAAACATACCTATTCCAACATGTTGGAACAATCCGCTTGGTCACACGAGTTGCAGAGCGAAAGTTGCACCACTTTGCAACTTTGCACAACTTGAATTTGACACCTTTTCCATCATGTGAAAATCCACTACCACGAGAAAACCACTCCAAGATAGCCAAAACCGAGAGAAATTTTTTTAGAGGGGTCCAATGCCTTTCTTTAGGATTAGATGAGAAATTTCTAAGTGTCATGGTATCCAAGTAATAACATGCTGAAGTTTGCAGCTATTTTGCACTTTAGACCCTTAAGGGATCGATCTGGTGGAACATAGATCAGAACGATTCCACATGTTTTGGTGCAAAAAAATACCATGCCTAGTGTAAAAAAACCTATTCAGACATGTTGGAATAGTCCGCTTGGTCACACGAGTTGTAGAGCGAAAGTTGCACCACTTTGCAAGTTTGCACAGCTTGAATTTGACACCTTTTCCATCAAGTGAAAATCTGCCGCCACGAGAAAACCACTCCAAGATAGCCAAAATCGAGAGAGGTTTTTCTAGATGGGCCCAACATATTTTTTTAGGATCAAACAAGAATTTTCTAAGTGTCACGGTATCTAAGTACTAGCATGCTAAATTTTGCAGCCATTTTGCACTTTGGACCCTTAAGGGATCGATTCGGTGGAACATAGCTCGGAGTGATTCTACGTTTTTTGGTGTGAAAAAAGAACATTCCCAACATAAAAATACCTATTTGAATGCGTTGGAGCAGTTATTTTGGTCACACGAGTTGCAGAGCGAAAGTTGCACCACTTTGCAACTTTGCACTGCTTGAATTTGACACTTTTTTCATCAAGTGAAAATCTGCCGCCACGAGAAAACCACTCCAAGATAGCCAAAACCGAGAGAGGTTTATCTAGAGGGGCCCAATTCCTTTCTATAGGATTAGATGAGAAGTTTCTAAGTGTCATGGTATCCAAGTACTAGCATGTTGAAGTTTGCTGCTATTTTGCACTTTGGACCCTTAAGGGATCGATCCGGTGGAACATAGCTCAAAGCGATTCTACGTGTTTCGATGCAAAACAATACCATGCCTAGCATAAACATACCTATTTGGATGTGTTGGAACATTCTGCTTGGTCACACGAGTTGCAGAGCGAAAGTTGCACCACTTTGCAACTTTGCACTGCTTGAATTTGACACTTTTTCCATCAAGTGAAAATCCACCACCACGAGAAAAAACCACTCCAAGATAGCCAAAACCGAGAGAGGTTTTTCTGGAGGGGCCCAACGCCTTTCTGTAGGATTAGACGAGAAGTTTCTAAGTGTCACGGTATACGAGGAATAGCATGCTGAAGTTTTCAAACATTTTGCACTTTGGACCCTTGAGGGATCGTTCCGGTTGTACATAGCTTAGAGCGATTCCACATGTTTCAGTGCAAAAAAAAACCATTCTTAGCGTAAAAATACCTATTCAGATGCGTTGGAGCAGTTAGTTTGGTCACATGAGTTGCAGAGCGAAAGTTGCACCACTTTGCAACTTTGCACTGTTTGAATTTGACATTTTTTTCATCAAGTGAAAATCCACCGCCACGAGAAAACCACTCCAAGATAGCCAAAACCGAGAGAGGTTTTTCTAAAGGGGCCCAATGTCTTTCTGTAGGATTAGACAAGAAGTTTCTAAGTGTCATGGTATCCGAGTAATAGCATACTGAAGTTTGCAGCTATTTTGCACTTTGGACCCTTAAGAGATCGATCCAATGAAACATAGCTCAGAGCGATTCTACGTGTTTCAGTGCGAAAAAAGACCATGCCTAGCATAAACATACCTATTCAGACATGTTGGAACAGTCTGCTTGGTCACACCAGTTGCAGAGCGAAAGTTGCACCACTTTGCAACTTTGCACTGCTTGAATTTGACACTTTTTCCATCAAGTGAAAATCCTCCGCCACGAGAAAACCACTCCAAGATAGCCAAAATCGAGAGAGATTTTTCTAGAGGGGCCCAATGCCTTTTTATAGGACTAGATGAAAAGTTTTTAACTATCAGGGTATCCGATTACTAGCATGTTGAAGTTTGTAATCATTTTGCAATTTGGACCCTTAAGGGATCGATCCAGTGGAACATAGCTCAGAGCGATTCTACGTGTTTTGGTGCAAAAGAGGACCATGTCTAGCGTAAAAATACCTATTCTGACCTGTTGGAATAGTTCGCTTGGTCACATGAGTTGCAAAAAAATGTGTACAAATTGTTTACATGACCTTTATATGACCTTTTTCACATTGTTTACATTTCAAAATTCAAAGTTTGCAAATTTTCCTACTCAAGGCATTTACAGAACAAGGTGCTACTACACCAAACATGAAATCCAACATTAAAATATTTGAGTATATCTCATTATGTAATTAAATCTTATTACAATGCCTTTGGCACTTCGTTCTCTTAGATCTTTTACAATGTCACTCATATATTCAAGATTCTCTTTAAATGTCTACATCATAGGTGTTCATTATGAGGTTAACTTCAAATGAGTAACTTGAGATTCCCTCGCTAAGCTTCACATGCTCTCTTATAATGGCTTGAAATCAAAATTGAGATTTGTCAAAATCATCAAAATAAATATATTGCATTGCTTTTTTGGCTGAGATTCTCTTTGATGGCTCTTAAATCAGCATTTTCTGCAACGAAAGATCCATCAACCCTTAGTAGTTTACTTACAAATACGCAAAGTAAAAGAGAAAAAGAAAGAGCATCCAAAATGGAAATGAAATAAAAATAGATGGAAGGCACTTACAGATGTTGCATGCAGGTATCAAAATAAGGATGTTACATTGCTTTTTTGGTTGACATTCTCTTGGATGGCTCATATATCTACATTTTTTGCAAGGGGACACCAATCACTGTAAAAGAAGATGATAGCATTGGCATCAAACAAATTAATGTGCATACAAGTATAAATTAATAAGAACCAATGTGCATATACTTACAAATTAATCCAATGAACCATCCAGGTCTGCTCTACTCATTATTGTGTCAAGTATTGCCTCATGGTCAGACTCACGGACCTTCCATAATGTCCTGTTCAAAGGTCTACCCCCATATTTGGTCAAATGAACATTGAATGCCATGACAAGGTTCAAGTAATGAAGAATCTTACGATGCATGTCAAAGTCCTGAAATAGCCAATGTTTAACACTTGAATGTGGGTACCTTCTAAGCCATGTTCTAGTAACCACAACTGAGCCTGTAGGGTATTCGATGTTTTCTCCATCTATAACTGGGGCCTCCAATTTCTTTTTGGTCTCAAAACAATGACACAAGTAATAGTTTGTTCCCTCTTCATTGTCTTCATCTGCAATAGCTACATAAACATGCCCTGCATTGATATGTGCAAAAAATCTCTTGAAATTTGTCAACATTACGAGTATAGTACAAATTAAGATCTAACGATCTGGAATTTCAACAACTAAGAAAGTAGATATATCACCTCGTTGAACTAGATCTGATATGTTGTCAAAGTCGACCGATGATTCTATCTGTGTCAGTTCCAATGTCGTCGGAGGGCGATATGTGTGAAGTGGGCTAAGATAACTTGTGAACCATTTGTCAACCCACTCCCCTGAGTCATAATCATTCTAGTCTTGCATTGTACATGAACAAAAGCATGCCATCTTTCATGTATCGATACTCCATGAACCTGTATTTGAGCTAAGGAAAGAGTGTACCTCACTCGATCCTATTAGTGTACAACAGTCTTCATATGGTGCAATGTTAGTATCATCCATCAACCAAAAAAATCTATGAACTAAAGACGTACCTTCATTACCTGGACCCATCAAAGCATTACACCACTCGACGATTGATTTTGCATCTATCAACTTTGCACTGTCTTTATACTTTAACTCTTCTAGTGCTAATGCTCTTTTCAAGCATGCTCTTGCACCATCATGCTCCCCCTTTCCATGTCCAGCCTCACAAAAGTTCCACATATGTTGAACACCTGTAATGACATGCATCCTGCACAACCAGTAGAACATGCACAAGTTCTTAAACTGTGTTGCACAGTTATCAGACCATATTATATGTTGATTGTATTCTATGCCCCTCTGAGCCAAACCACTGTAGAACATCTGGAAGCAACCTTGCATGAACTCTGGAGAATGTGTGTGATCATCACTAATGAAAAAGTGGTACTCCCTCAATACCTTCCTTTGCTCATCTTTACTATCAGATGCATGAATGAATGCTATGTGCACAAATATCGAAACTTGTGTGGAGTTTTAATACTGTGACTGCACCTCATGTTATGGTTATAGAGTGTAGTTCTCTACAAAGTCAACCATGAATACTATGCTTCCAACTGGAAAGGTTTCCTTGCATAGCTTGAACTGTGTGTCCAACCATTGGGCTCTATGGGTATGCATTGCATACTCAGACAGTATACTGTCACGAAATGTGGTCATAAATTTGTACACTGGAATCTTCTCAATAACCAAATCACACCTTTTTACTTGAGACCCATCTTTTGTAGCATATGCCATTGTTTTATATTTCCTGAACTCTACTAGTTTTTGTCCCACCTCATCTGTGCTTTCCATATGTTGACATACTGGCATATGCTAGAAGTCACTGCAACGCTCGCATGAACCATCCAAGCATGTTGTCCTATAGAATATTTGGCCATCCTTTATTTCACATAATTTTTTGATAAGAAATCTCTTGAAGATTTTGGTGGGGCTTCTATGCCACAATCCTGCAAAACATCGTTAGTATGCACATCTAAACATATAGAACGATAAACATCATAATGGTTAGAAAATTCAATATGTAGTCTACAACAACAAGTAGTGCATGTGTGATTTATCTTGACATAAAAAGGTTTAAGAAGTTTAAAAAATCTTTGAGAAATACTAATTTGAGGATAATCATTTTCAAATTTTTGAAAAAATTGGGTTTGAGTCATATCCAAAAAATGCTTTGGATGTGGCTCACGATTCTAACTACCAATTCTCCTTCTTACCACATCCCTTTGATTTGGAGATGGCCTTGTGTTATTCTTCCAATACTCTTCAATTAGTGTTCTCAAGCCTTCGACAACTTCTTTATCTTTTCGTGACAGTCTCCCCAAGAATGCCCATAATTCATTTGTATCATTGCCCTCAATTCTTTGCCACCTTTGAATGACTCTTGATAAAGTTTTTCTACTAATTACCATTTTTTCAGTACTCTTTTTAATTAGGCGAGCTCTCTTTGTTTGACAACTTACCAAAGTCGATGTAATGACACGTCGGGTGACATTACTATCGTTTGAGCGTGAGGTCTTACCCGCACTCTCATAAGCACCCATTAGATTCTTCACAATAGTGTCTTCACTCGATGCATTCGATGTTCTCAACCCAAGAGTCTTCATGATGTTCCTATACTTTACACCCCGCATCATTTCAACAAATAGTTGATATCTTGCAGTCTCATTTAGCGTTTCAAAGAATCGTTCCCAAATCTTATCAGCATATCTTCTACAAGTGCGTGTTGAAATCTTACCTTCCATGTGCTACAAAATCTCATCATCAAAATTAATCAAATACTTTGGCTTTCTACAAAAAATTCTTGGTGGTGTTCTCCTAGGTACATACATCTCAACATTAGGAATTTCATCAATATTTAATTGAGGTGGGCTAGATTGCATACCTTCGATCAAGGGTGGAGAAGAAGACATACCTTGAGGTTCACATGGGAATGATGGCATACCTTCTTCGTCAATTTCGAGTGATGATATAATCTCAACTTAAGATGTGTTGGATGGTGTCCAACAATATTCACTTGTGGTAAATGGTGTCCCTCCATATTCACTTGCAGTAGATGGTGTCCGTCCATATTCACTTGTGCTAGAAGGTGTCCCTCCATATTCGCTTGTGCTTAATGGCGTCCCTTCATATTCACTTTTCATAGAGGGTGTGTCTCCAACTACGGTATCTGAATCTGTCTTACGATGATGCTTTCACATTCGTGCTTGTTGTGCTACCAATTCTCATTCTCTTTTTGATGGTTGAGGTTCCTCTACAATCGGTTTTTTTTCATCAATTGTTTCCAATTTCTTCTTTTCACGATATGCTGCCACTCAAACTCTCTCCTTTTCTTTCAAGGTTTCGTTATCTTCGTCTGTTAGTTTCCTCTTTGTCTTTTTCTTCAGCATGGTGAATAATTTTATCTGTACCATGGTAATGAGACGAATATTAGTTCCTAAAAAAGTGTTGAAGGAGTGGTGTATGTAATGAACTTTTGACCTTGTGCAGGGTATTTTGAAGATGTTTGGACTCTTCAGAGGAATGGGAGAGGCTTGGAGTTGTCTTAAATGATGAATTTTGGTGAATGGTTATGAATTTCTATAATTAGCAAGTGTAAAATGGTAATTGGAAAGTGTGTATAATTGTGTATATAATTTGGTAATTTAAAATGTGCATTGACAACCTAAGGTTATAATGAAAAACAAAAATGAAAGCAAGCCATAATAGAATGAAAGAAATTTTGTAAAGACTTCACATATCTTAAAAACCAAACTTTCAAATGGAGGAGTTCAACCCAATTATGTAGCCTTAGCTTCTTCTTTCTTCAAACTCCACAACAATTTGACTTGTTCAAAAGCTTGTTCCCTTCCACACTTCAATTGTATATCAGTTTTCAATGGAATTCAAACTTCAATTGATATTATATGTCTTTCAATGTGGAAACTCTACTATTTCATGCAAAGGTGGTAAAAAGATCATGGAAAAGGTGATGGAATATGAAAAAGATGCTTGCACACTTCACAATATCATCAAAAAGCTATTTTTTATCAGAGCACACACAAAACCAGGGGAATATGCAGACTATGGGCCTTCAAATCACAGGTATATATAAATTTTTACCGTTTTAGTGGAGTAAAAAACATGCACGTGTTATAACGCTAGCGCGTTATGTGAAATTTGGTTTTCTTAGTGTATTTTTGAGAGTATAGGAGTTTCTGAGAGAGTGGGAGGGAGAGAGGGGGAGAGTGGGAGATAGAGAGAGAGTGGGAGGGAGATAGGGGGAGAGTGGGAGATAGGAAGGAGAGGGAGAGGGAGGGGAGAGTGGGAGGATAGAAGAGAGAGTGGGAGGGAGAGAGGTAGAGAGTGGGAGATAGAGTGGGAGGGAGAGATGGTGAGAGTGGGAGAAGGGGAGAAGCAGAGAGTGGGAGTTAGAGAGGGAGGGAGAGATGCTGAGAGTGAGAGAAAGATAGAGTGGGAGAGAGTCCAGGGGAGAGTGGAGAGAGTGGGAGGAGGGAGAGAGTGGGAGATAGAGAGGGAGTGAGAGAGGGGGAGAGTGGGAGAAAGAGAGAGTGGGAGAAGGGGAGAAACGGAGAGTGGGAGAGAGTGGGAGATAGAGAGGGAGGGAGAGAGGATGAGAGTGGGAGAAAGATAGAGTGGGAGGGAGAGAGGGTGAGAGTGGGAGATAGAGTGGGAGGGAGAGAGGGGGAGAGTGGGAGATAGAGAGGGAGAAAGAGAGAGTGGGAGAAGGGGAGAAGTGGAGAGTGGGAGACTGAGAGTGGGAGATAAAGAGGGAGGGGGAGAGGGGGAGAGTGGGAGATAGAGAGGGAGGGAGAGATGGTGAGAGTGGGAGAAAGATAATCCGTCAACCCTCAACCCTTAAACCCTAATCCCTCAACCCTTAAACC